>VXBU01013641.1:561908-610652 GCA_013400315.1 Bombycilla garrulus | reverse complement strand
AAAAAAAAGTAACAAGAAGATCATGAGGCTGAAAGAGGTCAGGAGGCCATCTGTGTCCACCCCCCCTTCTTTAAGACGGGATGATCAACACCTGTCTCACTCCTAATGGATCGGTCTAACCTGTTCTTAATGACCTGTAATGAAGACATCTCAGCCTCCCAGGCAACTGCATTGCTTTCAACTTCTCACCATAAGTTTTTCTACTGCTTAAACAGGGTTTCTTTTGCTGCAGTTTAGCCCTTTATCTTCTCCTCAAATCTACCACAGATATGGAGGTTTTTTTCCTCCCGTTTTGCTATGCACACCCTTAAGCAGAGCTGCAGCAGTGTTTCTGTTCAGTCTGTTGTTATTCTGAGCAAACTCAGCTCCTTCCTGCTCTCCTTCCAGGGCAAGTTTTGCCAGTCCCTGCTCACTCAAGCACTGTGGGCTTTCTGCTGCTGATACAGAGGAAGGAATTTTTGGTAATGACCATACTGCTTAGTTTGAGGCCTCACTGATGCTGGAAGCTTTACTTTGCCATTGCCGTCATTTGCCATGCAAGCTTTATGTCACTTTCCACATCCCAATATTTTTTTTTCTCCCCACCCCTCCAACAATATGGCATTGCTCACTGTTGTTCAGAGATCAGATCTACCATCCTAACTTCAGGATTCCCCAAATTTTAAAATGCAGTTTAGTACATTATTATATACATTGCTTTGATGTAAAGACATACACCACTTAAGATGAAGATCTTTCCCAGCCATTACTTAAACAAAAATTGAAGAAAGAAATCTAACAGAGCTATTTAGAGCACAAATATTTGTACATATTGGCAAAATCAAGGCTCTAAATCAAAGCACAATAAACAAACAGCACCGCTAGTGCTTGTGAGCAGGTCTGCCTGAATTTTTCAAACACAATGGCACATGCATTATTTTCTGTGCTGTCTGTATTTCTACAAATCAGGATTGAGAGTATCAGAGAACGATCAGAAAACTACAGAAAAGGCTCAATAACACCTCATTATAGTCCTAAGACAAACATTCTGATATGTAGGAAAAAAACCACGAACCTTCCAGGATGGAGGAGGATACTACTTATGTCTGTGAAACTGAGATGGTCACATTTGCTTAGGTATTCTGTTCATAGCTCTGTACTTTTCTAAGCAGGTCACATAACTATAGGTTTAAACACAGGGCACCACACTTCTGCTGTAGCAGCGATTACCTCTTGAACACGATCCCATTTTGCAAAGGTCTGTACAAGTTTATTGCAAAAAGATTTTCCCTGGCCAAACATTGCAAGCTATATACCAGATAAGGAATGGGTAGACTGGAAAAAAAAAAAAAAAGTAAAACCAACAAAAAAAGCACCCTAACCCAACCTACGAGCCCGATCCTCACCCTCCACGTAGGGACTGGAGTTAAAGGGAACAATGAAACACTGGCCAAGTACAGGGCTTGGTATGATAGAGAGGTGTCCTACTCCGGCAGCTGCTAAACTGTTGTTGAGTCACTTGGTAGAAACTAGAGCAGGGTAAACAATGCAACAATTCAAAAAATTCAGGAGACACCCTTAGGTAAGTGATTTGGCAAATACATTTAGTTTTGCTGGGGATACTCACTGAGACTACTTACATGCCTAAGCACCTTGCTAATCAGGAGGCTATTTAGGCTGTTTGGAGCCAGAAACTAAAATGTGTTTGTTAAAGCTAGTGGGCTTGGTTTTTAGCTGGTTCTTGCAAGACAAAATCATACATCATACAATATGCCTTCCAAACATGCATTTAGTAGAATTTATTTGCTACTGAAGTATTTTTAAGGTTGTTTTATCATGCTCATTATTGTAGATCCATGTATTTCTTCTTTTTTTTCTGTTGAAATGATATATTAAAAAAATCAATCCAACACTTCACTAATCATTAAATACTTATACTTTTGAGGCAAAGCATGTCTGCAAGCAAAAAAAGCTTTTTTTGGAAATTACTCGAATCTCATTCCCCTACATAAAATCTTTCATTTTCTTTGAACAACAATCATAGAGGAGGAACCCTGAATTGGGACATGTAGAACAAGCTCTGTTCAAGGAAAACAATGTATAATTGTGTATAACTTGTGTAAAATTTGAATGTGTTGATTATATTTTTGTACACATGATCTGGTTTTCCATTCTGGCTCTCTTACATGCAATTTTTAGTTCATAATCTACCCATAAAAACTGAGTAAAATATTACACATTCCTATTAAATTGGTTATATGCCTTTTCTATGGAGGAACTGCTTGTGATGTTATTCAGGAATTCTATTTGACTGGTTACTTTAAAGTGTGTTCAGTTCCACAGTGTCTTACTTAGCATCCCTTTCACTGACACATTGTTTGCGAGTACTTGCAAGTTTTAGAGGAGTGAGAAAATGCATTGGTTAGAGAAGTCAGGTATTATATTTCTGTTTAAACATCAGAAAGCCTCTTCAGCTCTGTAGTAATAAATTGCAATTTTCTCATTGTGTGAGTTTATTTTCCTTATATTTTCTCACTATTCTGTCAAAAACTAGAAGAAATAAATTATAATCATGTAGATCAGGGAGAGCATGAGCAGGGAGTAGCAGGCTTGCCTATGTCTAATGAGTCTTCCTAATTCACATAACTCAAACAAGAAAATCAAGTGAGCTGGCAAACCCCAAACAATGGAATGAAGAAGTAATGCAAGAGTAATTTCCAATTAGTGCTGTTTATTTTGTAGAAGCAGAGTATTTATACATCTGGAATTTCATCTGAACACCACCATTCAAATATATTGCTTTTAAGACATATATGTATCACTACTAATACAATGCATTATGTCTAGAAATGTGCCTATATACACATTATAGACATAAAATGACATCTGTAAAATTCCCAGCTGTAATTATTCATAGCCACTGTAAGTGGCTATGTAAGTAAACTGTAAGTAAACATGCTGAAGTCAGGGCAAAAAGGCAAAGTAATAGAAGTTAAGAGAAGAAAAGATTAAAAAGTGAATTTCTGAGTGTATAATAGTCTAATAAACAAGACCACTTTCAAGAGATAATTTCTCCTCTTTTCATGCCCCACGCCAGTTTGGTGACTGGAGTCAGAAATTCTGGAAATGAAATGCAAATTAAGGTGAAACTGAAAATCAAGTTGTTTCTTACACAAGGAAATGTGCATACATTTTAGATATCCCATAATCCATAACCAAATCATGACTGAATTGCTACTTCAGAGCAAGTGGAAAGGTTTGTTGCAAAAAAAAAAAAAAAGAGTTCCTGAATTGTCAAGGTATGGAAATGTCTCTTTATACCTGTATACCTGCAGCAATCTCAAACTTCGTATGTTTCTCTAAGACCTACCTACCTACCTATAATCCAGATAGAAGCACATGAGAAAATTCTGTACAGATTACAATAAAGATAGAATCTTCACTGAAATATGGCTGGATTTTATTGAAAAATAGAAAAAAACCTGCCAAAAGGCACAATGTGAAGGTTCAACCCTACACTGTGTTTTGTAAATGTAAGTATTATTCTAAATACAAGCAGAAAGGAACCTCGCCCTAACTCAAATCACAGTGTCTGCAACTACCACTTACCGGAAAAAAAAATAAAAAGAGGACAAGAACACTTTGTAGTTCTTGTGTAACTGGTTCACACACAGGTAGGTAGAAATCTGCATCAAACCCCTGCGTCAGCTTTTTTTCCCATGAATGCTGCGTGTTACCCTTTCCTTGCCCCATGAAATGGGGTGGAACTGCAGGGCTGACGTCACTTGCACAGAGCAAACTAAGTAGTAGAGTGCTAAAAGCAGACCACAGACAGCTTCTCTTCGGCTGTACCCTCTGCTTTTTTCCAGCCAGCAGCAGTCATCTCGCTGTATTACGAGCTCTTCCTAATGATACTGCTCCTTACTGCCTGTTCTGAGGAGGAAATGCTGCACCGAGCGAGGCAATGGAAGCCAAACAGCTTGCAGTGTATCAGCTCGAAACTGAAGGCTTGAAATTCCCTAAGCATACTAGGTTTTTATTAAAAAGCACAGAACAGCTGTACTATTTCACAGTCAATTGCTGTGTTTTATACACCAGTAATCAAGTCCTACTGTCACATCCAAATTCCTGCGTGTTTGGGGGTTCCAGATGCAATAGGTGCTGAGGTATTATAAGTCAGACAAGACTTTAGGTACTGTAGGTACTTGTAAACACTTCAGGTCCTTGTAAAACTTTTGAACAAAAACTACTATGGAAGCCAGACTTTCAAAGCTGACAAAAACTAGCAATCCCAGCATGGTTTTAATTGTGGAAAAAGCAATACAAGCACTCAACTTTTAGAAAACAAAAAAACTTCTTAGCCAAAATAATGAGATGTTATGTAACACATTATGGGTTAAGGTGTCCATTTTAGCTCAAGCCAGGAGTAAGGCACGAATATGCTCCTCTTGGATTATAACCTGGAAAGTTTCAAGTGGGATACTCTTGCCCCAGCTGCACCCCTTTAAACCAGTCCTTACCTTTGTCATATCTTCTCTTGGTCTTTACTTCCTCTTTCATTGAGACTGTTAAAACATCCGCAGGTTCCCTTTGCAACAGAGAAGCTGCTTTCTTTTCCATCCTGACCAAGAGGGGAGGCCATGTCAGGGGAAGGACATGATCACAGGGGTGTTTGGAGCTTGGGACACCAGCCTCAGTGGGTGCTGGCAAGTGTAATGTGGTTCCCAAGCTCTCCAAAGCCAATGCTCAACCTCAGCAGTTCCTCACAGGCACCAGGAAGAAAAGAATTGCACTGCTGTCAATTTGAAGCAATAGGTGTGTGAGAAAACAACACAAAAAAATAAACATTCTGATATTTACTTGTTTCTTGCTTTTTAAAAAGAAAGCAAATACCGCTTCTTTTTTGTTTGGTTGGTTTTGGGATTTTTTGTTTGTTTGTTTGTTTGTTTGTTTGTTTGTTTTTGTGAAACTTCTTTCTTTGAAACATGTTCACCAGTTTGATGGGGGGGAAGGCTGGGAAAAAAAAAGTCCCTACCCTACCCAATGGACAACCCCCTCTTGCCTGCTGTAGGCAATGCATTTCATCAGAAGCCACACAACACTGGGTACCAGCAGCACGCCGGAGACGAGCAGCCTCAGCATCCAGTAGCAACTGGCACCCATTTTGACTTCTCATACATGAACAGGCCTGAAATGAGCATAAGAAAAACATGTCTGATGCCAATGGGCCTGGTGCACAGAGATGGAGCTCACGGCAGCAAAGCTTACTTTGCAATTTCCTTGTATCGCTATAGAACACCTTCTGTAAACAATTAATTCACCTATGAACTAATCAGATGTTCAACACCTTTAAGACTTATGCCCTCGTTGTAAAAAATTAACAAAGTATACTAATTCTGTTTGCAGAAGTGAATTTCTCACAGAGTAATAACTGTTTTCTTTGGACTTTGATTCCTTAGTTAATTTGATTGCATGAATTAAGATGTAGAAACTTCATCAAGAATATAGCTAGCTGAAGTCTCTTCAAGGTCTTTTTTTTTGAAGGGATACAAAAATTTCTGTTTATGTTGCTTTGTTTGGGAACCTAACATTTACTGAGATAAATGGTAAGATAATTATATTCAATGTTACTCAAAGAAAATGACAGAGAACGTTATGTAATCGTTCTATTTCTGTAAATCCATGTTTTTAGTTGCTAGTCTGCAATCTGTATTTTACCCAGTAATATCCCAATTTCCTCCCTAAGACAAGCTGCAAATTGAGTTTATAGTTTATTTTAATATTTCCTGCCATCAAATTATATGGATAAGAAATCCTGTATATTCGTGCCATAATCCCATTTCTGTAGAAGAAAAGAATATACGACCTGTAGTATAATATTGTCATGGAAATGAATTTGAGTCTCCCTATCTTAGCTTGCCCAGACTTTGAAATCTTTTAAAGTAAACAACATATTTTTTTAGGTTAGCTGGAGAATGAACTTAGAAACTTCACATGGAAAACTGAGATATCATCTTTCAAAATGAACAAAATAATGGAGAGCAAAAAAAAAATCCTCATTTAACATGGTTTTGCTTAGAGTTCCATTAAGAAATGAAGAACAACTCTCCAAGCCCTTCACTGAAATACTACAATATAACTTGAGACACAAAACAGATCTTTGCGTTTTACTGAGCACAAGTTTTGTGACATGAATGTTTAATTTCATTAGAAGATGAGGATGAAAGTCAAAGAAAGAATTATAGCTGCATTAAATTTCAAAAGAGAAAAAACAGTCACTCTGCAGAAAGGAGAATATAGGACAAGAGAGCAAGTTATCTTCATGAGATTGTTAAAAGTACTTTGATATTCTAAGAAAAAAATTGAAAATTAGTATGAATAAGTAACAGGAAACATAGTGGGACCATTATAACTCCAGGTTCAAGCAAATTATGAAAGCAAAGTGAAAAATATTAAATCATATCATAATAAATAAGCAAGACAAAATTAATTGAGAGAGGGACTTAAAACTGGTATTTATGTAGTTTTAACACAGTCAAACAAAATAATTATTATAAATCCAGCATAGCACAGGAATTACACATTCATTGAAATGTCTTCAATTAGATGCTTTTTTACAGCAAATATATAGCAAGAGAAAACACTTGTTACTTGTATTACCAGATGATATGCAAAGTACATGGTACAATCTGGGGAAATGAATGCAAATATGGTCAAGATTTAACAGTCGGTAATTTCAGGATAGTTGAAACTCTAATGTGGTTTGGTTCTTCTGTCCTCAATGTTTCTGAAAATCAGGTCCCCTCTGATGTTTTCTCAGAAACTGGGGCACACTGAATAACTAGCAATTTGTTAAAACTGTGGCCTGAAAATACCTTCAGGAAATAGATAACTGCACAAAGTTTGATGAATATTTTGACTAACTCCTGTGAAAATTTTGAGCAGAAGCAGAATACAGTGGAATGTCCAACAACAAGTATTGACACATAAGTCACACCTCCTCAAGAGAAAAACTAAAATACACCAACCTATCTGATAAAACTATGAAAAAATTTCCAGCTTATTTAGGAGATGGAGAAATAGCCTCTTAGTGCATCAGAATAATCACTAACAAGCAATCCCCTATCAAATGTACTGAATGTTTTGGGAAAGTACCAAACTAAAAGCCATAAATGCCCAATATTCCAGTGTGACAACCTAACCACAGTGCTGTGTGATGCAGAGGAATTTCTCTCTGACCATATTACCATGATAAGTTGGTGCAATTAATATTAATAACACAGGATACAGTGGTGCTTTAATTTCTGTAGAGAATTAGAAAACCATAAAGTGCTACGTGCTCTATTTTTATAACTACTGTTACAATGTTCTTTATTTTTCAGCCGGAAAGCTGCGGGTAAATCTTTTTAACATACCTGTGTATAGGATATCCACAACAATCAAGACTGTGGTCCAGAAAAAGTGAGATGCAACTGTTCAAATGTACTTGAATATGTTCTGGAGAAAGTTAAGACCAGAAAGAAAATATATAAGGCTCTATATTTTGGTCTACTCAAGATCTTCATTTTCAAGTGTCTCTTACAGCCCATGGTCTGGACTTGTAGCCACATGGGTGCCTACTCTGTAGATTGAAAGTCAGAAATCAGTAGAGAGTATTCTGGAGATCGTTTATCTCTACATACATTTTCCAGACTCATAATGAGCAACCTCATAAAGGAAGTGCTTGAATGCTTTGATTTTTATTGCAAGGCAGCAGATCAGAAGAGAAAATGATTGTTCTGAGTAAGATTCAGCAAGGATCCAAATACATCTGAAAAAAATATCAAATGCTTTAAAAAATTGATTTTACTATTTTATTTAAAATGCTTTGAAAATGGAAGCAACACCTGTAATCCCCCGTAATGGTTGTCCTCATGAAATAATAGCAGAGCCTGTTTCACAGGTTTGTGTGACGGTTGGTGATGTGTCTGGTTAATCTTACATAAAGAGTGACTTTAAGCTGACTTATATGGCTTGAAAGCTATTTAAAGACTTCTTTAAAAAAGTAAGCAGAAAGAAAGGTAAGCAGCGAGAATGTGAGTTCATTTAGCTTTCTATGAGCTTAAGGAGGTTTATAAATTGGTTTCATCTCATTTAGCAGTTTCATTAATACAACGGCAGAGCATGTTGTAAACAACATGCTAATCACATCACATGCTAAAATGAGAGGGTCTGATGGCATTAGTGAGAATGGAGATAGTATAAAAAGCCAAAGCAAAACAAAAACCAGAGACAATAAAAACAGTGCAAGAAAATAAAATGACAAGCTTTGAAAATTATTCTAGGGAGAGTAGGGGCAAAGCCAGTGAAGGGAAGGCAGAGCTGCGGAAGCAGGCGTGCCCAGGCAGCCCTGCAGGTGACACTAGGCAGCTATTGGAAGACGGTTTCACAACGTGATGCAGTAGCACAAAAAGGATGTAAAATTCAGGCTGCTACTGTGGCATTTCTCTTCTAATAGAGCAGAGAAAGACACTCCTTCTAGCTAAATCTGGCTCCGTTTTCACTCCCAGAAGACACGCAGTACGCTGGCATAGATTGAAATGAACTGCAATGAAGGGTAGAAAGAGAGAAAAGGTCTTAAGGGTTGCAAGGAGAACATCAAACTCCTGAGAGGTTTTGAAATTTCCCCTTCAGAAATGTTACAAGAGGCAAAGTTTGGAAACATTAGATAAAACATGATGGAGGGAAATGAAGAAGGGGCTTGGCAATGGGTGTATTTTTTGATTGAGTCAAATCATTCCAGCCAGAAACAATTCAAACTCTCTTGCAGATGAATGGTGGCAGATTAGAAATGGGTTGTCATTCTCTCTCCTAGTCCCATGGAGAAAGGCTTCATTTTGCAAAGGCCTTGTGCCAAATGACATTTCCATCAGTCACAACAAAAGAGTCAAGATCTGAAAGCAGAAGACAAGCAGCTTCTTCTCAGATGTATGTGCTCTCAATAATTCTTAAATTATTTCATGAACAATATTCATCATAAGGACCAGGGACTCATTATCCGCATTTTTCACAGGAACTCTGACCAACATTTTAATAATGTGTCACTCTGAAAGCTGACACTCAAATCATATTAAACCGTTTGAAGTGTAAAGCCACAAACTTCACTGTTTTGCAAAGAACACTGCTGCCATTACATTTTGGTACTGCCCCATCCTGCTAAAGCTTCCTTTAAATTGTGTTGTCCTGACTCTATTTCAAGACTTTTCAGCTCTTCTCTCTGAACCACAGCTTCAGGTAATGGCTGCTACCAGCAAATGTCTTGAGGATGAGCAATTCATGGTCTAGTTTCTAATAAATATAACTGCTAATACAGACCCAGTCGGGTTTGTGTACACCTCCTCCTCAGTGCTGCTGTTATTCTCTGAAACTTTGGAGTAGTCATGTTGCAATAAAAACCTCTCTTCCTTATGTCAAGGGAGAACCATAAAACTTCATTAATAATATTTTTCCCCTTTTTTAAGGGCTAAAACCAAAACAACATGCTTCTCATCCTTAATTTTATGCACTCAGACTTGAAAATGGTGACTCACCAGAATTAAAAGGCAATGCAACTCTGTCTTTTGAGCCAAGATAGAAAGACTCATCTGCTGCATAAATCTTGGGATCCTACTAGAAAACAACATAAAAGTGGAACAGCTCAGTCCAGCCAGCATACAAAACAGTATCAGAGAATGCTCACCATCACATGTCTAGGATCCCTCACTCCTCAAAAACTCTTCCTCTGGCTGTTACTCATGATGTTTGAAATAAGCACATGAACCTGAAATATCCCTGATTTGCACCCAGATTGCCTCCTCCATGGCACCTTCAGCTGCTGCTGGGCCCTGAGCAGCATGCCCAGGACTCCACCCTGCCAGGCTGTGGCCCATGGGATTTCTTCTGTGCTCTAGTTTTGGGCTGTATCTCGTGAGATCTGCCCAAACACAGTAGTAGAAAAAACAGCTGTGGCACCGTTGGTAACAACGTGGTCCTGTGAGACTGAAGGAGTGCAAAGGTAAAGAGCCATCTCACCTCCTGTCAGCTTCCTCATAGCTGAGCAGGCACCCACGTGTTCACATACCTGCCTGCATGCACACACAGTGTGACAGCCACTCAGAGCCAGAAAAAAAAGGTGACGAATGAGTTCTGATCTCTTTCCTCTCAAAGAGAGGGCCATTGCATGCACTGCTATATGCACTGCATTGGCAGAATCAATGGTAAGCGTCACCCTGTTTATAAATCAAACCAAGACTGTTTTCCTAATTACATTTACATCACTTTGGTTTTTAAATTTTCATCATAAACAGGGTACATATTCTGGAATGACATCAAGGACTTTCTAATGACACAGAAAATAGGCAGATAACTTTGTAGCAATATTGACTTGTGATGCTTGTGTGCAATAAAAAAAAGCTTTTTTCATCAGGTCTCTGCATATAGAGCATTCCAAAACAAGGCATGAAGCAACAAGAAATTGTTTATGAAGTATACTTTTATATTAATAATTGGGGGGGGTGGGAAGGCAAAAAGTAAACAAAACCAAATTTTAGTTAATGATCCTTACTTTTGTTCTAAGCTTTTCTGACACTAGCTCAGCTTCCCCTACTCTGCCTCTTTGCACTGAATTCTGCCTGATCACATGGCCACAAGTCAAAATGAGATCAAATGACGCAGAAAACTAAAATTGAACTTTAACCCCCACTTCTTTTCACCAGTTATTTCCCCCATGCACTGTCAAGAAAAAAAAAATTCAAATATAAAGCCAAAGTCATTCCCCCACAAATAGTGAAGTCAAACAAAACCCAATCCAAACCAATTAAAAAAAAACACAGACAAACAGCTAAAATGTTTAATTTGACACAAAGACTTTCCTTTTTGCAGAGTTCTGCCAGGCAGATTATCTGCAATGAGAAGTAGAGCATTTAGAATGAAGAGCAGAAATAGAAATGTAGGCGTGGAGACTGCTAGCTCAGAAGAGTCTTTTGTCTGGCGATACTGTGACTAAAGATAATCTTTGTTTATCTTGTATGTTTAACTTGTGTCTTGTATACCCGAAGTGTTGGAAAAAAAATGTGGAATTACAAGTGAGTAACTGAACAAACCCATAACATAGGGTATAATTTCTAGGCACGGTGAAGGCAGGAAAAACAAACTCAGCAGTTATTATACTGTATTTATTCTCTTTTTTCTTTATAAGCATTCCCAGACTTGTGGCACAATAATATTACAATTAAAGCACACTTTGACTAACAATTTCACAGCAGAATGGAACGAATTATGTGACATTACTAACACGGCAAAGCAGAGCTGCAATGCACCCTGGCTACGCAAGCACAGCTTACAGCTAAAACTTTACAGAGATGAAGGAGTGAGCTCAAGGCTGCCGAAAACTGAATAGGATTTAAGTATTTAGTGTCACTCAATCAGTGAAATATGATTAATGAGTCTGGAGGAGTACACTGGTTTTTAGTCTCCGAAGCAAGGCGGACATGGGGAGAAATGTATTGGAGCTCTTCAGCGATAAAAGCCGCAGCAAAATTCTGCACAGTTAAACTACACGTTCAATTGCAGCTGCTGATTTCTCCTCTGTGTGATTAGAGCCTCCCATTTCCCTCATTACAGGCTTGATATTATTGAAGCAAAGCCAACAGCAAGTTAGCAAGCCAGCAGGGGATCAAATTGATTATACAGTTAGCTGTGGAAAAACTGAAATTCTTTATTAAGGGGAAATGAAATACAGTTAATTTATGCTTCAGCTGAACCCCTCCCACACTACACTTACTCTGCTGGTACTCTGAATTTTCTCTGAAGCTACAAGACAGCTGAGAAATTACAAAAGCTTTATTGATATAAAAATAAGTCAGGCCTTCAGTATTTTTTAAAGGATTTTTCTATTACTGATTATCATAACTCAGTATATAGGGCAACATGGCGTTAAAGCTGAAAAGAAAGGAAAGTGGAAATTATTTGGGTTTAGGTAGACCAGAAGATTTTCTATCTGTCTTTAGCTGGTGTTACAGAGACAGTCCACAAGTAAATGTAAACATCACCTTATCAGTAAAGCAGCAACTCAATTTTTGTGGTATTTCAGTTGTAAATCTCTTTCCCAAAATGAAGAAAATAATCATTTGGGACAGAAGTAATTTTTTGAGAATAAGAACAGGCCTGTTAGTTTATTTCTGACAAGGACAGACTGTGAGATAAAGCTTGTTTCTAAAATGAGACCTTGCAGAAGACAGTGCCGCAGTTGCCCCATCCCAAGTAGTTATAGCCAAGCAGTTCACATCTTCCCTACAGAGCTGAAAAGTGCAGAGAACTCACGAGCAGAAAGTTCCCTCTGCCCCACAGCTCTTTGCTCTCCAGCCCCAAACATTTGTCCTTGGCAAAGCCCTGATAAATGGAACTGTGGATGGAACTCTGCTGAGGAACAAACAGCTCCAAACAATTGTCACCTCCCATTGCTCTCAGCAGTGTGGTCCCAGACCACTGGCCACCCTTCCCAAAGACAATCACTGCTTCTTTTAATCTATTTTGCATCTCCTGGCAGGAAAAGGGATACATCCTCTCCAGAAGGCACCTTGGCTTCTGTCCCATGAGACATGAAGGATGTTGTAACTTGTGTAAGTTTAGCAACTGAGCCAACACAAGGGTCCTATGGAGGGAAATGCTTAATGAGACTGCTCTGCAGGAAGCGAAAATACCATACAATGCATTTTTAATAAATTTGTCAGGATTCACAGCCTTAATTCTTGCCACTGACAAGATTTTCTTAATCAAATTGCAAGGGGGAGCAGCCCTCTAATTGCTGGTCTCCTTAGATAGGCCTTCCTCTGCTTCACTAGACTTCTTCTGCCTTGTTTGCATTTCTCATGCTTTCTTCATGTTGCAACATCTCTGTAATATGTTTTTTCTCCCAATCACTGAGGAATGCTTTGAGATTTCTCCCTGTTTTTCAGACAAAACTTCTACCAATTTTCTATACCTGTCAGTGTCTTTTTGGATAAAAAGATTGTGACGGTTTTTGGCTGGGGTAGAATCAATTTTCTTCATCGCTGGTGTAGGGCTTTGTTTTGGATTTTGCTGCAAACTGTCGATAACACGGACATGTTTTGGCTGTTGCTTATCAGGACTTGCACAGAGTCAAGGCCTTTTCTGCTCCTCACCCCATCCCACGAGTGAGCAGCTGGAGGCGCCAAGGAGTGGGGAGGGGACACAGCTGGGACAGCTGACCCCAACTGACCAAAGGGATATTTCATAACATATGAAATACCACACGCAGTATACAGTGTTGTGGGGGGGGGGGATGAGAAGAAGGAGTATGGTGAGGACATTCAGAATAATGGTGTTTGTCTTCCCAAGCCACCATTATGTGTGATGGAGCCCTGCTTTCCTGGGGATGGCTGAGCACCTGCCTTCCTGTGGGAAATGGTGAATTAATTCCTTGTTTTTCTTGGCTTGTGTGTATTCCTTTTGCTTTACCCATTAAATTTCTTTATCTCAACCCTTGAGTTTTCTCACTTTTACTCTTCTGATTCTTTCCCTGATCCCACCAAGGGGAGTGAGTGAATGGCTGTGTGAGACTTAGTTACTAGCTGGGGTAAAATCATGACAATTATTCAAGGGTCTTATTAGAATAAAAGCAATTGAGCTTGATCTGCACTACCCCCTTCAGAAATACTAAAAGAGAAGCAAAAATAAACATTATGCTTTTATTTCCTCTTAGTCTTCTCACCCAAGAATTGAATAAAATAACACTTTCTGCTATAATATACACTGGCTGATCCGAGGAAGTGCTAATAAATGCAAGTGAAAGTTTGCACACAACTTAAAATGCAGAAGAGCTTATTTCACTGAAGGCTGCATGTTTACCAGGAAATGACATGGACTCAAATTGCCCTTGTGACTGCTTGAGACATATACTTGTTAAAGATACCATTGAAGTAATATGGAGGAGGAAATAAATTGCTTGAAAGGACAGTGCCAAGACTGGCAAATCTAAAATTTACTACACAGTCATACAGAAGCTATTTTGTGAGCCACAATCACCTCTTGGAAAAATAAACACATTTCCACAGAACAGCAATTCCGTATGTTGCACTTGGCCATGTTGACTGAAGCCAGTAGGGTAATGACTTTTACAAGTGGCAAAAACCAGTCTCTTGGCAAAAACAATCCCTAACCTCATGAAATACAGAATATTTAGCTAAAAGGAAAACAAAGTTGAAATGTATTTTATATAAATATATAGTTGTTGTTTGTAAGGAAACTTCTACTAGAAGACAGTAAGTCTATGGTACACAAACTCTCATGTAAAACAATCACTGACATAAAAATGCTGCTCTTATGCTGACAGGTGGTTTTCAAAAAGAAACAGAAAAACCCTGCTTCACAAACAATTAAGTGAAACAGATTTCCAATAAATTCTCTGTGGCATTCTGAACAAGTTTCCCCTGATCCACAGCAGCTATCTATTTCAAACTGTGTTATTCTTACATGATGCAAAAAACACCATAGGCAAACCAATCACCTAAACACCTTGGATACATCATAGCTCTGTCTGGGATGTAACCAGAAAGCATGCAGAAAATTGTGTGTGCGTGTGTATATCCATCTATACATACATACTCTGCACACAGAGTCCTTTCATAGGATTTTCTCCTCTATTTTGATGCTTCATTATACTTTTCCTTTGCTATGTGACTGTTTTTTACATTTATATATATATAAATGTATAAAATTTGAAATTATATATACATATATAACTCAAAATATTTATATTTTGCAAAAGAAGTATGGCAAAAGACTGAAAAGACCTAGGGCTCTTCTTAGTAATCTAAGGTAAGTGCCATGAAAAATTCCTGTTGTGAAAATCAGTCCTCACATGGCTGTGGAGGCTTTTTTGCTAAGTGGTGTCATCTGAAGGCAATGGCTTGAATTATAGAGCCTGAGTAGTGATTTGGAGAGCCCCCATTATTTGCAATAGAGTTGCAAGACACAGTAAATACGATGTGACTTCATAGTATATGACCAAAGAAACCTCACCATGGCGCAGAAAAAGCACAGGAGACAGAGTTTTCCATTAGGACAAGTTGTTTTTCTGGGAATAGAGCTGCATACATGTAAGAGAATCATATCACTAAATGGATCTATCCATGTGCAACAAATCTGACACCTTCATTTTCAGCATGATAAAGACAATCTGATCCATGTGTATCACATGTGCCATTTAACCACCCCTGGACTGTGGACAGGAATTTGCAAGTCCAAGGCCTCTAAACTCATTCAGGTGACCCTGTTATTGGTCTAAAATACAATTAATGTAATTTGAAGGTGGATTTTTTTTTTTTTACAGTAGACAACAAAGAAAAGTGATTGACAGCATATATGAAGTGAACAACACATCCAGATCCTGTCCTAGCCAAATGCTCTGTCTGTTACACAGTATTGTTTCCTAATACTTTCACAGTTGCTTGTAATGCTTTTTGGCTAATAAGTTCCAAATGCTCTTCAAAGATTCAGGCTTCATTAATGTTTTTGAGTGTATTTTTCTGCTAAGCCAAGCTGAAATCCTGAAAGGAACATTTATGAAGATGGCCTGGTGGTAAGTGCAACAACCAGGCATCTCAAAACCAGCAGGCATCAAGAAGAGCAACAAAAATCAAGGCATTCAAAAGTCCTCTTTGAGTTTCAGAAATCTGTGGTCTGTGAGTCCTGTTTCCTGCCTCTTTAAGACATAACATGTCATCGTTCTGCATCAGAGAGCATCTGTCTGCAGCTGGGACCAATACGCATCACTGACACCAACCACTGCTTTGCCAGGTGTAAAACTCTGGAGTTAAATAATTTTATCCCTAGGTCATTCTTTGAGTCAGTTACAGTGCAGAGGAGAGCTGCCTTTCCATCACCTTGCTAACTATTAGATACATAACAGATGCAAAGCATTCATCTTTCTCACTATCAAAAGTGAAAACCCACCCTTAACTTGGAATATCCCTGCTGTAACAAAAGTGAAGGTTTTATTTTTGTTTTCAGTTTACTAGAGCTTGTAAGGTCATGTAAGTCTACTTTTATGAATATTCTTAACATAATCTGGAACATAAGCACAATATCATCACAAGAGGATTCTGAGAAGAGAGAGGTGGAGAATAATGCTTTACCATTGTAACTTTATTGTATTAACATCACCTCTTGAGTGAGGTTGATGCACTGCACAGGAATCTGGGCTGTTTTGCTATAAGTGGAAAGTTACTTAAGTAGGGTGTCTCTGCAGTGATGAAGGAGTGAGCAAAGAGGTGGAGATTTTAAAAGCCAGATTTGGTTCTCAGAAAGAATACAGCAACATAAGAACAGGTATAGGAATTGGAAGACTTTTTTTTTAGCTGCTGCATTTTTGTAGCTTTTCTACACTGTTCAGAATAAACTCTTCAGCATTTAAAGCACTAAAGCCCCGGGAAACTTTAGACAACTGGAAAACAAACAAACAAACAGAGAAAAAGGCAAAACCAAACAAACAAAACCCAAAATGCAAACCCAAATCATCTGAAGCAGTAGAGCAATGCTGATTCACTTGGAATCAACTTGGAATACAACCCATCAAATCTAAAATCTTTTATGGGGACCCAAACCAGGACCCAGTAAGGAAACAAAGAAAAGTAAAAGAGAAAGCAAGGGAAACAAGTTTGATGCAGTGATAAAACATAGGCCTTTGTTAAGTTCCCAGATGTACTTTGGGCTGGCTGTATTTTGAGGTACTACAGGTTCCTCCAGAATGGAAGAGATGTGATCTCCAAGCCAATGGGGGCATTATGAAGTTTAATGCTGACTGTTCCACTGGTATAAATGTATAAAGTGGGAACACGGAAGATTGGAACAAGAAGAAAATAGGCAAAACTATCTAACGGTCATGTAAGTTCTATAACATTTTGCTTGCCTAGGACTAGAGAGCAACAGAGAGCAACTCTGCTCAGCCTGGTTTTGAACAGCAACTGGAGATGAGCGAGGATAGTCACAGCATTAAAGCATCCAGCTGACATTTGAACAACATGTCTAAAATGAGCCTATCCAGAAACACCTAGTGGCTGAGGGAAATATTCCACGCTTTTGCATTACAAGTCCTATTTTTAGATCACTGGTATTTTAAAATAAGGTTTTCAAGAAGAGTGTTTTTTTAAAAAAAACAGACAGAATTTACAGAACAAGACCAAAATGTGAAGTGCTGGATGACTGTGGGTGAAGGAAAAGACTTTGGCACAGGCTTCTCAGCAAGACAGCCTAGCCCAGACTCCTGGCCAGGCTCCAGCTTTAGAAGCTATCCTCAGACTCCTCCGAGATGACTATCGGCTCCTCTTCCTGCTCAAAGCTGTTGAGCAATAAAGCTCTGAGTTGTCAAACTGATACTGCTCCTTCAAGCAGAAGTACTGTGATTCAGTCATCAGTGAAATAACCCTCCCGATACTAAAACCCCCAGAGCAGCTCTGGAATTAAAAACATAATTATACATGCAACTATTTTGTTTTGTTAAGCTTTTTGGTGAATACTGGATTGTTATTGTCTTTACTTTTGTGATCTTTCATTAGTAATGACTGACCACATAATACCGGAAACCTTTCACTACAAACAGGAATAAGGCTGTGCACTTCACAGCTACATTTTAGGAGCATGAGAAATAGTTTGAAAAATGGCTTTATTCCTTCCCTGCGTCATCTCAGTAAAGCAAGAGAAGAGAGGATGACAGAAGCATTTAAAGTCATGAGACTGGCAAAGCCAAACTTGAATGATCCCTCCTTGCCCCATGGAAGCGCTGCTCTCAACATGCTAACATTTCTTCAGCATCCCCAAAAGTGAACCAGGATGTCCTTTGAGTACTGAAACAAACTCTATCTTACATATCAGCCACCTTTTTGTTGTTGTTTTGGGGGGGGTTATTTGTTTTTTTTTATTTTTTGGCATTTTGGCTTTGTTTTGTTATTTTAAATCTTGGTTGGTTTGGTTTTGTTGCTGTATTTTTTTGTTGCTTTTTTTTGTTTGTGTGTGTGTGGAGGGTTGTTTGTTTTTTTTTTTTTTTTTTGTGGTTTTGGGTTTGTTTTGTTTTAGGGGTTTCTTTGCATTTATTTTCCAGGAAGATCAAAAGTTCTCATCTAAAATATTTTGTTTTCCACACCAAATTCAACCTTCTGTTCACCAGCACTTGTATCTCAGCACTGATTTCTCCTGGCTGTCTTACTGATTATTGCACTAGAAACTATTTCCCCTACATAACATTTCTTGGTTTGCTAAAACATTTCTAAGCATTACTCCTTTCCATGTTCTCCAAGAAATGCTGAAAGGAACATTCTAGCAGTGTGTTTGTGAATCAAAAGTAATACTTTATAGAGAAAATAACAAAAATAACAACAAAAAAACCCCTAAAAAAAACCCCAAAAAAACCAAAACAAACAAACAAACAAACAAACAAACAAACAAACAAAACCCCCCAAAACAAACAAAAAACACCAGAACAGGAAAAGTCTAGCTTGCCTCTAACTTTCTTGAAACTAGAGTATTTATATAGCCAAGATGACTATAACAGGAGATGTGTCCCTATTCTCTTTTTCTCCTCACCACTGCCTTTGCCTTTGCTACAAAAATGAAAGCCTGAATGAACACTATCACACCTACAGCAATATCAAAGTGCCTGAGGACACAGGTTCCCCTGGTCCAACGGTGCTGGAGGGAACCTGTGTTTTCAGAAAGATCTTCGAGGCACACAGGCTACCACTATAATTTAGTTTCCTGCAGATAATCTGTAGAAGGGAGAATGGCAACACAAGTAAGCATGCCTCAAAGTTGTGCCAAGGGATTAGTTAAGAGTTAATATCAGGAGAAGTTTCTTCACCTGGAAGGCTTTCAAGCAGTGGAATAGGCTGCTCAGGGAAATAGTTAAGACACCATGTGCAGGGGTATAGATGAGGCACTTACAGACATGGCTTAGTGAGTGTTGGGTTAATGGTTGGACTCAATCTTAAGACTCTTTCCCAAACTAAGTGTTTCTAGGTATCTGTTATTGAATTAAACATCCATCTCTTATGTATCCAAGCATCCTCGAGAAATGAGACAGAGAAAAACAATTAATCATCCAAACAGCTAGCAGCAGATAAAAAATTAGTTCTTATACAAAGGGTTTTCTGACTCGGGCCAAGTTTTTCTATGTAAAGAAAAGCAGATCAAAACTGCCCAGTCTTTGTGATCTAAAGCACATTTCTGGTTGTATTACAAAAATTTCTTCTTTGGGATACACCCATTGGGAAGTTCCAGTGTTTTTGGTCATGTTGGCTGTCATAAATGCATGGAGCTTTGTTGGTGGGAAGGACGAATTTCTGTTTCCAGGCTCAGACTCTTATTGTAGCTTAGATCAAACCCTGTAATAAAACACTTTAACAACTGCCAATTCTATCATATGCAAATACTTAAACTTCTACTGAATCCCCCAGCCTAATCGACCATCTACAGCCTTACTTACCCTGAGAACATTGCCAGAAGTACATTTGTTCCTCATCATTTCATATTCTAGGCATGGACACAATGCAAAGTTCAGTTGTGTTCATCTCATAGCAGGAAAAGAAGTGCCTTAACGTAACAAGCTCAGAAAAAACAAATTTGGATATGTCGATATTGTCTGAAAACTGGTTTTAAACTAGCAGACCCCCATATGGGGACTTTTTTTGTTTTTGACAATGCCTGTGAAAGCTTGGAAAGAGTGTGAACTACCTGATGTTCTTTTAAGAACTAAGAGTTCTTAACTCTAAACTCCCCCAGACCAAGCTGCCTGTGGATCATCCCTTTGCCCCCCTCCAATAAAAGCCATAAATTCATCCAGAGAGAAAGGGCACTGCTGGGTGTCCGGAGGTTGCACCAGGCTAGCAGGGGCTGCTGCAGCTATGCTACTGCAAAATGCATGTCATTTCTCATTTTTGCCAGAGAAGAGAACCCATGAACAGTGACAAGGCTGCCATTAAGAGTGTCATGTCTCTGCATTACAGACCAGCTCTCTAGTCTTCCATGAAAAGGAAGCTATGTAAAAAAAACCCCACCAAGTGAGATCTATTGCATGAAAACAAAATGCAAAATGACATATAAGGAAAAATAAAACAGAAGAATGGCAGTGTCTTTCATTTATAGCACCACCTTTAAACTTCATTTTAGCCTTACACTTTTTGGTAAGTCAATAAAGCTCCAGGTAGAGCTGGGAGGAGTGCACATTGACAGTAAGAGTTTTCTGTTAAGTCATATCACTAACTAATGACAGATCACTGAGATTTTTTTTAACTAAGTGGCTAGATAAGGAGGCAGCAGGTAGTCTTCTAACCCTGATCTATATTCATAGTGTGGATACTCACAGCGGCCTACAAATACCTACAAATCTGAGGATACTTAGCAGTGACTTGAGGCTGCTTCCCAGTCTGACACCCTTAGCCCTTAGAACACTTTTCCTCCTGAGAGCCACTTCCTTGTCTGCAGGAGACCAGGAAACCAGCCCTCCCCACCAGGTTCTCACCCTGGCACCTCAAGCTGAACAGCAGAAGAGCTCTCATCCATAGCACTTTCCCCACCAGCTGTCAATCCTCCTTGCTCCTCACCCCTCCTTTCCACACCCCTCTCACATTTTGACTTTCAAGCTTTTTGTCTCCAACAGTCCCCCAGAACCACCAGCCACTTCCAATCTGCTGCTCCCATTTTGCCTTGTTTTATGACTGCTCTTCCATAATCAGATGTAACATTCATTAGCCTGTAGCTGGTGGAAGTAACCAGACATTCTTCTTTGCCCTTTTGGCTTCCCCTCTGCAGGTGCTTGTATCCCAGCTCAGGAATCACCTAATAAAGTGTCCAGTGTCCAGGACAAACTCTTAGAGAGATTAACTGGAATATTTTGGTGGGGGCAGGGAGGGGGAGCCCCTCCCCCCCCAAAAAAAATGAAGGAAAGAAATGCACCAGCAGCTTGCAGGAGCAAAAGACAGTCATTTGCTTTCTGAACTCATTTGGGTAAATCATGAAATACAATGAAATAAAATTGTATTTCCAATTGCTGCCTCCAAGGGAGTAGAAGGGAATCAGAGAGGAAAGCACAGCTCTGGAGAATCAGGAGATATAGCTGCAGTTTTCAGTTCTGGTAGAGAAATCCTCTGTCAGAAGCAGTGTCTCAGGAAGGCTGTAGGCTCGGCATTACGTACCCACGGTTTGGTGAATTCACTGTGCTCAAAACCACTCTGCCATTTCCAGGTGAAAGTTGACGTAGTTGGGGGTTTATAATCAACTATGTTCTGCTTTATCCTTTTAACTTACATTCTTTTTATCATACACATCACCAAGAGACATAGAAAAACCAGGAAGAACGGTGCTGAGGACGGAAAATATAGACTTCTAATCTTGTAAATAGTTGCTAAGCCTTGCTAGGGACTGCAGCGTTCCCAGTGCAGATAAGCATCGCTCCCTCGTGTGGTTAAAACTCACTATTGCTAATTTAGCGGCACTGCAGATCTTTGCATGAAAATTCAGGGAAGAATGGATTTTTTGCCGGGATTTGCATCTCAATGCACAGTCACATACGCGTTCATGAATGCTAAAGTATGAGTACAATAATACACCCTTGCCAGAGTTCGCTTTGAACAGACAATTTCACCTTGTATCTGTGTTAAAAGGCTAAAAATCATCTCCCTCAAAAGGCTGATAAAAACAGCAAAGAATCTGATACGACGAAATCTACAGCTCCTTACAAAAGAGGCTGTAAGGAGTAAAGTTTTTTATATGCAAACACTGATTGAATTGTTGCCCTCTAGATAACCAATAGTTAAACCCACAGAGTAGTTTGAAAATTGAAGATGTGAAACTACTGGATTCCTTCACAGGATTAACACACACCCTTGAATATCTTCTCAGAGTGTGCAGAATCCTATATAAGACTTCCTGTGAGCATTCGGAGAGTCTACAGACCTCGTCAATTTACCTGTTAATTCACACCTGAATGGCATTTATGAGTCCAACACACAGTGTAATGACAGAGTCCCTTATTGCACGTAAGTAGACAAGAGATGTGTTATTAATGCTGTTCAACAAAGCTGTACCCAGGCACCCTAATGCCTCAGAGCCTCCTCCCTTGCCCTGGTTTCCAGCTTCATAGCACAAGAGAGGATGCCTCTCATTTTGTCTCGATGCAGTGGACCCTTCTTACACAGCTTAGCACAATAAGCTTGCATAAACAGGTCCCTATAGAAAAAAAAAAAACAAACCAAAAAAACACAAAAATAAACCAAACCCAAAAATGCCTGGCGCTACTTCCAGTCAAGCTAAAATTTAATCAAGAGAACAATGAATTATTTTCTGTGCTTTCATTGCTAACGAATCACAATTTCTTTAAAAAGCCAAGTATATTAGAAGGTTTGTGTGATATACCATTTTGCAATAAGTTCCTCCCCAAAATCACTGGAGAGTGAAAATGGGAATAAGATACTGAAATTGTTGAAATTTGTGCTCTCTTAACTCAATAACAAGATATTTGAATAAGAAAGCATTATTCCATTGTATAGTATGAGCAAATAAACTTATTCACAGGAGTAACAGCCAACTCAGGTATTTCCAGCTGATATCAGGAAACATTCAAATTTATCTAAAATACATAGATACTGCTATGTGTTGCAAAGAATGGCTGGAGATCAAGAATTAAAATACCTTGAACACAGGACATACAATGTCATTTAATCCCAGGCAAGAAAAGGAAATGTGCTCTCTGGGATTTTTCCACCCCACCTTCTAGTTCAAAATGTTTTTTGCATTCAAGGTGCAAATGTCCTTGAAAGAGAAAAATAAAGAGAGCGTAAAGGTGATATTTTAGGAGCAAACTGCATCTACTTATATCCGTGCTTTCCAGGAACTTGCAGCTGCTGTTTTTCCCTCTGTAGTGACTGTGGCTGGCCTCCGTCTTACAAGAAAACTAGACCCATTCCTACAGGAGTTTCCCTTCAAGCAGCCTCCACACCCTCCCCCATCCTTAAGGAACCATAATTCAAGCTTAAATACTTTGGAAAGAAATTCATTTTCCTGCAGCATAGGAAGACTGATGCACAAACATTAGAGCAATCTAATTTTAGATCATTCAGACAATACGCTGAATCCTTACGCGCATTTATTTAAGGCTATTTATAGTCCTCCAGACACTGCTGGAAGTATAGTCATCCATTGTGGAGCTATTCTGCTGTGCTCCAATTTGGGAGGGAGGGAGGGAGGGAGGGAGGGGGCAATCAAGAGTCTGATTGTTCTGGGGAACACAGGTATAGAGGTGTTGGATGAAATGCTCATTTGCAGGCTGAATGGAGATCAAAAGTTCTGGCCGCTTAGCAGCACTGCTGCTGCCAAGAACTGTAGGGGCACTGGAGAACTTGGAAGTCCCAAACTGCACCAAATTACAGGCCCAGAGACAAGTGCTGCTCATAGCTGCAGGCATGGAAAAGGGACTGTGTGCCAGAGCGAGGGGAAAAAAAACTCAAAAAGTTTGTAGTCCTCTGGGGACATTTCTGGAGTAGAATAAACAGCTATACTATACCTCAGAGCCTGAGTGTTGAAGTCAGCATCTCCCTCGAAGGCATGTGACTTCCAGCACAAAGTTCTTCTTTTTGCTGTAGGCACTTGCAATTTCATCTGAACACTGGCACTCCACTGTCTCTAGGTCTTGGTTATTAGAACACCTCTTGAATCCCAGTCTTCAGTTCTTCTTTTTAGTTCATCTTTAAAAAAAACCAAAACAAAACAAAAAAAACCACACAACTAAAAAAACCAACATATTTTCTAGGTTCAGATTAATTTCAACAACACATTAAGGTAACATTTCTAATACACACATCCATTGGGTGAACTACAATTCATGCTCCATGGTGTCACAAAAGCCTTTGGACCATCAGCTGTGGTTCTCCTGCTGTAAGATTAGAACATCCTTCTTCTCCAGTTTGCCCTGTCTGATACACAGATCATCTTCTATCACATCTAGAAGCATGTCCTGGGGCCTTTAGGTATTCTAGAGCAGATGTACTATTTTAACTCACAGTGTCATTCAGATATCCAGGTCAAAGGACTCCCACTTGAAAATACAGACAATCCAAAGCACTACAGCACATCTTCTTTTCATCACAGCATGTCTTGAGTAGGAAAATCTGCTTTTGAAATTATTGGTGATTTTTGATAACCTTCCCCATGGATCTGGCTGTACAGAATCCAAGGCTTACTGTTTTCCTATAGAGCGGGCACTGTAAAGCACAGCAGATAAAGTACATTTGTAGGTCACAGATCCTTAAGTCAGCGTTCTAGTATCTATGTGAGATAAATATGATCCACTATTTAAAGAGAAGCCAGTAGTAAGTTAAAAATCACTATTCCAAGACTCATAAAAATACTGAGATCTTTGCTATCAGATCCAAATCTGCTTTTGGAATTATTAGCTAGCTGATATTGGTGTGATCAAACTGCTTGGGACTCCAAAAGACAGTTTTTCACTCAAAGAAAACAACTGCATTTTATGAAATTGCCATGGACAAAGATGAGGGACTAGTAAAATGGGAAAAGGACACAACAAACCAGCATAATAAGGTAGCTCTGTATTAAAGATTTTTGTTTCTAAAAATTATGTATTGTAGATTAGTTATGACCCTTTAAGAACTAGCTGATCTCCAAAGAAATCCAAATTACTCCCAGCAATGAGGGCAGGCCAGCAGTGCTCTTGCCAAAAGGGGTTAATTGCTTATGCTGCCTTCTTTCAAGACCTCATGTTCCCACACCTTTGAAACACCCAGTGCTTGCTACTGAAATATTGCAGAACTAAAGTACTAAAGCCAGCTTCACCTGCATATAAATGGTACTGTCAAAGAGTATTTTCCCAAATCATATGAAAAATATTCTGATAGAATCAACCAGAGCAATAATAGAGAACAACCACTGCACGGGCACTACCCTACAAACAAAACCAACAGACCACTAGAGTGAGCATGGCCGAGGAAGACCAGGCTGCATTCAAAATAAAGTCTTTCACTTCTGTGTTGGCAAGTCACTGTTTTTTTTCCTTATGAGGAGCTATTGGATACAATTAATCAATTAATATAATAGCATTTTGGAATATAGTTATGCAACTCAATTGACATGTAAACATCTGCAACTAAGATTGGATGCCATTCAGAGGGACCTCGACAAGTTCTAGAAGTGGGGCCATGGGAGTTTCATGGAGTTTTACAAAACCAAATGCAAAGTGCTGCAAGTGGGTTGTGGCAACAGATGGTCTCAATGCAGATCAAGAGCAGTCCTGCTGAGAAGGGCTTGTAGGTGTTGCTGGATGAGAGGCTGGACATGACCCAGCAATGTGCACTTGAAGCCCAGAAAGCCAAAAATGTCCTGGGCTGCATTCAAAGCAGTGCGGCCAGCAGGGCGAGGTAGGGGATTCTGCCCCTCTTCTCAGCTCTGGTGAGACCCCACCTGCAGTGACACATCCAGCTCTGGGGTCCTCAGCACTGACAGGATATCAACCTGTTGCAGTGAGTCCTGAGGAGGCCACCAAGATGATAGAGTGAATATCTAAAGAGGAAAGGCTGAGAGAATTTGGATTGCTCAGCCTGGAAAACAGACAGCTTAGGGGTGACATAACTGGGGCCTTCCAATACCTGAAGGGAGCCTGTAAGAAAGCTGGAGAGGGGCTTTTAACAAGGGCATGTAGTGACAGGACAAGTAGAGATGGATTCAAACTGAAAGACAGTAGGTTTAGATATATATTAGAAAGAGATTCTTTACCGTGAGGGTGGTACCAGAAAAGGTTGCCTAGAGAAGTTTGGATGCCCCATCTCTGGAGGTGTTCAAGAGTAGGCTAGATGGGGCTCTGGTCCCTGCCCATGGCATGGGGGTTGGATCTTTAAGGTCCCTTCCAGCCCAAACTATTCTATGATGTAAAATATGTATCAGAAAAAAAGTGGTTCAAGACAGAAATAATTCAAATCTAGAAGTTAATAAACTGTTAGGATATACTTCCTAATAAACTCAACGTATAAGGTCAAAAATTAAGCATTTAGGTGAACTAGAAAAGGTACATAAAAGCACAGATTATCACATGTACAGAAAAATTTCTGCACAAGAAAATACTAAATAGAGAGGGCACCCTCAGGCTTGAAAAAGAGAGGTCTATAAAATCAAGCATAATATGAGAGCGATGAAGAGGGAATGATTATTCACTACTTGAGACTCACACAAGGAAATCATCAGGTTTAAAGCACAAGCCACAGGAAATATTTTCTCCAAACAAGGCACAGTTAAATTGTGTAACTTATTGAGTATTGTGGATGCCAAGTATTTAAATGGGTTCAAGAGCGATTACACAAATGCATGTAGAATACTTCTATTGGTGACTATAAAAAATTAAAAGAAAAAAAATCTACAGTTTTGATGTACCAGATGCTTCAGAAGCCTGTGAAGTGATAACTGCCAGAAACCAGGGGGATAAAACATGGGGACACTTCTCACAGTTTTGCATCCCTTCCCTAAAGGGCCATGAGTGCCAGACACTGGAGCATGTGGTCTGGGTTTGTCCAGAAGAGCAGCTCTTTGCAGAGAAGCCTTACAGCTGTGGAGACAAGAAGTCTGTCGGGTTTCCCTGTAAGAGGAACCTCCAGGGTTAATCACAGTTTCTCTGGCCTTCACTGCGGCTCATTCTCATGACTTCACTGGCTTGTGGGGCAGGGAAGGGGAAGAGGGGAGAGTGAGAGAGCAGAAGCAGAGTGTCAAGAGAACTATGGCACCATTTGCATTGCCTCTAGAAACTACACCATTTCCTCTACCTTCTAAAAAAATTTCCTCCAGAAAGCTTCTGAGAGTTTTCTTGACAACACAGACAGTTTACAATGTCTGAACCTTTTTTTTTATGGCATGCAATGAACAAAATTTAAATACCAGTGCCAAGAATTAGAATGATTTACATCATTCTCTCCAGGGTGGGGCATACTCTGTTCTCTACTCAGAGGCTCCTAATGTTCCCCATGCTGCTAAGCTGTGTTTATCAATACAAATTAAAAGGTTTCCATTTCAAATCTCTGAAGCTTTTGAAGCAGAGCAGGCTTGATGGTGGGGAACAGGGGGTATGTATTCAAGTCCTGAGGGAATCAACTGCTTCCAGCTCAACCTTAGCTCCTGGCTCATGCTGAATTCCTGCAGGTCTCAGTGCAGCCATTCATCTCCAAAGCGATAGCCAGAGCAAGAGGAGAATGTTTGATATTGTACCTTCTCAGCGTGAGCATTGCAAGCCTTTGGACCTGTTTTCAACTGCATTTCCAGAGATGTGGAGCCATACAAATTGATGTTTCACACACCGACTGTCTCAGAGGGCAGTGTGGCAATGCCAAGCCAATGATCAGGCCAGTCAGACACTCAACCCATCACCATGAGCTTAATGAATTACAAAACAAAGCACATTCATAGTTCATAACATGATTCAGATAGTTTGCCATTTCTTAACAGGGCTACCCAAATCCAGATGTTCAGGAAAATTTTGCCCAGACTCCACCAAAGTCCCAGGAAATTCCTGAAGGAGAGCCATATTTCTTATTATTTTTCCAGAGACAGATTTCCCTGCACTGCTCTCCGGCAGCAAAAGCAATCCTATCAGGACCCAGAACAGCTAGAGCCAATGCAGGATGGTTTTTTCCCTATGGCCAGACTAGGGTAAAAATTACCCCAAAGACAACTACAAAAATTAGTTGACTACACTGTTTTCCAATGTCACACCTAAACACTTCCTTCTATATAAAAGAGGGAATCTGTTAAAGAACAAAACACATCCTTATTATTGTAAAAAAATTCCATAGGCTACAACTTCTAACTTGTATTTTCTGAGAAGTTGTTTTAATGAATGCAGGCTGTTTTCATACAGCTCCTGAAGCATCTAAAGGGAGACATCCAAAAGCAAAGCTCCCACCAAACAAGCGTTTCCCATTGGCAGATAAAAGCTGAAATTTCAGTGCAGGAAACAATTTCATAAACCTTTCTAACAAATAACTTCATTTTGAAAGCACTAAACATCGGTGGAAATAGAGAGACCATGTGTTCTGTATTTTCTCCACTAGAAGGATTCAGCAAAGAAAGCAGCATCTGCCACAGCACTGTGTACTTGCCTGCAAACTGATCTCAGACAGCAGATGCAATCTGAGGCTTACTTTGCACTCAGTGCTGCTTTTCATCTAAGGTGTTGCACTTTTGGGCTAAGAAAAAAGCTTTAATACTGGATGCCTACATCCTGTTCTCTCAAGCAGAAGTGAGGAAGTAGATTCTTGCCAAATTAGGACACCTTCCAACCCCTGCACAATGTAACCCAGGTTTTATTATTACTATCCCAAAACTACAAGCGGATTGGTCTAATTCAATTCAGTGCTCTGTTTTCTGAGTTTCAGCAGAAATACTTCTTGAAAGACAACACGTAATTTTCGCTGAAAATGCAGCAAAAAATGGGCCCTTGGAGATACTCTTGCTGGCTTCCAGTGACCTGGAATCAAACGCAGCTGTCACAGACTTTAGTGGCCTCTAGTGGCTGTTTTGTCCACGTCCCAAAACTCATCACATGATTTGACTCCTAAAGAGTCCACCCTAAAGAGTCCATCCGTCCTTGCTGGATCACTCCAAACCTGGCATCAGAGTGAGATGATGATATTGAGAGGTGCAGTAGGGGAAAGATAAAGCACGAGTTGTTACAATCATCTTAGATGGCATGTACCCATCAAGATCTACCTGTCCTCACCTAGAGTAGATTTCCTGTCACCTGACAGGTATAAACAGTGGCAAGGTAGCTCTGGTTCTTGAAATTATGTGTTTGCCATTGATTTTCTAACACAATTTCTTTTAAAGCCACATTTTAAGCTATGATGTCTAACAATGATGTCAAGAACAAGATGTGTCTTCATGAAAGACTAATCTTCACTTAACATTGTCGTTCAATTAGTTTGAGGATTTAAAAGTTACAAATTCAGGTTTTTAAGAATGAAAGTTTAGGTAGCTCAACAGTTCTTCAAAATCAGCAATCTTATGTCTCGAATTAAAGTGAAAACAGAACTCATGGGATCTGTAGACATCCTCTCTACAATGTATCAAATGAAACCTGATGGAAAGCATCATTCAGGGTAAGTTTTCTAAAAGCAGTCTAACTTTCCGTAAATTTGGTACAGTTCTCAGATCCCACCACATTGCCAAGTCACCAACAGAGCAGCGTGGAGGCTCCAATTTAGATTGGATGAAATTTTGCTCTTCTGTATCAGGGAAGCGGAAGTCTACAAAGGCTTTAAAAGTTGTTCAGCTGAAGGGAGTGAAGACAGCAGAATAGCAAGTTCCCAGGCTGCACCAGGCACTACCCAGCACAGCTCTTGGTGTTCTCCAAGTTCATGGTTACTCTCTCAAGCAGGAAAGTGCTACTAAAAGGACACAAAATGCTGCACAAACATTACAGCAAACAAAACCCCCCTTCCCAAGAGGGAGGGTCAATGCAGTTTCTCAAGCTGACAGAAAGTTTAAAAATCAGTCCGGAACTCCTGATAATTTTGTGCAAGTTCCAGCTCCAGCCCGAGTTACAAGCGATTCCTTTTCAGCCTAAGCAGATTTCCTGTCTCTGGTGTTCACTGGTTCAAGTGAATATCTCCAAACAAAACGCTGTATTTGCCTTTGAGCAGTATCTCTCTGATGCTGCTGGACTGTAAGCAAGGCCAGAAGCAATCTACATGCTTCCATTTTTGTAACAGACTATTCAAGCACAGTTTTAATTTGATACTCTTTATTATGATATCCAGGAAAACAATAACAAGGTGATTGCTTATTACAGCTTCCACAGACTGGGGCTCCAGACCTCATTGTCCTGGGTACACACACGCGCACGCACACACACGCACGAAAGACAACCCTTGCCACAAGAACTTACAATCTACATAAACAAAACAAAGATAATGATTAATCAAGAAACAAAGAGGAGGAATCACCTGCGTGAGAACATGACTTAAGTTTTGGCTTGGTTTCTAGTCTGGAGTTCAAGAGTTGAAATTCCTACCCTGTTACAGTATTCTTATTACCATGGGCTTAATATTACAAAGCAAGATACAGTCTTCAACATTTAAAAACAAATATAAGGAGACACAAAGCTCTAGACCATATTTTTTTAAGTAGTATACAGCAAAACTACGGTCCAGAGATTCAGAGATCTTAGGTGCCCAGTTTCCTAATGAGAAAGGCAGTGAGAGTGAACTGCTATATGCAAAGCAAAACTATCCAGGAATATCGACTTCTGTGAAACCAGACTGATTAACATATTTTTTTTTCAATTCAGTATATCAAATTGCCTAACACTGTTGTGTGTGGCATAAAGAAGTAACAACCACGTTGTGCTGAACAACAATGCCTGACCTTTAATGTTAACCACAATAAGTACGGACAAAGAATGAATACTGAAACACTATTGAATTATAAAGCTACACTTTAGCTGCTCTGATTCTGCAAAAAGTTTCAAACAAGAAAGAAGAAAAAGGAGTTGTCATTTCTGGCATTCACATCACAACTTGCCATCCTTGAGCTGGATAAAACTAAAGTATCTGCAGAAACCTAAAATAAAAGTGACAGGACACATAGAAAGAGATCAAGAGCAAGTGCATTGGATTCAAAACTAGGCCGTATGTTTTTGGTTTCTTTTTAAACCAGAAATAAGAGTTGTTGCCTTTTGAATTGGCAACATCAAAAGAGCTTCTCTAAAAGGCAGAAAGCAGTCAGCCTACTGCTGCTGCAGCCCAGCACTCCTCACCCATTGCTCACCAAAGGAAATTGACAGTGGCAGTTAACAACAGCAGTCCCATTTCACCCACAACAGCACTTGCTATGGGGATGTGAGCTATATCCAAGTTGCATTGCAATTTATTCATCCTAAAGAGTTTCAATTCCCATTAAGGAGGTTCTGATGACACTCAACATATTGATGTATTTCTTTTGCACGTCTGATCCAGAAACAGTCCAGCACTGATCCTATTTTAGTTCTGAAGATCACACAAAATTCCTTATTGTGAACAGATTTAGGGCTATCAGATCCGAAACTGAGTAGTTCAGGGAGCAGTGTGAAGAGGGGATACTCACCAGACATCCACCACAACAACTTACAGTATATAAAATGACCCCACCAACAAACCGACAAGCATGGGCTAATCCAGTGCTCTAAAGATAATCCACAGCTCACAATGTAAGAAATTCAAATATGATGAGCAGATGATAACTGACGTCAGTCCTTTGAAATCTTTTTCTTTTTAAAGGATTTTCTAAATATTCCCCAAGCCTTCATTTTGTAGGACATTCTTATACACTGCACCAGAAATAACCTAAATATTTGCATAATAAGATTCAGGCATTAAACCACAGCCCCCCCTCCAGATACCATCTCTGTATGCAAGCTCCCACCAGCCTGTAAACATTACAAACATCACCACTGTCTCTACTTTGTGTTCAAGTCCCTTCAATACTGACATTTTCCAGAGAGAACAATTAGGACAGCAATGATCACCACTGCATAGGGAGCCTATTGAAACTGCCAATCTCCAACATTTACAACACAGGCCCAAAGGGCTGAGTCACAAATGGAACCAAACCCAAGTATGACCTAGGAGTCAGCTGGTGAACTTCCTGAAAACAGGAAAACAAAATAAGAGAAACCAAACAATCCTCCCCTCCATGTACCAAGACACACATAGAGTGCAATTCTTGCAAAGCTCTCTGGAAGACCCCCTCCAGTACATAAAGGGTTGATATGGAGGAAAAAAAAAAAAATCTCACACCAAAAAAAGCAAAAAACACCACAGTTTCCTGGCTGTTAGGGAAAGTAATGTTTGTTTCATCCAGGACAATTTATGTTTTCAAAATCCCTATTTCTATACTGTCAGTATCCTCTTGCACTGCTTGGAAACCCTGATGACAGATAAAAGGTATTTCAGTACACTAAACCACAAGGAGTGTTTCCCTTTCTGCCACAAGATCTGAAAAAAAAAATAAAATCCATTAATGCTTTATGGAGTTGGCATGTAGGAACTACCAGAGAGAACAGGTCCCTTTTGGTACTGGTGACCAGAAGCCTTTAAAGATCTCCCACACTGTAATCTAGTGTAATTTTAAAGCAACATTCAGTTGAAATGGGCAGCTAACTTGGAACCTGATTGACCTCTACCCTGCAACTTTTCTTCTTGCTTATACACAATTACTTGTAAAACTCTGGGGTTGCTATCAGGCAACTAACCCAATGCAAAAAACCCAAACATGCTTGTTTTCAGGTGCACCAGCTCCCTGGTCTAGCTCACCATGCAAACAGAAAGGCTTGTGCTAGCTAAGTGTGCTAGCTAAGGCAAGGGACAGAACCACAATTCTGGCAGCAACCTACATTACAAGGCTACTATGGCCGTGGAAATCCTCCCTTCCCTTTCATATCAAGTTTTGCCTCTAATGAAACCAACTCAGGTGCAGTCAGTCAGAAATCTTCAAAGAACAAAGGACTGCAGATGTGTATTGACCCTTTTTTACAGAAGTCCAATTACCTATACGAGAGGATCACTCTGCTTATTATGTTTCTGTGTACCATAATTCCATAAAGACAACTACAATTTCCAATGAAAAAGAGTATTTAGAAAAAATACCAAATGCTTACAAATTAACTGCTGATTTTCTAAATGCATTATCTCAACATACATAATTTACCTTCAGCATAAGCTAAAGTTAGAAGGAATAGCCTATACATTTTCCTTGCTTAGCAAATTCCTTCACCATTCCTAAATTTGGGCATGGGATCACCAGAAAAACAGTATTTCCAAAGAGTATTTTCACATTCATGAATGATTCACACAGGAGAAATCAGTCTTTGCAACCAGTCAAGGAGAAAGTGTCCAGATGAAAACTAAAACCCTGAAAATTAATTTCAGCTGCTCTGCATTCCTTGTTTGTACTTTGAAATTAAATATAATCACTTGAAAAATAAAATACTGGTTTTGAGAGAATATTCTGGCACATAAAACAAACACATTTGGAGGTCAAATAAGGCTTGAAATCATCTGTTGTTAAATCTTGAAAAGTTTTGACAAGATGGGGGAAAGAGAAGGAAGTTTAAGAAAAAAAACCAAAACCAACAAACTCTATCCACTGTCTGTGTAATTATTCAATTCAAATCTATCTAAATGGACAAAGCTTTCTCATTGTGGAACCTGGTAATTGACGAGGATAAATTAACTACTGCCTATTTTATTTGGCATAGGATATAATAATGAACTCCTCAGTCATTTCCATTTCTAATTTTCTTTATGCCATAATTAAGAAAACGTGATTAGACAACTAACATTCCATCTTACGGAATCCCAGATTACAAGCAAATAGCCAAAAATGCAATAACATTTGGAGATCAATTTTAAGCAGTTCAAAAGAAGTTATCCAGCCAAACCATACTCTTATGCTGAAACAAATAATAGCAAACAGGAAATAGAAGTCTCAATATCTTCTAAGTTTGAGTGTTTCCATCCCAAGGCAGATAATTAAAAATTACTGGCCTTGCCTGATCAAACGTGATAAATATGTATTTTTAATTATGAGAGAAGAGACAAAATACTGGCGTCCAATACCCTAACCAAACTCTAGAACAACTGTTGTTACTTTCTATTACTTGGCAGATACCAACAACTCCTATAAGGCAATGATGAATATTAAGCCATTGTGGAAACAAAAGTGCTTTTGTAAATGTCCAGAGGACAAGAATATCTGTCCATAAGGCCAAAAGGTTACAAAAAGCAATGTCAGTATTAACAGTCAAGAATATATTCTTATGAAGTTTTTGGAAACTAACCTGAACCTTACATTTCAAGACTACTGTGCCAAAGAATGAGGTTTACAAGAAATAGTTTGCCTTAGGGAAACAACTATTACAACCCTCAGACTCCTTTAAGTCTTGAAGATCTCAAGAAGTACCTTAATGCTTGCTTCGTAACTTGCTCCTCCACCATTTAGTATTCTTTCAGCCCTAGTACAACCAGATGTCACAAGCAAACTGATTTGGAGTCCAAGCATCGGACTAGATGCTTAAAATTCACCCCCTTTGGCTTAAGGTACAAGTTGAGAGCAAGGCACACAGAATCTGTGAAGGTTTTTCTAGAAACGTCAGACACAAAACATGATTTTGAACAACAAGCATATAATGTACACGATTCTCTCAAAATTTCCGAGTTCCAGTTTTCCAGTTTTGTGGTCAGATTGGACAGATTCACAGTTCTACCCCTTCCAACCAAGGCATGGGATACCTACTTCTGCTGAAGCAGACTGGGCACACTGCCCCAGGGTTCTCAAGCTAAGCAAGTACAAGTCTGCCAAGCCCACTTCAGGAGCTGTGAACCAATTACTTGGGAATTGTGACTGTAATCAGCTGAAACATATAATAAATTATACTGTAGGAACTCTGAGTAGCACTAAACAACTGAAGAATGGATAGTTACTTGTAGTGAGGATTTTGTACTAGAAATGTTTATTCTGAATATTAAGCAATTGAGCTGTAGAAAATGAAGTATGCAGATTTATCACTTTGTTTGGTATCAACTCAATTATAATAACAGTTTTTAATTGAAATGATTTTATTTAACAGTTTGATTGCTCATAATCACTCCTTAATCAATAAGCAGTTCAATACTAGGGTTAACTTGATAGACTAATTCAGCAACTTCTTCCTAAGGCTGCAATAACTGTCTCACCCATTCTCAAGTGAAACAGGTTGAATTACACCCATTACAAAAGTGTACAGAGGAAACATTATCTGCATATTAAACTGGAAAACTAACTGGACAAAGTTTCACATTGAATACAATTATGAAAGATAATGGAAAAATTCTGAAATTTAGATTTTTTCCAGTTGTAGCAGAGGTCACAATAAATCAGTTTTAAGAAGCTGTAGCTTTTAAATATTTTTTTCATAAAAATATATATAGGAGAAATCAAACTATTTCCTAACAGAGGTGAAACAAAGCAAAGCAGTCAGAATAAAGGAATGTTTCTCATCACTTGATCCATTTATCTAATTCCCTCTTCATGGAGCATTAACTGCCTCCCAAAACAAACACAACACATTGTAATAACCTCCACCCATAAAATCAGACAGACAAGTTTTCAGAGAAGGTCCAATGCACACTAAATCTCCAAGATACATACACTTCAAAAGCACAGACAGAAGTGGACAGTGCTACTCAAATAAACTCCTTCTATGACCATAATTTTCAGGTGCTAAAAGCTATATCTCAGAAAGGTGTTGTGCTCCTTGTAAGAGATTTCTAACCAACAAACAATAAGACTCTGCAACATTTCCAATCAGTTCAGTTTTGTTTTAATGATATGGGGCAATTCTTAGAGCAGACATTGTGCAGCTAATAACTACCAGATAAAGAGGTCTATTGGTGTGGTCTTGGAATCCTAAACTGAAATGTAAATTTGAGTCAAGGTAATTAACTGAAAACCCAGAGTATCTGAAAATGCACACTATGTTTTAATTTCAATTTTGCAATACTTCTTGAGGAACTTGGAAAAAGTGAAGTTGGTAGAACAGCATCACCAAGATTACAAAAACTGGAAGGAAATAATACACTGCAACAGTGATCCTCATTAAGTATGTTATTTCATCACAGTAAATATTTAAAAAAGCGTCAATGTTTTTTAAAAAGTTTTGAATCCTCCCCCCAGGTATTTGAAGAGAGATAAACCTTTTTCCTTAGTCAAAATGGTTTTTTAAAAAAAGTTTCTCAAAACAACAGCAATAATCAAAAAACATGAATTGTATTTTCTTTAATCCATAATATCTCTAGTGCTGAAGGGCCATCCATGTAAAAAGCAGATTCTTTGGGGACATTAGTCAATTAACTTAATAAAACCCAGTTTTACGAGGATTTATCCTTCCTGCTGCGAGGTGAGTCTGCTCCATTTGAGGTCACTGTTCCATTTATTCCATTTTCTAGAAAAAAAAGAAGAAAATACTTTTCAAATACAGTGAAATGCTTTCTCTTTTACCATATTTTATGGGTCCTACACAAACAGCCTTTAACTTCTTTTCTGATGTATTTTCTTTGTTCAACCTCTTAATTATGATTCAGAGCGCAACAGTATAACAAAGTTTTTACAAAGCGCAATATTTAAAGTTTACTACAATAAATTCCAGTTTCATGATATGGCCAGATACTGAAATGTGTGCATTGTATACATCTAGACAGAAAACCAAGACCAGCTATGATATTTTAGAAGATATTCTGTGAAAAAGTAAAATACAGCTTGGAGATGAGATGGTTCTGTGAAATTATGGAGACACAGTATATACACAGTTCTCTGCTATGGGTCTTCATTATTTATCCCACCTACCTCATAACTCTTGCTAAAATTACGCTTTGCTTACCTTTACAACCATTTGATACATAGAGGAAATCCTTTATCCGCAGATATACTCACAATTTTTAAAGCATATACTTTAAATACAGAATTCATTTACGATATGATGAAGACATTTACACATATAAGACAGACAGAAGTAAAGCATTAGTTCGGCTTTGCAATGAGCATGTGTAGGTGGACAGAGTTCAAGACCAGGCACCTATCTAAGAACATAAAGCAAGGACATGTTACCAGCTACAACTCTCTACTCTATCCCACTTCAGGGGCAGAAGATCTCAAGAGGTTTAATCTGCTCAAACACCACAGTGATGATTTGCTAGCAAAAGTTTCCCCTAAACCAATGATGCACAATCAGTGGATTTACAGTGCCTGCAACTAGAAAAGTGGAGCAATGTGATACCACTGGGAATTAGAAGTACCTTCTTTATTCAGTTTCACCACAACCAAGGAAACGGATGTTGCCTGACAGTGACTATATTTATAAAACAGATCTAAAGAGCAGTGCATAGCCAGCCCCAATGCTTGCAGCCTAACATCTCTGCTCTGACTCATATCATTCTGACTTCACAGCTGCTGGTTTTTTGGGTGTTTTAAAAACATGACTGTATGTATTTATCTATATATCTTTTACAAATGACTGATTAAACTTCTTTTTTCCATCCACGGATGTGCTGAAGGTTACCAGAGTATGGCCAGTCTACAAAAACAGCTGTTGGCCTCCCTCTTTCCCCCACGACACCCAAATGCTCCCATTTATGCAAACAAGCAACAAAAAAAGTACATTTGAGAACCACATATGAGCATGAGACCAGACAGAGGCCCAACGAGTCAAAGTCTGTTTGATCACATACCTGGCTGTAAATGACACCACCATTTTAAGTCTATATAAGGTGGTCTTTGGATATCTCTGAAAATGTTCTAAGTATTTTTAAATAAAGAAACTTACAAACAATTAATTAGACCCAAGCCAGCTAACTGAAATCTTATTTTCTTGAACAGTTTAGGTAAAACAAAGAACGTGAGTCAGCATGGGGCTGGATACCCCACTTACACCACTATCAGGATTTTTCTACTGTCATTTCTTGCTTTTGGCATAAATTGAAAGTAAAACATTTTATTGTGCCCTGGCTCCCAAAAATACTCAACCACAAAAAAAAAAAATCAAACAGTTCAATTGCATACTCTTTCAAAAACACTGCTTTGCTCTGCACCCTATGCAAGTGTTCTGAACAGACAACATTAACAGGAGTATTCAAAACAGAAGAACTTGAATGAACTGAGTTCTTTTATTTCCATTTAAAATAAGGAATAAAATTCTTCAGTGTTCAAGACAGGCATAGTTCAATTATTTTGTGAGTCAAACCACAACTCCAATTAACTCACTTTTTTACTATTTGTTTACCACTTGCAAGTCTCCATTGAAGTTGGGTGAAACCCAGCAGATTCACTAAACTACACAAATGAAATAGCCTAAGAGATTTAAAAAAGCTATTACATTTCTGACTCCCTGATTGAATCACCATCAAGGCACATATTTTAAAATTATTTCACATAAAAGACTTAAATTACAAAAACCTATAGTGAGAAGACCATGAAGCTCTGATTAAAGGATACTTACATAGGAAACTACCTTCACTCAATAATAAAAAAAAAATAAATTTCCAACTGAATTTTCAGATGTAAAAAAAACCCAACCTGACTCTATACAAAAGCCAAGTTGTGATAATTACAAATTCTAAAGGGAGTCCAGCTGTACACTAAAATACATTATTTTAATAAAAATAGAAACTTAGGAGAAACAAAAAAAAAAATTCCCACAAGGAATCTCAGTTCTCAGTGCAAATGGTCTTGACACACACTATTTTCAATATATCAAAAAGTGGAACAGGTTGGTAATACATGATTGGGAGCAAAGGATCATGCTGAAGAAAGCTTTTGAAACAACTTCCATTTCAAAAGAGTGCAGAAGTAATTCAAGCTAGCAAGTAAATACACAGAAGTTGAACTGTGTACTGTGTTGAACTGCCGGTGCAACATATATAGTGAAGTACTCAGATTAAATTTTTTTTTAAAGAGCACATAAGTTTTTCTTGGAGGAAAGAGAAGTCTATTAACCTTTCATACCCCTTCCATAAAAAGAGTGTGACATAATTAAAAAGTCAGACCTGGACTCTTCAGTTAATTTCCAAATGCTTCAACACAGGTTTAGAGTAGTAAGGTGTTACTATCTTTCCTTAAAGAACTATTAATTTCTGTTTTTTGTAAAAACAGTCCAACATAAAACTTTTTACTGGGTCGATCATCAAACCAACTCTTTGCTCTAAACCCTCAGAGTTTTGTCACAATGAAAAACAAGCTTGAAATCCACTGCAAGAAAATTTTACAAATACATGTCTAAGAGAACAGATCTAAAATTACATATGTTCCCTTTATATAAGGGAACAAAACATAAGCATGACACATTTTGCTCAAGTAATGAAATTAAAGAGAATAAAAATATCATGCTGCATTAACCTAAAAAACCCCAGTAAGTCCTTAATTTGGGCAGTTAGAAAACACAACAATATATAGTGGGGTTTTTTTTCAAAAATAAATTCTTCCCACGGTAACATTTATCACTACTGCTTCTGTAGCTGAGTCATCTCACTCACAAGTTAAACACCAAAACGCTTCTTTAGTGACCTAAAGTTGGTTTTGAGAAGTCAAGGCAACAGAAATTTGAAACTACAAACCTCTTTCTTTTCTGGAGGTCTTTCCTTTAGCTGATGCAAACTTCTTTTTCACTGACTGAGGCTGAGAAGAAGAATGCTCTCTCCACCTCCGAAGCTGGAAATTGATGAACTTCCACATCATAAATGCTTGAGTCATGCAGATGGAGGCCAGTGCACTGATCCTAGAAACAAATAATAGGTAAAGTTTCATCAATAAGTTTCCCTCATTATTCAATCAGAAAAGGTAGAACAGGTTTTTTTGGTAGCTTCCACCCCCTCCTCCTGGTAACATCCATTTTCTAAGCCAAGAGTTTGCATGCATAGGGTGACACTGGCTTAAGCATAGACGACCAAAACTAAATATAGAGTGATAGTGAAATCTTTGCCCATCAAAACTGGCAAGTACTAGGTTTCTTTCCTGTACTACCAGAGTACCAGGTAGTAACAGCTGAAAATGGTTCAAGAGTGTCTTGCAGCTCAGAGTATCGATTTTGCAAGGAAATGCTGACATTGCCAAAGTTGAAATAACTTCTTTTTTTGCATTCATAAGAAAGTCAGGCAGAGCAGCAATTGGAGCCACAATAAAGGCAGAGAAAGAGGCAGTAATCTTTAACCAAGACCAAAGCTGTTCTGGGCACAATGCCTTGATCTCTAAGATAAACTCACAGCAATCGTATCTAGAATTCTATTTACTAACTTTAAAACATTTGAAAGTAGTAGTGTCTGTAATTCGATATTCCTTTTAATTCTGTTGGTTTGTTTTCTTTTATTTTTTTTTTTTTGTTGTTGTTGCTTGGGGTTTTCTTTAACAAAGAAAAGTAACCAGTTACAGACTAAATTGAGTCAATTCATTTCACTGTGCCTTTTAAGTTTCTTACATAAGCTATTCCTGTTGGTCCCATTGGTTGCATGAAAACACTCAATCATTCAGAATTACTGGCATTAGTACCATAACATTCACATCGTGTATTTAACACGGGTTTGCAGCACATGCTTAAGAACTGTTCCAGGTTTACTATACCTAACAGCCAGGATATTGAAGTTCCCAGTACTGAAATTCAGCTGCTGATCTTCTGCTCTTGCCAGTCCAAAGCCAAACGTGAGGACTGAGAGAATCAAGGTGAGAAGCCTTCCCAAAACGAAAAGAACTGCCCACAGTGAAAATCTGGAAATAAAAACACCACAAACACAAAATAAACTTTCCAATCAAAACACATGCACTAACAGTGCAAATGCTTACCCTTCACCATGCAAATTTGTTTGAAATGTAAGAACATACCTAAATACATGATTTTGCACCTATCTTGAATGCATCTTGTATTATGTTATGAAAACTGATTTCAACTCAATGGAAAGTGCTTTCTAGTACTATTACAATAAAAGCACATTTTTAGTTCCTACAGAGCTGGCTATATCAGCAACCTATCCTGTTTCTTTCCCTACAAAACTTAACCCCCTCACCTTAGTATACATTGAGAGATTTTATTTCCCTTAATACTGCTACTAATATTTACTTAAATAGGCTAAAATATAAGTACTAACACTAGTCTGGAGAATGTGGTCACTTAAGAAACACTGTTTGAACTTGCTTGTAGTTTTGGTTTCTGGTTAGTTAAATGCAAAAGGCTCTAAGAAAGAAATTACATGAATTTTAACGATAAAGACTATTTACCCTTTCTGGTACTTTTCATCACTGAAGTAGAAAAGACGGGATATGTGGAAAAGAAATTCAACGAAGTAATGCAATACCAGAAGAACAAGTCCAAGATGGGTCAGACTATCAAAACAAATAAAACAAACATTCAGACATTCTGTTAGATATTTAAGGCAGAGAATGGAGTCAGCAAAAGTTTACAATTGACTTACTTCAGGAGATAGGCTCCAGCAATATGAAAGAGGTAAAGTCCAATGTAGACAATCTGGCGAAAGATATCTTCCTATTTGGAAGAAAAAAGTGACCGTGTGTTACATACAATGTTATACGGTATTGTACTATGTTATCTGTTATTACAAACTATTCCATAGTCTTGGAAATTCGTCTTGGTGTATCAACTACCTTGGCCTGCTCTGGCACTGAATTATTCAGTCTAAATCATCTAATTCCACACATAACTTATTGCTCACTTACCAGTAATATTCAGTATCTTACATATGCTGCTGTGAGAAAAGGCATCAAACATGGAAAGATACTTTTTAAGAGGATCCACTTTTATTTGTTATGACCACTGTGCATTTATACAAGCTATTACAATACTTATTTTGTGTGTGTTACTGCATCATCAGATCCTACAGTTCCACATGTTTGCTGCCCATCAAATTGTCAGACTGCCATAGAATAAAATAACAGTCTAGAAACAAAATGAAAGGTTTTTTCCAATGTTGACATAAATTTTGAAAATTCAAGGCCATCCAAAATTCTGGCACACTGTTTCTGGCAAATACTGAGAATATTGTTATTAACCAGTCATGCTAAAGCACATGGTCCCACTTTAAGTCAGGCTTCAGCCAGCCCTATTAAACTGAACACTTCATGGAGATGAAATAATAATAAAGAGGAAGACATACAGCACATGGAAAGCAGATTGTACCACCTGTGAACAGAAGAACCACTGAAGTATGCCAGATCACAATAAAAATCTCTTTTGGAGTGGTAGCAGAGTACATTCAGTTGTGCTTAAGAAACTCTTTTTTGGATAGATTCTATAAATTTCAAGCAAAAACCTTTAGCTAAACTTTAGCTTTATCATGTATACATTAAAAAAGGCCTAAAAATTTAATGTTACAAGAACGATACTGTTATTCAACACTCAGTATCAAATCCAGCAAACCCACAGAATCAAACAATTGTGACAACAGCAGACATCACACTCATAATACACAAAGAGAAAGAAAACGGGTAGAGAAAGATCTACTCTAAATTATCTGAAAGAAAATTAAAAATTAGTTATTTCAGATGAAGGCACAATAAATACAAATGGTCAGTTTCTCCAAGCACAACCAGAATCAATGTGTAACTTTAACTTTAGAGCTAAGATAACAGTTTTTAAAAAACAGACCATGCTGCTTGCTTAGACAAACTGTCAGAGACTGCAGGCCTTGTAGAATAATGCACAAAGTATAGATAACTATACAGGAACCAGAGCTGAGAAGTTTTTTTTCTTGTTTATGTCAGCAGGACAGATAACCAGACCTGTGTAAAAGCAGCTAGTTTGTTCATGAGAAGGAAAAAGGAAAGGAAGCCAAGATGGCAGAGGTTAAACTGTGTTTAAAGAAATATCAACTGCGAACTTGCTAAAACAAATGAACTATCATTCTCTAAACTTAATGCAAAAGTCTGAGGGTACAATTTCAAACAGTGACCAAGTAAAACACTACTATTCAACACACAGCACTTAGGCCACTTGCGACAGCTTTCTTGAAGTTATTTTAAGAAAAATCTCCACATTTGGCCATGAAGTCAAATTTAAAAGGTATTACTAGCACAGTAGGGGAACATCAGCTGCAGTGCATCTGCAGAACAGTATTCATACTGCATCTGAGCAGCATAAAAACAGTGCATCTCCTTTCTCTTTTACTAAGCCTCTTCTAGGCTCCTGTACAAAGACCTGCGGTTATGTAACACCTATGTTTCATTTTCTTGACTAAAGCAGAACTGGCAACAGAGATTTGCCTAGTCACAGAGCAACAACAGTCACAGAATGGTTTGGGCTCAAAGATACCTTTGTAGATTACCTAGCCCAACCATGGGCAGGGACAACTGTTGCTTGACCAGGTTGCTCAAAGCCCCATCCAGCCTAACCTTGAATACTTCAATGAAATGCTTCACTTTGAATGAAAGCAAATTCACAACTTCTCTGGGCATTGTGTTCCAGTGTCTCACCATAAATAATTTCTTCACATCTACTCTAAACCTACCCTCTTTCAAAATCATTGCTCCTTGTCACTACAGACCCGAATAAAGTCTCTCTCCATCTTTCTTACAAGCCCCTTTCAAACAGTGAGAGACCACAATAAGTCCTCCCTGGAGCCTTCTCTTCTCCAGGCTGAACCACCCCAACTCTCTCAGCCCTTCACAGAAGGGATGCTCCAGCCCTCTGTTCATCTTCATGCCCCTCTGGACCCGCCCAAACAGATCCACACCTTTCTTGTGCTGGGAACCCCAGAGCTGATGCAGCACTCCAGGGGCAGTCTCACCAGAGCAGAGTAGAGGGGCAGAACCCCTTCCCTCTACCAGCTGGTCACTGCTTTTATGCAGCCCGGGTGACACACTGAGTTTTTGGGGTGCAAAGGCACATTGCCAGCTCGTGTCCCATGTTCATCCACCCATTTACATGCTACTTAAATCAAATCCCAGATTTCCATACTCCTCTGATGTATAGAATTATTCACAGTTTATCATCTACACCTATATCATGATTCATGAAGCAACTGTGATTTCAATGAGCCTATTCAGATTATCAATTCCAAGAAGGAAAAAAAATACAAAAAGAGTTGAAAAGAAAATCTCACTATCACTTGCCCTGGGGAAAATTCTTTCAGTGGATGAGAAACACCAGTAATTTTTATTTATGCAACAGATATTTAGCAATTTTACTACAATTAGGATTTAGCTGAAAAGAAAAAAGCCACCTTGCTCTGGAGTAAGTCCCATTTAAGTTTTGAACTTACTTTTTTAGTTTTCTGAAAGTACAGTTCGGGAAAAGCATGAAACCAATATGCCAACTGTAAGATGTAGAAAAACTTCATTTGAAACCTGTACAATACAGCAAGAATTGAAGAACATTATTTGTTATGAATGAACTTAAAACATTTCAGAAGCTTCTAGTGAACTCATTTTGTCACTCTGTCTTAAAGAAAGGAAAAAATACAGATCCTTCATGCCAGCCAAGTCTAAACTAATATTTTTAATAACAAAATCATTATGACAAAGCTTGCAAAAATGTAATTCTTTAAGTAATAACCAACATAAAAAGAACTTTGTATGCTACAAGTTGTCAAAGAATGGAGCCCACATAAATACCATTAGTAACTAACATAGTTTTACAAACTACTTATTCTACACGGATTGTACACGACACACCCTAGGCTTAAAACACTCCCTCCTCTCCCCCAGCAATCCCCTAAGGAAGAGGCCTTACGGAATCAGAGTGGGTGGATAGTCCCTCCACAGAGAGGTCAGATCTGATATATAGTTCTCCTAAAAAAAGAAAACGAAAAAAAAACCCCTAATAAACACCCTAAGATATCACTTTCCAGTCAGAAATAATGACTGGACATACATGTGTACACACAAAAATATTCACATCTACATACATAACTAAAAGCTGCAGATCTATAAATTTTCCTTTTTTGAAAATCCCCGAGAAATCGCAAATAAACCAAACCAAACCAACCCAGAAAACAAATACTCAGAACAAAAGACAGTTGCACTAGCTTAGGAAAATAAAAAGCGACCAACAAATCAACTGATTATTCAAGATAGAATGTCCTTCTGAGATGGAAATTATTCCAGGATTACTACAGACACAAGTCCTCTCCTGTAAACTGCTGGCAAACTTTGAACTTAACTAAGAGAAAGAAAGGTTTTTCAGGAGTTATTGTGTTAAAATTAGAAAAAAAAGAAAAAAAAAAGAAACAAAAGAAAAAAAAAGGCAGTCTTCCCTCTCTATGAGCTAAGCTCACACACATCCAGCCATTAGCAAAGAGTATGTCACCTAAAAGCACACACTCATGTGAGGTTACGGCAATCTGTGATATACCCATTCCCTAGGCTCCAGAATGCTATGTATGGTGCTTTCTAAACATTTGTTTTATGTTAATAAACTTACACAAAAAACCTGCAGAGAATTAAATACCATAATAAAGTTAAATGGTTGTATCTTATTCAGTTTGACAGTAAATCACCTCAAGAGCAACAGTAACACTACTGACATCATACTCAGTTATGACTGAAACTCACGCAGAATCCTTAAACTTGTCCCCACTTTAAAATGAAAAACAGCTAAAACCAGAAAAATAAGCCCAAAACATATTTATCATTAACATAAGTGAATTTTTTGAAACCTCATAATACAAACAGAAGAGAAAACATACTTACAGAGACAAGAATGCTCGCTCCCCAAACACAGGAGAAAAGGTAGAATGCACTAAGTTGCCCAGACTCATTGAACTTGCTATGCTTTGTTTTTGAAAAGTGCATTTTCCTGTTAATTTTCTGAAATGAAAGTCCACAGTTATTTATGTGCTGCAGTACTTCACATTTATTTGGTAACTGGATTGGAGTATCTAAAAGTTCCAATGCATGTTTTCACAGTTAAAAGTTTTAATGCAGAATTTTGCTTTTAAGTTAATAATCTTAAAGACTAATTAAAACCCGACAATTATGTTGATGAAAGGACTTAATATTTTGTACTTACATCCAGTACATACTCCTGAATTATAGCATGTATGATTATTGCTACAAGCATGTAAAAGAAAATTGTAGCCAAGTCTTTGATGCCATAGTAATAGAGAGAGACTGTTTCTGCAGATTGTTCTTCTAAAAGACAAAACAGAATTAACTGTTAGGTGCCAATACAGTTTAATGGTTCATAAGCTTACTTCTCAGAGTGAAACTTTTCAGAGGGAAGTAGCTTGTAGTCAGCTGAACAAATGGAAGTCAAATTAAACTGCCACCATGAACTAGGTCACTAGACTGTTTATAGTTATCTTCTCCATCAAATCACAAACTCAATTTGACTCTGGAAAGATGCTATAAAACTAAGAACTTAAGTGCACTTAGGAAGCTTACCCAAATACACTGAAAGTGGACAATAAAAATATGTTAAACTATCACCCCACTTTGACTATTAAAGATGATCTCCTGCAAAACCAGAATGAGAATTCATGTGTGCTTATCTACCAGTCAGATGGTGTTTCAGCACAACTTACACATCCAGCAAAAAAACCCCCACTATCTCTAACTTAAGTAAAGTAAAGTAAAGTAAAAACAGTGTTTTTGTAAAAATAAAGTGAAATCCTTGAAAGCTCGCTCATTATCAATTGAAATTTACAAGTTCCCTTCCTGTCAAGTCTAGGAATCGAGGCAGAATAATAATGTCTAATATACTGTCTCCAAAAGAACCTCCTGCAGGACACATACCTGTGGCAGGAATGGTAACATTGTACTGAAGTGTAACAAAAATGACGGCTACTTTTGCTGTAATCTGAAAGAGAAAAAACCAAAAAATGCTGTAAATTCTCATGTAAATAAACTACTCTAAACTGAAAACATTTGCCCATAGTTTTGGCACCCTTGCCCAGCACGTTGGTCTCCTCCCAAAAAAACTGACCAACTCCCATTATCTCACCACTGCACCTGACTTTCCAAGGGCAGCACACATGGCATGGTCTTTATAGGTTTGTTTACAGAATACTCAACCTGCCAAATGAACGATCCTTGAAAATGTTACTTACAAACAGCCTTTTCTACAAAAATGAAAAATTAAAACACATGCTACAATTCTGTCTTTATTCCGTACTGTATTATTACATTTACAGAATGTACAATATCATGGAGTCCCTAGACCATGATGCATTCAGCAGTGGCTGAGAATAAACTTTATTTAAAAGCACTTTTTTTCTTAATTTGAAAAAATTTGGAAGTCAGTTATATTCATAAACCCATGGGTGATCTGAAAAATGTGGAGAGGGAAAGAAAAAAGACATAAACAACAGAAAACAATTTCAGGCCAGTGGGAAACCAACTCAGTACAATTAGCATTCTTTTGACCCTGGGGATCCTTTGGCAAGAAGCATAAAACAAATGAAATTAAATGTAGCAGTAGTGGTACTACCCCTTTATGATGAGCTGTAAGAAAAGCCAGAATGAATAAAAACAATTAGAAGAGAAAATGTTGTCCTAATGGCTTTCCTTGGGGGGTGGGGATATTCTAAAACCCCTAATATAAAAGATGGAGTACAAGTTCTTATTTGTCAGTAAACAGAAACTTATTTTTTTACTATAATACATCTTGTTTGAATCCCAACATGAATCAACATGCTGTAAATGAAAGGAGAAAATAACTGCTTCACTATATTCTTGATCAGATGGTTTCTCATTGCTGTAAAAACCCAGGGTCTAAGTGGTAATTAATAGGGCTGACAAAAAACCCAAGCTCCTTTAGGAATCCTGGAAAGATATGTTGAGTGTCTGAAGATAATGACTAAGTTACTAGTACTATTAATTATTCATAGGAAGTGAGATTTTTAAAACCAGTGCTTTGTCAACAAGCCCTAGATTTTCTATGAAACCCTGAATACGTGGCAGACTGTTCAGACCATTTAACTTCAGGGAATCCAACTAGTTTGCTCAAATTAGTGAAGTTGCCTTGGGCTCCCTATTCATCAAGGGAGCCCTCAGAGGACAATTTGAAACAGTACTCAATTCTGAACTGCCCCTTAAAGGCTCTGTCAGCTACTCTCAATACTGGAATTGTTCAACTCAGGCAGTGTAAACACCTTACCATACCAACATGAACTGCAGCAAATGATTCCCAGTACCTATATCAAAGCATTTAAAAATTTGCAACATACCACATCTGTACCAACAATGACACATGGCATTTTTACACAGGGTTAGAAAACACATTGGGCTAAAAAAACTGGATGGGGGATGTTTTGGAAACAAAAGAATTCAGCATATTCAATCCCCCAAGACCTCTATCCCTACCAGTAATACTGTTAATACAGTAAGCCTGACATAGGCACAAGAAGTAACAGTTTAGGTTTACCTCTTGAACTTCATTCCCCAGAAAATCACCCTATAACAGCTGTTTTGGTGATTTTTGATAGCAAACCCAAACATAGCAGTGTAGCTGGTCTGCCTTGTTTTCACTTTTAATCTATCTATCTATCTATCTATCTATCTATCTATCTATCTATCTATCTATCTATCTATCTATCTATCTATCTCCACTGGATTTTAGTGCTGAGCTGTACCAAGAGCTGGATGAAACCGTCCTGAAAACATCCCTAGAACAAAAAGATCCACAACCCTTAACAAATCTCTAAAATAAATGTCTGAACAAATGCCTAAAATACAAAAAACATTTGGCCAACAGCGTTTTAATTTGATGATCAGTGATCTTAGATCACTGATAACATTTTGGCGGTCACACAGGTAAGTTACCGTCCCAGGGCCAAAAAGGCACGTTTTAAAGCATCTGCATCCAACATGGGGGCCCAGAGAGCGGAGGGCCTGCAGCAGGGCCAGCTCTCGGACCGGAGGGAAAGCTTCCCTCTGCCGCTGCCCAACCTCGGCGCATCTCCGAGGCGGGCGGAGGCGCCGGGAGTGCCCAGCGCAGCACAGGGCGCCTCGAGCCGCCGGGAGCCCCGGGATGCGGGGCGGGGGGGGGCCGAGGCGGGGGCGCGGGCAGGGGGCCCCGAGCGGCGGCCGTAAGGACACGTCACCGCTGCTTTCTCTTCCCTTCCCGCCGCGCCGCCCGTCGGGAGCCGTAGTGCCGGCGGGGCCCGGCGGGGCCGCGCACACAAAGAGCGGGGGGATCGGCTGTGGCGGCCGGGCCTCGCCCCCCGCCCCCTCCCC
>VXBU01013641.1:439612-560998 GCA_013400315.1 Bombycilla garrulus | reverse complement strand
GGCCGGGGCTTGTCAGCCGAGCCGAGCCGAGCCGAGCCACCCAGGCAGCAGCGCTGCGTCCCTGGCAGAGCCGGCCGGATACTCGCTGGCGGCAGCCCGGAGCCTGCGCTGGGCACCGGCCCAGCTTCACTCTCCTGCCGAGGCAGCGGCCACAGGAAATGACTGTCGGTCTCCTCCGGGACCGCGACCCAACAGAGAGGGCTGCCCCCGGCTCGGGTCCTGCTGCGGAGCCGGCCCAGACTCCACTCCCTCCCGGCATCCACCGCTATCCAGATTCACCACTGATGTCTCCTCCTCCGGCGGTTCTGGCTGAGTTTGATCTCTGGCAGCTGGGCTCCCGAAAACCCTGAGGAGGCCGCGCTGACTGCGCTCGTTCTGGGCGCGATCGAGCGGCAGCCGTACAGTACAGGCGTCCCGTGCCGGCAGCGACATGCCGCCGCCACTCCGCTCACACGGTACTGCGTGGCCAGAAAGAACAGTAACACTAACAAGAAATTCCAATTAAGCAGACTGGCAGAAAACTAACCGGGAAGTACAGAGCGAAGATAGAGAGAAGCTCGATGCGAGTTAAATAAACCAACCCGGTAACAGAAGGCTCGTGTCAGTTAAAAGGATGAACGAGGGGGTCTGAGAAATCAACGCGGATGCTGCGCTGATCCAGGCTGAAATCAGCGGTTCTTCAACCCTCGCAAAATTCATGCTATCTTTATTTATCAAAGCTTCTGTTAGGCAGATACTCTCAGAGGATATATGGAAAAGAAATATAAATAAACTGACTAATTTATAGCTGAGATTTTGTGTTGTCAGACTGCCTTTCGCTGCCGGCAGCTTATGAATGAATACAAGGCAAGAAATTAAGGTGTAGCTATTTGGTATTGCTTTGCTTTGCCAGAATTGAGAGTGTGCACCAAATTAACTGTGTGAGCTGTTTTAAAGAGGTTGATTTCTTCCAACTGTATGAAGCAGTGAGTCATGAAACAGATTGATCAGTGTAAACCAGGTTTTTCAACTATGAAACATCTTTATCAGCTGTGTAGATGCTCACAGGTTTTCTATGAGTTTATAACGAGACAGCTACATTTGGTGTCTGGAGATGATCTAGGACACTTAATACAGAAAAAGCTACAGAAAAAATCCCTTCAGAGCTGGATTTTTTTTTTTTTTAAGTTTAAGCAGAACGAGCATTCATATTTTAGTCTCAAAGTGTTTTGTATTCTAGAAATGCCTTAATCCCCTATATATGATATTAGTCACACAATACTGTACCAGTATTGTGTAAATGTAAAGTGAGCAGGACATTATTTCAACATTAACAATGTGAAAGTATATCCCTGATTGCATACAGTATAGGTCACATATGGAACATACTGTACCTGTGAAATACACCAGCTTGGAATAAAAATTGAACTCTTTTTGCATTATAAATTGACATCCATTTCCCACCTCACACTTAAAAGAAATCAGGTCATCTCATCTCCACAGAACATAACAAACAGGACTTAACTGGGACAAGACATGCTTTCCTGAAGCTTTAATCAGCAAGTGTCTCGAGCGCCTGGCTAGATATCCTGTCATACAGCCCCTGGGTTTCAGCACAGCTGTGTGTTCATCCTGAGAAGACACTGTAAACCACTTCACTGAAATGGGAAACAGGGCAACCTGTTGCCTCACCTGAGGTTTCCATACCTCCCTTTTATCAGGAGTTTTCTCTCCTGCCATGTTAAGTTTTGTATGGCACTTTAGGCAAAGTAGGATGGTCTGCCCTCCATCTGCTGCTTGCCATGGGTGGCTGGTCTACGTTTGCCAGGTTTCTTTCCAGACATCCATATTTTCCAACACTAGGCTTCAAAATGATGACATTATTTAGGAAGGAAGTTCCTTACAATCTGAGCCAGAGGGAGTTTCTGGCATCTTATCACAGAAGCCACCATTGTGTGTGTGTGTGTGTGTGTCCCAAAACCTTGCCAACCAAACCAAATACAGCATTTCAGGTGGCAAGATGGTGGAGACTTCCGCAGGATGCACATCATGTCACCTGCACTAAAAAGACACAAACAGCTTTCGATTTGGGAACCTTTCCTGAACTTACATGTTATCAAACATGCTTAGAGATAGAACCAAGAACAATATTTTAAAACAAATATAAAAATAAGCAAATCAGCATGGAACAGAATGGAAAACTTCAAAAAAGATGTTATCTACCATCAAATCATGTTGCTTCTCAGGACAGGATCTTGAAATTAGCTGGCAGGAAGGCTAGAAACATGGTTTGTGCTTCCTTCTGTCCCCTGCTGTTGAGAAAGTTATCCCAGCAACAGGTATTAACCCTTATAACTTGTTAACACAGAAATAGCCCCTTCCCCTCTTTTTATTTGTAACTTTTAATGCATTCTGCAGAGATGCACGTGTTCACAGGAAAGATGTGAATGGGCTAATTGCCCTTTTTATACATACATGGCATATCTTACATTGTCACCTTTTAAAAAGAAACATTCCATTTGACATAATCAACAAGGAGCCTTGAGACTCTTTCAAGATGCTATAGCCAACTATCCTTTATTATATATACATCTTAGAACTTCTGAAATTTTTTTTTTTTTTTAGATGTCAAGCATGTGCTGCAGCACAGCACAGAACATGGGAGTTTTCTATTCGTATCCTCTTGCTTTCATTACCTTGTGCAGGTTCCAGCAATTCTTTAAGTGCATTTTAAAGCTATTTCCATGTATTTCAAAATTGACAGTAAAACAGAAGAAGATTATTAAATGACATTAGATTTCTTCTTTAGCTCAGAAAGGTAATGAGACATCACCTTTTCATAGCAGTTTCCTGCTGTTCTCAGACCTCATGACAGAAAACTGTCATTTCACTGATACTTCTGTTTTCTTGAAGCAAAATGACACCATTCATGTGAATGAATCTGAGAGCACGTGAATTATCTTTTTCAAAAAAGCAGTGATAATTACATTTTTATGCTAACAATGGAAAAGATAACTATAAATTCATGGAATAGCTACAGGAAAACTGTAACGGAAAGAAGTCCATTTGAAAACTGAGTAATTATTCCAAAATAAATTGAAGAAAAAAAAAGTTTGTGGGAGGAAGGGATAAAAAGTCTCTCAAAAAGTGTAAGTAAATAGAAAATACAATAGGAAGGAAACCTAGGAGACCTGAGAAAGACCTCAAAACGACACTGCAGAAAAAGTTGAAAGTGAGCATGTATCATGAGGTGGCCAATTTTCAGATCAATGAAATTTGCAAGAAGCATCACTTCAGCAGAAAGTAATTATTTCCCTTCTTCAGGGGTCTGCTTATTACTTCAGAATAGGATTTCAATTTTGGATTGCTATTCCTGTGAGTATTTTTGTTTTGGATTTTGTTGATCAGAACAACTGTCATCAGTTTAAAAAAATAATGTCAATTATTAAGACATGCCTCAGGTACCCAAACATATATACCTGTTTCACAAATGAGGGTATAGGATTGAATGCTGAAATGTTTTCACGAACATATACTTGTCCTTGATATTTTCAAACATCTCTGATCTGCTTTTGTTTTTTTAAGGCTGGGTAATATTATAAAAAATGTATACATCATCAAATGTCACACACTTTGAATACACAAAGTAATACAAATATTTATGTACTATTCTGCAAGTGTAAGGTTCACAGAGAACTGAACTTGCAGTTTAAATAAATCTCCAAACGTATTTTAATACACTGCATAGTATCTTACAACCAAATACAACCTTTTAGTTAAAATATTTCTACTTTAAGTGGATTAACAGCAAAACTTGAAGATTGTTAGTCATGATGACACAGACAAGGTTAACTTCATATGGCATGTAACACATAACTCAATTTATACAGCTTTTCAATCACATTCTTGCAGAATCTTATAAAGAATTTAAAAGTCTGCTCCAACTCTGTGCCTTTTTGACACTTGTTAGTTAAAATTAATGAATCCTTCGAATGAATTCCATAGAAATGGCGTTTCCACCAAAAAAAACCCAAAAGCCTGAAATTACTTTCAGTGTTTTTCAAAACCTATTGCACTGAGCAACCAGCAATGAGCACAGTCAGCTGAATTAGAAAAGGAAGGTAAACCCCAGTATTTACAGCTCTTAGCAAAAATAACTTGGTTTTTTTAGAATGTACAGATAACTTATTAGAAAATCACTTTTTGAGAAGCACAAGCAGGGGAAAACAGGTTTGGATTACCATATTTTCTGCCTTTTTTTTACTAGAGATTTCCTTTATATATGTGATTTATTAAGTTTATAATATTGCTTTAAGATATTATAATATTAAGTTTATAAGACCTTGCTATTTGTCTTTTGCCACCAATGATACAACTCAGCATTTTATAACAAAGGTAAGATTCAATTCTTCACACTCATTCCATTGTATTAAATCAGTACCCACCCAGGGTATTTTTAAAATTCCAATGAAGTAGAATGTGAAAACCATTAGTTAACTTACTGTAACATTGCTTTAAAATTGTTATCACTTTTTTAAAAAAAGTAAAAATTAGTTTTTATTTTACATATAGCCTGAGCTCATCATTATGATTTTTCATACAGCAATCATGCAGATTAAATACATCCTTGAGCAGTCTTGCCTAACTTATAAATTGTTTTTCCATCTGAAGCTGGGAGTTTCATCACATACTGTTAGGAAAAAGAAACCAAATTAGTCACAAACCAATATTTGGGTTTTACTTATAAATATTAGATGATCCCAAACTCCAAACTTAACCTGTACATACACATGACATTTTTTATTAAAACTGATGAAATACTTTTCTTCCTGCCAGTGTTCAGTTTTAATTGAAGGTGATTAACTTTCACAATGTAACCTATCAGTATGATCAATAAAAAGGTTTTAATAATCATCTAGTTATTTAAAGTTTGGTATATTAAACTTTCTAGATATTAAGAAATCTAAGGTGATAAGAGCGCTGCTGCATTTTCTGAAATCTATAACCTTTAAATGGAAGAAAGTCTGTGCTGCTAAATTAAGAGTAGCCAAATAATTCTTATCTTCACCACCTGTGATGTGAAACAATGACCAAATCATTTCTATCCAACCATGGGATAAAGCTTACATCGTGCCCTGCTCCTGCTTGCAAGACATTATTTTTGTTTGAAGCAAGAAGAGCACATCTGTAAGAGGCAGTGTCGCTCCCCATTGCAGTTATAGAAGTTATGTACCAACAAAATCCGCAATCCGTAATATGAAGTTGTTAATTAATGATTGCAGCAGGCAGCATACGGCCATCATTTGCAGCGAGTTACTCACTTGTAAGGTTGTAATATGCCTGTCACATTCATTATTGATACTGACAAGATGTTCCTTTGGAAAAACATTTTGAGAAAATTAAGCAGACGGTGTTATGTCTACAGCTCAAGTCTTCAATAATGAGAACAAAACCTGAGAAGTTTTGAGGTCTGGAAGTATGTGGAAAGGTCATCAAAGGTTATTAAAATCAAATGAGCAAGTACCATGAGTACACAAGCATTTGTGTGCTACATGCTTAGGATCAACAGAATCAGTTTCCCTTAACAGATGCCCTTAATTTGAACTGAAAAATGGGCAAAGGTCATGTGATGTTAAGCATTTACCATAGGTCTGGGCCCAAGCTTGCATTTAAAAATTCAGCAACCCCAAGTGCTCCAATGAGATTGCTTCTCACATTCTCTCTGAGAGCACAAATTCAAGTTTAAAAAACAAAACAAACTTCAAAGGATACATCTCCTGCTTCCAGGAAAGCAAGGCACACATCTGAATCGAGAGCCTCCAATTGGAGTATTGTGACAATTATTCTGATTAGCTTCTCCTTCAGCTATTTAACCTTTCTAATAATTTCAAGTAGTTGGTACTTCATGAACAGATACATGACTGTATCTGCTCTCTCTTCAAAACTAAACTGTGATTTCTGAGAAAAACTGAGTTATTTTTGTTCAGTAAACGTGAAAAGAGTGGTTCTGAGAAAACAACTCAACCGAATTATTTCCTGGGCATTCAAATGCAGACTCTCTCCTAGGGAAGACTACTTTTAAAGACGAAGTTAATTTATCCACTACTTGATCTCAACGGAAAATGCTGTTGCTTGAACTACTTTGAGAGTGAAAAGAAGGAATAAACAGTCAACAGCATCTTATGCCCTTGATGAACCTGGTGGCACAAAACTAGAGAAATGTATAGGTCAATGATGTATGTTAATAACAAAAAACTGAAACAATATTTAAAAGCTGGTGCAGTAGGAACAATGCTGGTCAAGTTTCTATGGCATTCTGCACAAAATAAGCCCAAAGAGAACATTTTCTGAACTTCAGTAATGACTGTATTCATGTGACTCCAGTCTATTTTCTTTGAATAAAAAGCAGGTTGTTATTATTATTATAAAAATTGAGTCTCAATTGTTCACTAGTACCTAGTAACCATTCTATCAGTAAGATAAACAGAAAGTCTAAGTTAAAAAATACACTAATTTCATCCTGTTATTCGGTTGGTAAATGCTGAAAATCTACAACAGCTGTAAATTCATATAATTATTTACTTATAAACAGACAGTCCTGAGTGCAGTTATGTATTGTACAGGAAGAAATATTTTCCTAAGCTTTGGCTGAGTGATGTTTCCATATGCACATGCCATTACAGAAAAGGAATACTTCACCTTGCTCTCTAAGAGTAGAGGCACAATGTAAAAACAGTAAACTAAATACAGCAGCTCTACTTTGGTACTTTACTAATCAGAAATTGTAAAAATTTTCACTGCATGATTCATGATTTTAACTGTCTCTATAACACATACACACCAAAATATGCAAAATATTTAACACAGGCAGAAACTTAAATGTAAATCCATAAAAAGCTATGTACATCCATATTTAGGTATGAATTTCAGAAAATACAAGAACATATAAATGCTAGCATTTGGAATGTATTCTGTAGTATGTTTTAAATAAAAATTTAAAGATATAGGCATTTCAGTAATCTCTAAGAGCTCTTAGAACTCAAATTTTTCTAAACGGCTGTAAACATTGTACAACCAATCTCTATACTACTCTAGTTCAATTTGTCTAATGGACAGCTACTGCCAAAACTAATTTTCCCCCAGAAAATAACACGCTAAAATAAGATGAGAAATAGTGCAGAGAGCATCAAAATGAAAATGACCCTCCTTCCACCCTCTATCCACAACTTACACACTTTTCCTTCTTTTTCCAGCTTCTTCAAGTGGACTAGGAGGTTACGTTCTGCTGCTGGAAGTAAATTTTCAGGGATTTCCTAATGGGAAGAAAAAAACCACATTTTGTATTTGTTTAAATATATATCAATTATTTTTTCAATATATGGAGCCTATGGTTTATTACCACAGATGTTCCTCCTCTGAATTGGTATGGGAACATTCAGTTAGTTATATAACAACAAGAAACTATGATGAGTGAATCAATTTCACACCTGCTAAATGACTAGTCTAACACCACATTTTTGTTTACTTTGCTCGTTTTTTTGCATTATGCATTTCTATGATAAATACTTTGGCCAGCACTAAGATGACTCCTCTTCTGTGCTTTGTCTGCCCTGGGTTGTCAGTGTACCTGAGTATTTTTAAAGACAAATTTATGATGCATTTCCCCACAGATATCTATCACTTTTATTCCATTACAACATTTAGGTTTGAATATCCCGTAGCAATTAGTATCTGTAACTGAGTAAACAATTAAAAAATGTAACAGCTTCAGGAGGACAAAATATCTCCTAGAATTCTTCAATGTTCAATATGTAAAAAGCAGTTGCCCAGAAAAGCTACGGATGCTCCAGCCCAAGAAGGGTTCAAGGTCAAGGTGGATGGGGCTTTGAGCAACCTGGTCTCATGGAAGGTGTCTCTGCCCATGGCAGGGGGGATGGAAGTCACTGACCTTTAAAGTCTTTCCAACCCCAACCATTCTATGATTGGAGGGACAATTGCTCAAAATTCCTCTCTCCAGCTCTATCATCCTAAAGATAAAACTCTTTTTTTTCCCTTTTGAAAATTGGAAAGTTCTGCAAACAATGTGTGGCAGAAAAATTCACTAGAAGACTAGTTAAATAAATTGTGAACCTTCAGAATACTTTGAAAGGATATAGGTTTTTTTTGTAATATAAAGCTCTAATAGTACTGAAAAAATTATTATATAGACAGTACAAGTGGTTTGTGATTTACAGAAACACGAGAATGGCTCTATACTTAAAACCTAGTCAATTAGGCAGGAAAACTGCAGAAGCTTAAAGGCCATAGGTAACGGTACATCAGCACTGCAAAATATTCACTGTGATGTAGTCATTCTTTGGAAACTGGGGATCAGCAGAACCATGAAAAATGAGCTGGGAAGCTGCGACAGACCTGCTCACACACCACAGCCATTGGCAACTTTGACATCTTCCTCCAAAGCAGAAACACTGTATCTCGTCTCTGCTTGTTAGTAGGGCAACCCCACACCACAGGGACAAATTGCAGAGGTTACATGAAGGATGACGAAGCAGCAACAAAGTACTGTTTACACCAGTCTAATGACACACAACTATCCAACATCTGAGCTGCAACATTCTCTCTGGAACCGCAGTTCACTCGTAACCTCCTCCACTGATAAATCAAGAACTCAAAAGATTTTCAACCATTCCTCAGGAAACTACAAATACATCTATGGAAATCCACAACTAACAGCTATGTCATACCTTTCACTTTGAATCAAGCACTACAATTTTATTTTTGCTTAGTCTTATGAAACTGTGCCTACGACCTGGACAAATAAGTTAAATACATTTGTAAGAATCATGTGAGCCTCACTCCAATTAAGTGCTTAAACAAGACAATTTAAAGGCACAGCCATAAGTGAACCCTGAACAGGCAGAAATATTTTTTTTTATCCATTTTAAAAAGCCACCACGATTTTCACTCAAAGACCAACACTGTTACATACAAGCTTTATGAAACTAACATCAATTTTCTTTAGTTTGATATAAAAACTTTTAATCAACAATTACCTTGTATACCATCTTTACAAGCTCTGAGGATGTATAAGGTTTCCCAGTATTCATCTGGAAAACACTTACAATTTGCTGTTCACGTGCAAGTCTGTGAGAAATGTAGTTTTGGATTCTAGTATTTGCATCACGTACTACTGGGCCATGACCTAAAAATCAAAACACATATACCAGAGCACTATTACTTACATTTGTAATTAAGTATGCTGTTGAATAATTGAAACATTCTTGTGTAAACTGTAGTAGATTTAAAAGTCATGAGAAAAAGGTTTGAATTTCTGTATTGCAGTCTGCATCTGCAAAGCATTAAGGTGGATCGGAAGAATTAGGATATTAAAAGTCTGAATGGGGGAAAGGGAATACTTCAGATGGAATAAGGAAAGCAAGGGAAGACTACTTTAGGCCATTAGAAAAAAGGAAAGTTCACTGCTGAATAGATTTAAAAGATGAGATTCAGATAATTGTACTATCTCTGTTTGCCTATCTTCCTCTCCCCAGAGAATATTGATACTAATGATTTAAACTGATACTGGCCTTTGAACAATAAAGCAAAGGACTCAGGTACTACTGTCCTGTGGGAGCAAACACCAAGGTGACATCTTTAATTCTGACAAGTAATTTTCCCCAAACAAATTTTCAAGACTGATTCACTGTTGGAACCCAGGGGGTTCCTATGATGCATTTGGCTGACCCAAAACCTGGTCAGGAGGCTTTTCAGCCTTGCCAGAGGTTCAGAGACCCTGGAATGATACTGAAAACGCCTGTGGCTCTGATTTTAATCCATGGAACAGGTTGTCAACTTTGTATGAAGAATTTCAAGTCACAAAAGCTTAGATAGAAAAATAGTAGTAGTTATAAGTAAAAAGAAAAGAATTTGAGTGTATGTACAGGGGGGTTGGAGATCTGTACAGGGGGGTCTGAGGCACAAGATGGAGAATTCTTCACGTGGCATGTTATATTTTTGTTCTTCATAACCTCCATCTTCTTGGTGATCCTGGCACTTCTGGATTGGTTTGACACAGATCTGGACATTGTGGTGTGAGGGGCATGGACTGGGAATTAGTGATAAACATTAAATACGTAGTTATTAGTATAAAAGATTACAGCTCACCCGGGGCGGGCACAGTGTGTCTCTGGATGCGTTCTGTGTCAACCCTGGCAGGGCAGAGAAATCTACTTTTGATAAGGAACTAATAAACTGCCTTGAGAACACGAACAAACGACTCCAGACGACTCCTTCAGCAAGGCGGGTTGGAGACCTGGACTTTTCTATACATTGTGAGGTCTCCCGGGGCTGCGGAGATCCTCGCGCACACACTGTTTTTTATTACTTTAAAAACACTGTTGTGAGTATGATAAAATAATTAATGGAAGGCAAGTAAGTGAGGCAGTCAGAATGTGTCAGGGCAGGAAAAATGGAAGGCACAGCTAAAGTTACATCTGGATCATTTTATATCTGGCTGGTTAATAATCAAAATACATTTTTTTCTGCACTGACTGTGGCAGACCAGAAATGTTCAACTTACTGACAGGTCTTAGAATCACATTATGAAAAGGCTTAATTGGTAAAGCACTAACTTTGACGAAAAATCAAATACTGTCTTATGCTACATAGAAATGACAGAGAATATATTGTTCAGCCATGAGAGCTACATGCATAGAAATTAAATTAAACTTATTGTGTTACCTATAGAGGAACTGACTTGCACAAATATTCATCATGTTTTTTTCATAGCAAGGTTTCCTGTTTCTTTGCCTGTACAACTCACCTGAAGTAGTAGCAGCAACTTCCAGCTCTGCCCTATGAGTATAAACTCTAAGTAATTTATAAAATTAGTAGTAAATAAACAACTGTAAAAAAAAAACATAGCTTTCTTTTAGAAGTTATTTGGTATCACCAAAATCAGTTTCTTTTGAGGTTCTCTGACTATTTAAAAAAAATCCACTGTATTCTTTACGAGTACTTTTGGGTTTACTGATTAAATGGATTTTTAGTTCTTAAGCTTTTAAAATTAAAGCCCATTTTGCCTGAGGACAGGCATTTTATATTAAAAGAGCAACTGATTTTTTATGTTATGAAATAAAGTGTCAAAGTAATTTATCCTTCTGTAAGTCAAAACATTTATACATATCTCAACTTACACAGTCACTTCAGCACATCTGAAATTACTAAGTATACATTGAAACTTACCTTGTTTAAATAAGTATTACAAATACAAGATATATAATGTGTAAAATATAAAACTATACTAGCATATGCATTTATATTTAATGATTTCAAACATATCTAATATGAAGCTATTTTTCCTTACAAAATAAATTACAACAGTTAAAATAAAATACAAAATAAATTACAACAGTCTTCTGTTACCATTTATACACCCAAAACTTAAAATAAAAAACATAGAAAAAACATAGTAAGATATACAAAGTGGAGACTGTAACTGTCCATTCTCTTGCATTCTCTAATAACAGATGTCTCACTAAAGTAATCAAAATTAAGGGTTGCATATGGAATCACAGCACATTCTTAAAACTTGGCCCTACTTGTCCAAGTGATTTAATTGGCTCAGACTACAAGACCAATGTCAGAACCTGAAATGGAACCCACAGTTCGCAAAGTTAAAGGCCTTTCATATCCATTGCATCATCTGATCTGTAGCTGTTGTGTATGCATGCATGTACAGTAAAATTATCTCAGAAAGCTTGGAACTAAAGCCAGATGTGAAGCTTTCCCATCCATCAATTTTTAGGGACAGCAATACAGGTATTTATTTATTAATGAATAAATGGATTAATATCTGAATAAATGTAAAATGTTTCTGAGCATGTGAAAAGCATTCTCAAAATATGTCTTTCCATTAATTCAGCTTTAATATCAGATTCATATTATTTCCTCATCACACATTGTGAAGTGAGATTCTCTTACTTTAAACTACAGCACAAAGGACAGAAGTGAAGAAAACAATAAGCTCATGAAATCTTCCACAGACTCCTAATTCCAGTACTATTTTTTTCTGTATATGTACCAAGGAACATTGTTCATTATTACAGGATAGGAAGCCCTCTGCTGACTAAAATGCTCTAATCTTGTCCCAAGGATTCTCCTCAAATATTATCTGTAATTAGATATCATGAGTGTTGAGCCTGAATCATTCCCATATTAAATCAAAAAAGAAACATGGAAGGGGAAGGATTGACAAAATTCACCTACTCTCCCATAGCAGTCAGTTTTGTTACAAAAATTCATGCAATTCTGAGGCTACCACATGAGTGCTAAAGCATCGGTGGGGGAAAGAGTTCAAGAATTATGAAGATCTAGTATTACAACACAAAGTGCTTGGCTTATATGGAACATACTGGTTAAAGCAAACTACTTCTACTGCAATTATACCCAACAGTATCAACAATTGTTCTGATGGGGCAACGACACCTTCTGCACAACTGCATGAATGTTTTGTGGTGCATGGATGAAAAAAGAAAGTTAGCTCCAAACCGTCTCAAGACTTAGCTATCATCACTGAAAATGCACAATATCAGACTGACTTCCTAATTGCAAGCGCGGTATGAACACAGTCAAAACAGCAGCAAACACTTACAAATAAAGAACACAGATGTTCAGCCTTGGTGAATGTGTAATCTAGATACATAACCATTAAGGACAGAGTGAAATGCAACAGATAATATTGACAAACCAAACAGAATTCGGCATATATGGGGTTTTGGAAGGCTAAGGCAAGAGGGAAGGGAAGGGAAGGGGAAGGGATTCTATTGAGATTCTGGAGGCTGAAAATTTGTTAAGTTTTAACAGTAGTTAAGTCAATAAATATGACCAAGTCACTATTCTGTCTACACCAACCTCCACATCTATGGAATATGCAAGAATATTTTTCTTAAATAGCATTTTTATGCCAGATCTTAAAGGACACATACTTCAGAAGGCAGCTCTTTCAAGAGTGAACACAAGAGAGTAGGCTAAACATAGATGGCTAATGGAACAAGGCACAGCTGAGAGCATCTACAGTAGCTTGGAACAACAAGTTGAAGATGAAACAGAAAAAGTCAGAAAAAATGCTGACATGTAGCTCTGGAAAAGCAAATGAGGAGCTTAAACCTTAGTTACACAATTAACTCTTAAAATGCAGTCTTGTCAAACAGACATGTGGTATATATGTAAAGTAAATGCATTCCCAAGGTTTGGAGGAGAGAGAGGAAAAGAATTAAAGGAAAGCCATAGACTGAATGAATAGGCAACTTATTTTTATAACATTTTTGGCCTCTTAGGTCTTGTTCAAATTTAATCTAAGTCATTAACTAAGACAACCACTTTACAGTTCTGCAGCTTTCCAAGATGTACTGCAAAGGACACACAACTCTCTCAAAAAACATTACTAGGTTAGTCACATTGACAGTTTATGTGGGGATGACAAGGAACAAAAAACAACTATTATTTTTTCTTCCACGATAATATTGAAGCACAAGGATAGAGTAATGTAAGAAAATTAAATTTGCTGTACAATTCCAATAGTGAAAGATTTTGGCCCCTGGAGTCCTTGGGCACAGAAAGACAAGGCCCACTCTCAAACGGAGAAATTTCTGAAAGGAAAGATACCTATCACTGAAAATTTTCAAGTTTTGCAAACCACCATGACAAAATCAGCTTAGCTTACTGCTTATTAACTTGAATTGTTACATCAGGAATGATGTTTGATTGTAGTAATAGTTCTCAAATTCTCAGAGGAGACATTTAAAAATTACACAGTAAAAGAGAGCAGTTAAAAAAAAAACCACTTACCTGGATAAATCAAATCTGGTTTCATTTCTAACAACTTTTTCAAAGTTTTCATGTAATCAGACAGGTCTTCTATTACTGTTGTTCCTTCCCCTAAAATACAGTCACCAGAAAATACAGCATTTTCTTCTTCCAGATGTAAAATCATATGATCATCGGTGTGTCCTGGTGTATATAAAACTCTGTTTAAAGAACAAAAAGGCACATGTTTTTCATAAAGCATATATACTTCATTTCTGAAGCCAGAACAAATGATGGTAAAATAATACAATTGCAAAGCAGCCCATAACAAGAACCAGAAAAAACCTGACCAAAAAAGGCTGCAAAGTTGATGTAAACAGGTATCACTTTGCCTAATCCAAATCCATTTTCTTATACCATGTAGAGACCACAAATCATCTCTAACATGCATTTACTTACATGACACACCATAACACAAGAGCATTAAAGGAGCTGACTAGCCATGTAGCATTTCTGTTATAGAGGGCTTTATTCTAAAGCTTTAAAAAAAAAATTGACATGTTATTTCCAAATGAAAACACTTGAAGCTCTTGACATACATGCTGTACTTTGGAAGAGGAGTAAAGATGATACCTATTCTTTTAGACATTAACTACAGGCTTCTGAACCCAACCCACATAAACTTCAATCTCCCAAAATGTATTCTTTCCTGAAAAAAAACTGTTTTGTTTTTTTTTTCCAGAAAAAACAGTGGAGCACAGCTGTCAAATACAAAGAACCATGGTCTTTCAGCTGTTCTATGTGCAGGTCATTAAACACCTGCATGGTAGGGATTAAGGACCCACAGCCTGGACGAGCACTGTATTAGCATGCACCAAAGGGACACTGGGTATGTATAAGGTATATGGCAACCCGAGCTGCTAAGCAGCTGCACTGGGGTGTCCTTTCACAAAGATTTCTGAAAAGCAGAAGGGCCTTATGCTGAGGCTGATGTAGACTAAAAGTTACACAGCTCCAACCAGTATCACTGCTGATATTCATTAGAATCTTCTTGTCAATGGCAGATGCATCAAAGCAGTGATCAGGAACTGACAGAGCTGGTGCCAAGTGTGGTGTACAGGGCAAGGCTGAACAGCTCCCAGCCACTCTGATGTAGGGCTGGGAGACCACAAGTGCAGCATCATCTGATGCAAGGACTTCCAGCTCCTACTGAATACTGAGCTCAGCAGAAAGCAGGTGAGCCACCGGCCTGTGGAGGCAACATCAAAATCAAATTGATGGGCTGTACCTCACCTTTAGGAAATGGTATCCTTCAGTTCTTGATGAAATTTTACCAGGAAGCCAAACCATTAACATGAAAAACAGCAGAAAGAGAATGCCAGACAGTGTGTGGAGAGGTGCTGCCAGCTTGTCTTGCCCCATCACCCCTTTTACAACCCAGCCATAGAGGCTGTGCTGTTTTTTATAAATTCTCTTCAGGATCAACAAGGACACCAGGCTATATGTCTGGGAACTCCCATCCTTTCTGGTATAAACTAGCCCACTATTTGGTCTCAGAAGTGTTGGCTAAGAAGCCCTTCACTTTGAGGACACACTTCAACAATCTCCCAGTCTTCACAGCAAACTTCTCACAGGTGTTGGCAACAAGCCCTGTATTTTAACATTTACAACACCCTTCAATAAGCTCCCAACTTGCACAACAGCACAGCCTGCCTATTTGAAGGCAGAAAAGCAAGCTGGCTCAGGACAGTGCTGTCCCACCTCCAGGGGCTCTCCCTGCGAATCACAACTTCCCTGTCGCAAGCAAGAATGTCTGAGACAAAACATGCCTATGCCTGGTCCTCCACAACCCCAAACTTCAAAATGTACTAATCCTTGACTGACTTGGATTGAAATTAGAAAAATATTTTCCATCTCCAAATTTTTGTCCAAACATGGGCCACTTACAGTAGTGAAAGGCCATCAGTATGCAATACAATACTTTTTTAATATGTATTTTTACACTAATAAAATAAAATGCATTTGCACAAAATAGATCCCTTTTCTTTTTAAATGTTCTTTTTTCCTTCCAGTCAACCAAGTGACATATTCTACAAAAGGGACATAGTTCCCATTTAAACTAAGGAAAACAAGGAAAAAGGAAAACAAGCCAACTTTGTCCTTATAAGAATAATGTCTTGTTAATGAAAGGAGTCTGAAAAGAGAATGGTCAGAACTTTTTATAGTGTGTGTGCTTCCCACAAGGCACAGTAGCTTTCTGTTTCACACTCATTCAAACCAACATTACAGGCAGTATGCACCACAGAAAGAAGTCCTCCAAAACTGACACCCTTACAAGAACCTCATGGGTTCAAGGTCTAAACTTTAACATTTTAAGTATGAAATGTTTTAGAGTCTCCTAGGGAAATATTTTTAAAGTAAAAAGAAAGACATGCTAAATAAGCCAGCCAGACTACCACAGACTTCCACAATTTTAATAGTAACTAATTATGCAAGAGTGATGAGAAAGCATGTAAAATCCTATTTGATTTTCCTGGAGAATGTGTTTTTCTGGGGAAATATTATTAATTTTTCTGCTGGGTCCAAAGACTAAATCAAAAGGCTAATTTCTGATAATTATCATTCATAAAAATAATGTATTTGTATGAACATATCCTGCTGAAACATGATAAGAAGTCTACATGCATAAGTGCTGAAAAGATTAGATGTATGCATTGACAAGTCAGAATTCTGAAGAAAACAGAACTTTCAGAAATTTATGGTTACCTGAGTGTGGCTCCCTCTGTCTGTATCACATCTCCATCTTTAAGATAATAATATTTATGTCCTCCTTCTATTGTTTCTTCACACTGAGGAACACGAGGAAGCTTACTTACACGATATTCTGAGTCTAATATTTAAGGAAAACAAAGAAAACCATGTTTTGAATTCGTCACTAACAAAGGTAATTCCACAGAGAAGTTACTTTTTGAATAAGTACTATTAATAATCACAAAGTATGAATACAAAACTAGAAACAACAAATTCTGTAAAGCAACTTTATAATTGTAGAGCAATGTTATTCCAGAGCCAAAGCCACTAAACAGTGAAAGCCACTGATCCTGAATACAGCACTCTGTACTAGCAACAAATTTGAAGCTGGAAAAAAAATCACAAATGAAATCAATAAATATCCGTAATTATTATATTTTACAAATGTTTCTCCTTGACTCATGAAAAATTCCCCCAAGTTTTTACAATGCCACTAATCTCCCTGCATTCAGATTTTGCTTTATGGTTCACAGAAACATTACTGAACATTTGCCTAAAATTGGATGAAGACTTTTTGACCTACAATTTCTCTCAGCTTTTACCATTCCGAACAGTGCATAAAATGCAAACTACGTTGGGTGGAACAGCTATAGACAGCAATCCAGAAAGGAATTTCTATCCCTTGCTAGTCTTTACAACCACATTGATTGGCTGGCAAACCCAAAATTCTCACCAAGACACCAATACACCCATGTCTCCAAGACACCAAATGTTTTCAGTAGTGCCCAGGCTTCGCTGCAGATAAGCACCTGGCAACTTTACAAAATTAAGCCTGTGACAAAGCTCGTGACAAAGTCCAACAATGTTAAGAATTACCACATTATCCATATTGCTTACTCTCTTCTCACATACCAACACAGAAATGTCTCTTACTGTTTATCAACACGGAATACACATTTTTAGATCAGACTTTACCTCAGACTGCCCTACTGCTTTCCCCTTGTGCTCTGAAGCCTATGAATTTGTTAGTAACTACTAATGGGCTCCTGTAAGGAATCTCACGGTTATGCACATTTCTTTCTCAAAATTCAAGCTATTTGTTTTTACAAAAGTGAAAATAACAATAAATTTGTCATTGCTGTCCAAGTAAAACAGAAGCAGTATCAAGTTTTTCTCACATCTCTTAATGCCATGCTGTTAGTAATCTAGGTTTTCATTATTCACATATAAGAAAAATTCACTATGAAAGTATGCATAGGTATTGAAGAAAATCGGTAGTACTACAACTATTACATTCAGATTATTAATTGCTCTCAATCTACACATTGCAACAGAATGACAAAATTGCACATAGTTTATACAGAAATTCCAGAAGAATAATCCAGTTGATTTGCACACAAGCATTCAGTTAATGTTTTTCTTGCCGCGTATCTAACATTTTCAGCAATATCTGAAATCTCTGGCCTACCATTTGGGATGTTTTTGCAGATATCAGGTATTCCACCAGTATGATCACGATGCCAGTGTGTCACTAAAATTTCTTGAATGGAGATGCTGAAGTCTGACAGTGCCTGCTTTAAACAGCTGATATATTCAGGAATAGCTGGCTCCCCAGTGTCAATAAGGACTCTTCTACATATAGACCACAAAAAAGGGAGGGAGAGATACACACCAGAGAATAAAGAGTGTCTATATGACAGCCAAGTAATGTTAATAAAATAAGCCAGCAGATTGAAATTTAGCAATAATGGATGTCTCCATACCCAGACGCCACCTTTTGCCTCCTGATATTCCAGTCCGGTGGCATAACAATTTAGAAAGTGGGATAAGTAACAAATGTAGGCCACACATTTACGACTCCGCGGCAAGTGGCAGAAGCCACTGTTCAGCACCGCGGGGGAGCTGCGCGGCCTGAGGCACACACCCGCTTCGCCCATCGAATTCCCGGCCTCGGCCCAAGGGTCGCCCGGACGAGACTCCCCATCTCACCCACCCAAGCCGCCTCCGGACACCAGCTCCTAAAATTTAAAGTCTTACGGTTTTTCCTCTTTTTAACGATGACTAAGGGATTTAGTCATCCCGGCCGGTAGCGGCCTCTGGAGCTGGAGGCAGCGCACGGTCCCCAGGCGGGGCCAGGCAGCGGAGCCGCGTCCGCCGTGCCCTGCCCCGTTCTCGAGCAGGGTCGGTACCTGTGCCCGGTGCCCACCAGGTAGGTGTTGGTGCCCTGCAGGGTCATGGGCCCCGGGTTACAGCCCAGCACCCGCACCACCCGCGACGAGAGGCGCTCGATGCGCGGCAGCAGCGACACCATCTCTGCAGCGAATGCCTCCGAACTCGCCCGGCTCCACTTCCCTCACGACGCCGCAGGACAGGAGGGCGGAAACCGCTCCTGCCCGCGCTCCGCCTCCCGGCGCCGGCCGCAGCGCCTTCCCCCTTCCCCGGGAGGCGGCTCCTTCCGTAAAACCCGGCTCCTAACTATGGACGCTGTGGTGATCCAGCCGGATAAAGTCCTCCTTCTTGGAGGAGGCCAGTTCTCGGAGAAATTCAGCTCTCCGTGCGGAGCCGGTGCCTCGCCCGGTGAGAGGCATGTCCTTGCTCTGCCGGTTTTTTCCGGAGAAATTTGTTGTAAGAGACAGATGCGCCTTCTTTGGATCCAGGAACACGCCCACTCACAGCGTATGTAGGAGCTGCGTATGTTCCCACTCGGCACATAGGAGCTATCTAGGATTCAGCGTTTTTAATAAAATTGGAGGGCTACTGGAGAGTGTCCAGCAAAGGGCCACTAAGGTGATGAAGACTGGAGCATCTCTTTTGTGAGGAAAAGTTGAGAGAGCTGGGACTGTCCAGCCTAGAGAACAGGCTCAGGAAAATCTCATCAACATGCGTAAACGACTGAAGAGAGAGTGTGTAGTGGACAGAGGTGGGCTCTGTCACAGGGCAATTGCCTGAGGTCGTGTTATGGTGCCCAGTGCCAGGACCAGAGGCAGTGGCACAAACTGGAACACAGGGTGTTCACTCTGAACGTCAGGAAACATGTTTTCACTGTGTGGACCAGGAAGAGTTGGCACAGGGGGCACAGGGGGGTTGTGGAGTTTGCATCCTTGGTGATGCTCAGAACTCATCTGGACACGGTTCTGGGCAACTGGCTCTAGGTGACCCTGCTTGAGCTGGGGGCTTCAAACGTGAGCTCCAGTGGTCCCTCCCCAGCTCAGCCATTCTGTGATTTTATGAAAACACTGTCATCCAAGTAGAAATAATGTGTTTGCAAGCAGCATTCATTGTAGAGCCTGCAAGGTGCTGAATTTTACCTGTTTGCCTTTGTNTATGAAAACACTGTCATCCAAGTAAAAATAATGTGTTTGCAAGCAGAATTCATTGTAGAGCCTGCAGTGTCTCCTCTGAAACCCCTGATTAATTGCCTTTCAAGTGACATTGTTAAAAAAAGTAGGGCAGCCTTGTTCTCTCCTTAAACTACATGTAAATGAAGAAAAAACATAATTTAACCTGAAATAAAAGCAGGTAATATTACTGCGGGCAGCTGTGCTAATATTAGAATTTCAACTATTATCTGAGTGTTTTATGTTTACATAAAATCTCATGTGGTACCTGTTATAAGGTGATTGTAGCAATACAAAGCCACAGCCAGAAATTGTACCACTGATGCTGATAATCCCTATATTTAGGGCCTTCAAGCCAATGTCCTTGATTTATATGATAAATTTTTACTTATTTGAGATACCCATTTGCTTATTTGAGATATAAAGCCATCACATTATTTTTTATTTTCATGTTCTCATTAAAGCATGAACTACAGACAACAGAAGGGATGTTTCAGGTCAAAGGAAAGAAGCTTTCAAGTGTGCTGCTGAAATAATCAAGAAAACCCCATACACAGTGTTCTAGTCTCTCCTCATATCGTTTGCCTGTATGCTCTTTTCTAAGAAACTGCGACTAGACCTGAATTTATCTAATCCTGAGGTACCCTCTTATGCTTATTTTGTAGCATATTTGTATAGCTATTGGTACAGTCAACCCATTTTCAGTCTTCAGGTAAAGTTTAGTTTAGTCATTAGAAGCTAAGACAAGTTGTGTATTTAAGTGGGTTTCTATTTTTAAGAAAAGTATTAATTTTAGAGAGGATTTCCAAAATTATATATGACATATATTATATTATATGTCATTGATAATTCAGTAAGGTGCCATTATTTTAACATAAAAAGATTTTTTTTTCCCCAAATTTAGAGTTGTCTGGGGAGCTGTGGACTTGTTCTGTGGGGAATACTTGTTACTACTCTTGCTATCCTGTAGTAAAGCATTTTCTGATGTTAGGAAGAGCTGTGAATTTGTTTCATCTGTAGGTGGCAGCAATGGTGCCTTTGGAGAATGAAGTACAAGTTCTTTGATCACCTTCATTTCCTGCACAAGCCCATCTGTTTAAAAAAAAATCTGTTGTTTCTCTTATAATACAGAGATTGATATGCATGTAGTGGAAGTCCTGCTGTTATGCTCTGATGTGGTACAAGAAAAGATGAATGTATACCCTCAAGTTCTTTTGATTCTCTGACTGTTTTGCATTGTTAAATTTTTGAGGGGAAAAAACATTCTGAAGCAGGTAGGCTACCAGTCAAAAAAACCAAAACCAACTGAGTTTCCTTAATACTAAATAAATAGACCTAAAATTAGATTATTTGTGATATACAGTGATTAATTTTGTAGCAACTATAAGATACACAAGATACCAACTGATATTTCTGAAAATCCCACAAGGTTTGAATTTTAAGAACTCAAGAAAGTACTCAAGTACTTTGAGTACTGGTACTTGTTTTTTTCACATTTTAGGCATAAACGTTGAGGATAAATGCCTCTCCATTGTGGCTGTGTAGCAGCCCTAATAGAACTAAGCACAAGCATGTAATTCTGCAGTAATTAGTCAGAATCAATTGAATAGCAGATAGAAAATGTCTTGAGAGATTTATCTTCATAGCTATTGGCACATAAATATCTTGTTGAGAGGATTTTTTACTTGCAGAATTTTTTTTTCTCTTTCATGATGTTCTTACTCTTTTTATCTGGTACAGAGATAGGTAAAAAGGCCTTAAACCAAAAAAAAGCGAAGCAGATTTTATGGAGAGAAAGGCCATGGGCTGCAAAATTCCTTTATGGAGGGACAACATGTACAAAATGTAAAATAGTCAGATCAGAAGGTTTGTGGGAGATGATTAGGTGGATGATGAAGGGCCTGAGACATTTCTCTAATAAGGAAAGGCTGAAAGACCTGGTACTGTCCAGTATGGAGAAGGCTCATCAATGCTTATAAATACTTGAAGGCTCCTTCCTACCACATTTGGAAGCAAATAAAAGGGTATGTACTGAATACCATAGGAGATTTGTCACAATTTAGAATTGTACTTGCTTTAATGCCAGGTCTAACCAGGAAACAAATAAATCATCCAGCCAGTAATAATTTATCTTGTGGGTGGCTTGATTTGCACTCCAAGAATCAGGTACACAAACTTTGCCCCTCCCTCTGTGCCACAGAGTTTTTGTCTTTTTTTTTTTTATTATTATAATACAGGTCATAGCAATGAGCTTGTGACTTGGCTGACTTAATGGTCTTTCACGCACTGCAAGGAATGCTTAGGACTAGGATGTTTCTAAAGTGTAAGGGAGAAGCAGGAAGGCACACAAAAAACAAGGGTTGACATCATGTTCGTTGTGCAGACACCGAAGATTGTACCTCCTGTTCTAAGAGCTAGAAAAGCTACAGGCTGAGGGTGAGCATCATCCTGTGCAGCACAGTCACAGAGGCAAATCACACCTGTGCCTTGAACCCTGCAGCTATTTTAAACATGCATAAAAATTTCCTGTTGAGTACCAGCAGCTCAGCTGGAGCAGACTCTTGCAAACACCTGTAGTTTTACCAGAGGAAAAAAATGTTAGTCACCTGTTCTTGGCCACGTGCAGTCTCTTCATGCATTATTGCACAGAAAGGACTTTTTTAAAGTGCACTGTACTACAGTTTTTAATTATAGCCAAAAAGATTGTTCTTTTTGCATAGATCTTTGGGATATATACATGTGTGTACAAATAAATGAATGAATACTTATAAGCAAACATATGCATATAATCATGCACACATACACTTGTGTTTCCGGAAATATTTATTGGCTTTTGCTCAACAGGTCTAATGAACTAAAGCCTAAATTTGAAAATAAATAAACAGATACAGACATATACAAAGCGATTCTTTTTTTTTACTTTGATGAAGTAAATTGTTAAATGATTTTATTGAAGAGAAATTTATAATATGTTAAACTTAGAATTTATTATTAACAGGGACTTCTATACCAAAATTTTAGAATAAAATTTTTAGAATACAGTTGTAAGAAGGACAGTTCTTTACAGATGGCAAATCATTAACCGTGTCACATGGTTTCCCTATGATTTGAGTTTCACTTTGTGTTATATCAGTAAGCCCTTTAATTTCCTTGGATTGTTAGCCTTGTAAAGGTATGGATGGGAAACCCATGAATATGGAAATCTTCAGTTTTTGAAGTGAAAAAACTTCTATGGCCAGTATTAAGGTAACTGCACTTTAAAATATAATTTTTAATATGTAGTGCGAACTGAAGCCTTACTAATCCAATTTTGTTTCTGTTTTATCATAAAATGATTCTGTATCCAAAAAATGATTAATGTTAGTTTTTGGAGGAGCTTATATTTATGTTGACTGATGGTTTACTCTTCCTGCCCCTGTCACATTAGATCTCTTATGTTTAATAAGATTGGGGACAATTTAAATCTGATTGATACAAGACACTCTCTCCTGTGGCACTTAATTGAACCTCACCTGGTACTGAGAACTGTGGTGCTCTTTGGAGTGCTATCATGCATAAAATGTAGGGCTATTAAAGGCTGGGATCTTCAACAGTGATTTCATGTGCACCTGTGAACAGGTGTTAGTGCTTGGGTTTGGAATTAAGACAGTGGACATTTGTGATTACAGATTTGTGAGTCTCGGGTAGAATATTTTTTAGGTTACCACAAGCAAAATATAAACCTTGTGTTTTATCAGCTGTTCTGAGGCTCCTTCAAGACTGGAATCCTTATCCAAAATAATTGTGAGACAGTGAGCAAGCTGACATGCTTGATAATGTGTGGCTCTTCATTTATCTCAGCTAACCTGACGACTTCAAATAGCACCAGGATGTCCAGACAGGTCTGCAGACTGCTGACATGACAGTAGTTTGCATGGTAGGCTTGTCAGGAGTAAAAATCCCCTGGCTCACAGCTACTCTTCATGCTGTTATTTCAGAGGAGTCTGCCTGTAAAACTTCCTTTCTCATATTGCTCTTTGTGAAGTGCCTGGATACAAAAAGGATAGGGAGTCTGTAAAGAGGGAAGAATCCTGTTACATTTTTTACTCATTTCAGGTGCAAGATTAGAGGCTACTCCTTGTCATTTGAATGTCTGGTACAGTATTAGTCATTAAATGTGAACCTTGCTATCTTGCCTAATTTGGCCATAAACTGTCTTCCAAAGAACTTCCTGTTTGGATCCAGGTATTGACTGTAACTTGTTACTGTCGTGCTTCCTGTAACAGTTAAATAGTCAACTTGCTTGTTTTGTTTAGTGATTTTTTATTTTTTATTTTTTTAATCTGTTCTAAAAACCATAGATAGAGCTTGACAAAGGTGGTAGTCAAGTTGCAGAATGACGTGTTATCATATACAGTAAATACTGTTTCCTTTGGAATTTTCTTGAATGAACCCTAGAAATAAACTCTTAAGTTGGTTCATACACAAATTTTCAGACATAAAAAAATTCAGAGTCACAAACCAATTGGGGTTGGAAGGGACCTCTGAAGATTATCTAAACCAAGCCTCCTGCTAAAGCAGGTTCACCTGTAACAGGTTACACAGGATTGCATCCAGGCAGGTTTTGAATATCTCCAGAGAAGGAGACTCCACAACCACTGGGTAGCCTGTTCCAGTGCTTTGTCACCCTCAAAGTAAAGTTTTTTCTCATATTCAGATGGAACTCTCTGTGTATCAGTTTGTGCCCATTGACCATTGTCCCATTGCTGGGCACCACTGAAAAGAGTCTGGCCCCATCTTCTTGACACCTGGCCTTAAGACATTTGTGTTCACTGTTGCCATCCCTTCTCAGTAGTCTCTTCTCCAGCTTGAACAGAACCAGCTCCCTCAGCCTGTACTCATGAGAGAGATGTTCCAGTCTCCCAAACATCTTTATAACCCTCTGCTGTACCCTCTCCAGTAGTTCCTTGTCTTTATTGAACTGGGGCTCTCAGAACTGGACACAGCACCCCAGATGCAGCCTCACCAGGGCAGAGTAGAGGGGTAGAATAACAACCCTTGACCTGCTGGCCACACTGTTCGTAGTGTACCCCACAATGCCATTTGCCTTCTTGGCCACAGAGACATTACTGGCTCATGGTTAACTTGGTTTTTTTGTGTTTATAAACAGAGAGTTCAATTTATGCTGGACTTTGTACTGAAGTCCAGTTCCCACAATCTAACTGTGAGTTGGATATAAATTGTGTTAGTGATTTGCAAGAGATTAATGGTATTTTATTGTAGAGAATAGGAAAGAACAGAGAAAGGATTCCAACTATCCCAGCTGCAAGATTGCCTGATATTTCTGACCTCTTCTGGGCCAGGACATGAAACCCAAGTAGGAGATAGAATGAGAGGCTAGAAATAGCTAAGGCTTAGATCCAAAAAAAATAATCCATAGACTCAGCACCTTTTCAGGCTGTTATGTTCCCTCTTGTCTTCATTAGGAAATTAAGAACTAAGTTCTCTTTTTTGGGTTTGTACCTAGGTCATAGTGAAGATGAGCCCAGTCAACCCAAGCAAAGAACAGTCATTACCTTAGTTTATGGGTAATTAACCAATTCTTTCATTTCATTCCTCTGTGACAGTGTGCCTGAATTCACAAAATCGAAAGGGACCTGCCTCTACATGTCCTTTTCCTGCTCCAAGTTCCCTGGTGCAGCTGTTACCCATGTATTGTCTGCAGCTGTTTGGCACTGGCACCAGCCCAGCCTTGGCATGTCCTGCATCCCATCCTTTGCATTTGCTGCCAGCAGCTTTTTCCTAAGATATGTAAATGAAGTAAAGGGACTTTGTAATTTTAACTTTATAGCTTTGCAGAGGTGAATGAGAAAAAGAATGTACTGCCTTATAGCTTTTCTGTTTCACCTGCCAAATACCACAGATCTACAGAGGAAATACACGTAAGGACTACCCAGGAGGTCACAAGAATCCCTGCAGTTTTGGCCAATGTAAAATGTAGTTCTAATTACAAATTAATTATACTTGCAGTGAGCTATGTGGTTAAATCATTTATGTGTAGCTACACTCAGCATAGAAGACATTTCTCAAAGAGGTATAGACTGGTCTAAGTCCGGCTCCTCACAAGCCTCTTTAACAGGAGAGCTGCAATCCTATTTAGCAGTTTCTTACTGCATGTGGAAAACCAAGCAGGAAGCATAAAAACACTGGATGTATGCGCACAAATGCAGTAACACAGTTGGAAACTGGCAAATTATTTTTATTCTGATGCCATGGTGTGTGCTCAAGAAAAAAGATTTCTCAACATTTTTTGCTATGCGCAGAAAAGGAGAAGAGTTCAGAAATTAGAGAAGTTCTGGGAAGGAATAATATTTTTTTCCATAAGCTGCTTTCAAAAACTTCTTGTTTCTTAGTGTTTTGCAATTCTCAGGAATTATCTCAACAGCTGCTTCATTGGAAGGTCACTGTTTGGGAGAGTGGGTGACCTCAGCAGGTTCAGAAATGCAGCTCTCTTGGGCTGGTAGTTAACCAGTATCTCAGCGCATTCTGCAATTTCTACTTGCCTGTTCAAATGGTCATGAGAATTGCTGTAGGATATTTTAAATGACAAAGATATTGTTACTGCTAATCTTCCTTTCTTTTCTTCTTCTTTTTAGGAATCAGTAATGAAGAACAACTCCATCAATTAAAAAGACAATTTACATTTATCCTTTCCAGAGTAGATGTGTATTTTAGAAATTAATTTAATATTTAAATCAAAAGCATGGAAAGATGAAAGTCTCTTCACCATAATGAAAATGGATAATCCAACTTTCCTTTGTATGAAGCAATAGGAGCAGATGGTATTGTTAGGAAAAAGACTCCATTGTAGGACAACATTTAGATTCCTTTACATTAAGTGAGGAGAGAATGACAAGAGTGGCAATTTCACATATGAAATTTACTAAGCAGAATTTCTTTTTTTTAGTTGGTGGAATGATAATTTATGTAGTTGATATTGGAGTAGACTTCTGGGTTGCTAGTAGATATTTCTGTCAAGGACAATATTCTTGGAGTATACTGATACTGTGTTTTAGAGGTCTTTCATCAATAGTAACTCAGATATTTAGTTATGAATGGTTTAAAAACGACTGGGAAGGTACTGATACTGGGAAGCTGAAATTGGTTTTTCTAGTTCATCTGTTTCATTGTGGAATTTTTATAAGGTAAGCACATTTAAATATTTATTTTAAAATGAGAAATCACGGTGCTTTAGGACAGTTATTAACAAGTATGGCTTCAGGGACAAGACCAATTCTGGCCTTAACAATTACTGCTCCATGAAAGCAAATGGATTTTTGTCTGGTTATGCCAGTGATAAATTTTGTAAGGTTTTGATGGACATGTAGTTCTTCATATACCTGTGGGTAATGATTTTTATTATTCACAACCCGACTGTGTTTGATTAATCAGCCATTTGATGAGGCATACATAATAAAAATGATTACTTTGAAATGTGCTATGGTCATAACTGATAAATACATGTTTTCAAAGTGATGTCATGCACACTAAGCATGTGAGACAGCTGAAGAAGTAATGCTTGAACCTAAGTGTCTAACCATGTGTAGAAAACCCACCAAGATTGAGAAGTGAAATGAATAGCTGAACAGTTAGTAAGGTTATTTGCAGCAGTCTTCCCACAGGGACTGACTTAATGGTGATAGGAAACTTTGTTTGCTTAGTGGATTACCTGAACTTTAAAGCAGTCCACAAAACTCTTGGATTTACCTGAACTCATACCCTTTCCAATGAATATCTATTACAATGAATTTCTGTAATTTTGAATTTTCTTTCCCACAATTAGCTCCATATTCTCTGAGTGGCTTATTATCTAGTAAACATTATTTTGTCCTTTACTTTGACAGTGTTGTCAACTTGGTTGCTTAGTTGTACAAATGATATTTTCTCCAGTGCTGCTATTTGTGCTTGGAAAATTTCCAAGATATTATGTATAAGCTACAAAGTTCTTTCAGCCACTCCTCACAATTCAGCAGTATAGTAATGCATACTGTAGAGTATAAGCTGGTAACAGCAAGCTGGCATCTGTGCTTGTACCTTCGTGATTAACTATTATTTACTTCTATTATATGTGTTTTCCTTAGGTGTATCAAGGTACAACTTCCTCCTGTCCTCCTTCTTAGTCATCTGATTTATGCAGTTAATTTAGACAATGAGTCTCTCAGGTTTATCTGTGCAGTAAGTGGATAAAATAGGCTCTGTCAAGTCAGGTCACACTTGTTAAGGTGAGATCCTCCAGAATGTCATTTGGGTCAGAAATCCATACTCTTCATTCAAAGAGGAAAATGAGGGCCTAACCAGTAAATAAGATTTTGGCAGTGAACTCTGGACGCTTGAAATTATAAGATGTGAATAAATCTTATCAAATTACCATTTTTTTCATTTTTTCCTTTTTTCTTTTCTTCTTCCCTCTTTCATCTCCTTTTACACCTCCTGCTCCATCTTTGAGCTTAGACTCCTAGAACGGTTTGTTTTGGAAGGCACCTTAAAAATCCACTCATTCCACCCCCCCTGCCATGGGGAGAGATACCTTCCACTTGACCAGGTCATCAAGGCCCCATCCAGCATGGCCTTGAACACTCCCAGGGATGGGGCATCCACAGCTTTTCTGGGCAACCCGTGCATCACCACCCTAACAGGAAAGAGTTTCACCCTGATATCTTGTCTTAGTCTACTGTCTTTCAGTTTGAAGCCATTCCCTCTTGTATCACTCCACGCTGTTATACACAGTCCCTCTTCACCTTTCTTCTAGGCTCTCTTTAGGTACTGGAACTGATGATTTACAAACTTGTACCCTTTGGGTTCTGAAGGTTTGTACAGTGCACAGAACAATGGGAATCAGTTTGGTTTTGCTAATACACTGACAATGCTAAGTAATAAATATGAAAATCATGTTGCTATATATATGTATATACATATATACAATATATAAAATCAGAGGACAAGGAAATTAAAAATATTTCTTATAAAAAAAGCTTTAGTTTCTTTTATTAGAAAGAGTGCATACCCACAATTATATTTCATATGAAATAGTATGCCCTGCAAGGAGACAAAGGTCAGACAGCCTGACCCATTTAATAGCTCACACAGATGTTTGTAGAATTGAGAACAGTCTTGACATAACAGACAACATTAGGACAATAACACAGTCAGGGAATGTGGGGAAATGGGACATTTCCTTAGGGCACCATATGAATTCTGGAGCTCTCAGATGTGTAGCATCGTGCTTCATCTGCCAAGGACATGCCTGTGGGAAACTAAATATTAGCAATCCATAACCTTTGCTGTCAGAATAGAACATTACATAGGAAGCAGCCACTGTGATACTGGCAGTTGTTGCTGTAACTCTTGATGCTTAAAGGTAGCTCAGAATGCCCTGCAACTTTTTTGCATATTTGTAAAAACTAATTCTAGATCCATGAGGCATCAGAGTAAATGTGAGTGCTTTGCTGGACCTGGGGTTATTCCATTACATATTTCTAAAAGGCAGTGAGAGAAATGAGAGCCAACATAGGTGATGGGCTGCAGGATGGGCCCTATTCTGAAGCAGTACCAGCTCGCAGCAGTGAGCACACCTGTGGGAGATGCACTCTGGAAAAGGAACTCCTCTGCTTAGTGATAGAGCTCTGGGAGGAGTTGAGTAGGTTGAGGAGTATCAGGGATAGACACACACACACTCAAACTGCTAGAATCACGCTCTGCCTTTCCTGAGACTGCCCCACAGGCAGGCAGGATGAATGAGATGGATGATTCCCTCTCTACTCTTCACCTGGCTGAGCACAGTGACTTAAGGCTAGGGGGCAATGACAAAAAGTTCCTGCCCAGTGCAGCAGATGTGTCTCCCCTGTGACTACCCCACCTTCACAGGTGCCCTGGCATAACAGGTATGAGGCTCTGCAAGTGGAACTGAGTGATAATGAGGATGTTGGGTCATCTGGCTTGGAGATGTCACTGAGGGGATGTTACCCTACACCCCATGTCAAACTCTTACTGCTCTCTACAAATGAAAGCAAGTTGTCATTAGGTAGGGGTCAGTCCCTTCTCTCAAGGAACAAGTGCCAGGGTGAGAGGAAATGGCCCCAGCTTGCACTGGGAAAGTTTACATTGGATATTAGGAAAATGTTCTTCACTGAAGGGGTTGACAAGCATTGAGACAGGTGCCCAAGGACGTGGGTGAGTCTCTGTCTCTGGAGATATTTGAAAAATATGCAGATGTGGCACTTAGGGACATGGTTTAGTGCTGGACTTGGTAGCGCTAGAGCAGTGGTTGTTCTCAATGATACTAAAGGTATTTTCCAAACATAGTGATTCTGTGATTCTATTTGTTTGATCACATTTTCTTAATATAAATTTACTGACCTAAGTATTGACTTAGTTGCATCATTTTCATGGGTTTAATCCAAGTATTTTGATACTTAGAAAGAGAAATTTAACATGCAGCAGAGAGTAATTTTCCTCTGATAAGGATTTATACGATGCTGAAAGCTGTGACTGCATGCCCAGAATTTTGACAGGACAATTATTGCCAGGCCACTCACACCCTGCCTATATGAATTTCTAAATTGCACCCACATATTTATCAGTGTAGTTTGATGAGATGTGATGGGTTTTGATGGGATGTGTAGTATAACACTGGGATTGTGTTGCAAAGTGAGTGGAAATCTGAGGGGAAGCATGTGACATGGAAACACTGGCAAGGCAGCTTGCTTGTCACATGTGAAGGCTGTGAAGCAACAAAACAAAATAGCTGTCACCCCTGTGAATTCCCAGCCAGAGACAAAGGCTTTCTAAATTTACAGGATCAAACTTCATCGCTTGTGAAATGATGATGAATATCTAGGAACATTTCAAGAACAGAGAAACAGTGGAGCTGTGTTTCCATGAGTGTTTATAACAAGTAGGAGCCCTGTCATCTGTGTATCTGTGCTCTCCACAAAGCAACACTACAAAAGCTTTTTTTTTTTTTCTCCTGTCAAAGTGAATGATTTAGAAAGACTGGTAATTCTTTACCATTCCTATATGACAATTCCAGTTGTAAAGAAATAGTAGGTTTTTTTGCTCCGTTGGCTTCCAAGTAGCTTATATGCTTTGAAATAACAAAAACATATTCTCATTAATGAATTTATAGGGAGAAAAGTAAATAGTGAGCCTGCATTTGTCTGTATTATGGACATAACAATTTCACATTCAATTTAGAATGCACCTCTACCTAAAATACATAACTAGTCCAATACTTTTAACTATTTTTATTACAGTTGTAGTACCTTTTAAAAGGACTTTTTACAGTTTGTGAATATTGAAGCACAGAACTTCTATAGCAATAGATATATTACAGGAAAATAGATTAGAAGACTATAGCTGTAATAGTTTCAGAGCAGGCACAGGATTTAACTGAGCTGTGGGCATGATAAAGGAGAAAATTTAAACCTGACCTATCCTTTAGCATGGACTGAACTTTGCCCTAGACTAGGAATGTAGTCCAACACTAGGTCTAAAAGTTGGCTATGAGGCCTTCCTAAAAAGTCATATTACATGCTGAAGGGACAGATATGAATGAGAGTATAAGTACAAAATACTCTTAAAATATAAAAATTTGTCACAGTGAACTTACAGCAGGTGACATAAGCATGTGAGGCTCAGAGAATGCCACTCTGATTAATACAAAATCAAAGAGCAGTAGAAGTATTTGGACTTTACTAGAAAAAAATTATGTATTCTATAGTGTTTAAAGTCAGAAGTGGACTAACCAAAACCGCTACAACTAGTGACAAATACATAGGATACCATCTTAAACAATAGAAACCTAATGTACAATGCTCAGAAGGAATATTTTCAATGCTTTGAAAACTGATGAGTGATTTCAGGTATGCATCCAGTTGAAATATTGCTTTTAGGACCTTTCTTGCCTTACATATCACCTGCCATCTCAGCTGTGAGCTCTGCAGCTCAGTTTGTGCAGCTGGTTTCCACTTGCTTGGGCAAACACAGGCTCTAGTGAGTGAGTCCATGGACAGTGTACCCAATTGTTTTTTTTCTTGAAAACATTGCAAACTTTCCAGAATTTACATCTCAGATGCAAGAACCAGATGTTTTGGAATATTAATTGTTTTATAAACAGAAAAAAAGCTTTAGATGTCTTGCCAAACAGCTCAGTTCTTTGCTTATGAGTGATTGTTCAGGGAACAATAAGATAAATACACAAAACCATAAAAACAAGAATTAATTTCCTTTGGGATTAAATAATGGATCTAGAGGCAGCTCGTGGACTGAGTGGTAGGGATGCAGTCTCTTAATCTCTGCAAGGAGAAAAGCAAAGGCTGAGTCCCTTGAGGCTCTTGAATAGTGAAAAAGCTGCTCCACACCTACTCCTATTGTTGCCTCCATGTTGCAATTCTCACTTGTATGGTCAACATGCCTTAACATACCAGGGGAAAAGTCATGAATCCTCTAGCATGCCCTTAACCCAGGAATTGACAGTCCGGGGTGTCTTGCTTGTACAGGTGGAAAAGACCCCTACCCCGCCTTCCCTGTGGTCAAAGGATTTGCTCTTTAAAGGTGATAAAGGTGTTAAACTTTTAACCTCTGAAGGAGCCAGGGGTTCTCCCTTAGTAAGGAGAAGAGTTCTGTGCTCCGGTGTTACGTTGGAGCGAGATGATCCTGTGAGATCTGGCTGTCTAATGATCTGCTGCCCTCTGTTCTCTACGTATGGTAAATGCAACTCAATGGTGGGGGTTTCATCAGGTCCGTGGTGTGTGTGATCCTGAGGGTGCTCAGGGAACTAGAAAGCTGCACTTTAGCATGAATCTTGAAGTTATCTCAGATGCTGTCCTAGGGAATTTAAGTAAGAGGCAAATTAAGGCATAGCATCTTTCCTTTCTCAGCCTGTGTATTAGCAGTCTTGTACAACTGCCTAAGATAACCAAGTGTTGCCCTGTGGTGTTTTGCTTAATTTCTCAAGAAAATAGATCCAAATGAATGATGCAGCTGTCATAATTTATTTAATAAATTAGTTTTTATTTTGATAAGGAAAGGCTCTAGTAGTCTTTGCAAGGCTAGAAAAATAGCTGTATAACAGTTTTCTTTAAAAGGGTCTACTTATGCTGCCCTCACTTGCTGGTTATAGTCAGAATGGGTTCATTGGAAAAAAGTTAGAAGCTGAAAACATCTGGGAACAAAATAGACAGAAATAGGCTTGGAAGTGATGTCTGAAGGCTGCTATGATCAAAATCCTGTTTATGGACAAACACATGGATTTATATGCCTATAAAGCAAAGAACTTAGTATAAATGAAATTCTAAGAGTTTATTCCAAGTTATTAGTCTAGGTCTATTACAGAAAAAGAAAGAATACTTCTATGCATAAAAGTCTTCAGTAATAGTAATAACAACAATAATAATAGTAATAATAATAATACTGTTAAAATTATTACACACATATTTTTTCATTCCTATCCCTTTTTTCATCCCTTATCATCCTATGCATGTGCTTTTCTACACTATATCTTATCTCTCCACATCTCAGGACCTCTGCTATCATAGCAAGTCTAGATTTCCCTATCCTACATCATCATGTATGTAATAAATATGTCATTTGATGCATATCTACCTGTTACTGTTACCTATATAAACCTATAACTATGGCACAAAAATGAAAAAAAAATAAACAAATCAGCTACCTGGTCAGTTGGAAGAAATTACCATTTTTTTCTGCAGAAAACCCAAGCTAAACTAAGTAATACATATCACAGACAGATCAAAAAAATTTCAAACGGAGCAGGCCTTGCAAGCCTTAGTTCTGAGGCCTTGCAAGGCTCATACCAGGTTACCAGCAATGACAGTGTCTGTTGCAGTGCTACAGAGTTAAAGACAGTCTACAGTCTGCCCAGACACTGTTAATGACCACTTGACTTCAAGTTAGCAGCAGAAGAGAGCAAGCACTGATTTGCTTTGAGGCAGCATTTACATGCATGCTAACGAGGATACTTCTCCCTGCTTTCATTTGTTTACTTGTTCCAAAAGAGTTTTTGTTTGCTGCTGAACAGTTCATTGGAAAGAAGTCTTTAACTGTGAAACCCACTTCTGCAATTAATTATAGAAAAAAAAATCCTACCTTTCTTAATATCCAAAGCAGTAATGCAATGAGTCAGGTCACTCACCAGGGCTGTGTGGCTCTGTATGCGAGTCCATTAGAGGCAGCACAAACACTATAATTTCCAGTACCTGGAGTTCTGGCCCTACATCAAGTTATAGCCACCATGGTGTTTTCACAAACTCAGATGTAAAGATTACCATGTACAATAGCTAGTTCATCTGTTAATTATCAGAAGAGTTTTTGATTAAAACTTAAGTGTTCTTTCCCTCCTCACACTTCCAAGCCTGAAGCAAAGCTCCTGAAAATAGGAATAAGAGCTAGGTTTATCTCCAGGCAAAGCATATCCTGAACAGAATAGGTTCTTTACAACACAGAATATATTCCACTCGTAACTGATTAATTCCATGTTTCTTTGCATTTACTACTCTTTAAAAGAAAGCGTTAGTTTAGGCTTAATTAAAAATAAACCAGAACTGTTCTAAAAGTCATTCAGGTGCACTCATTTGCCAGGGCAAATGGCTTCTTCATGTAAAACCACTCAGATTAACAGAACCTTTCAACCCAGGAATCCATGTGTCTTGAAAACTATTTTCTGAAATATAAGTCTTCCTGATTATTTAGAAAGTAGCAATGCAGTAGGTTTTCTTTTAAGCCTGTTTTATGTTTGCAATTCATCAGGTATTATGCTTGGGGCTTATGGATCTATATTCTACTTACCCAATGTGGATGTTCACAGCTGGATATTCCTTAATACCCTGAAAAGGAGGCAAAGAAGGTGAATGAGTATCTCAAAGAGAGACTGAGGAGAGATGCTAAGTAAATTTTCAGAAATGCAGTAATTTAAAGAAATAAGAACCTAACAAAATAAAGCTTGTAATCTTTATTCAGACAAGTCTCATTTAGTTTTATTAGTTTTCTTATTACATGATATTGCTGGGCTTAAATGATTCTCTGATATCTCTGATACCAGACAGATATCAGACAAAATTTTACCTGAGTAGAAGATGGAAAAAGTTGTTGTAAGGCCATATAATTTTATTGAGCTGGTCTTCTAAAAAGTGCTGTCTAATCAAGTGTCTTTTTTAAAAATAGGTATTGGTTTGCTTTGAAATATGGCTGTCAAGCTGCATTTAAACAAACAAGAAGCAGAGGTGCTTCAGAAGCAGATCCTTCCAACTCCATTCCAAAACAAGCTATTGATGCAGTGACTGATATTAACATGCTCAGAGTGTTTAAGACTTTTCTTGAGACCACACCACAACTTTTTCTTCAGATTTACATCCTCATGGAACGTGGCAAAACTAATTTCTATCAATGTAAGTCTGTCTTTTTCCTTCTGTTGTAAGTTGAGTATCTTACCTAAAAATATGACTGGATAACATTTTAAAAATACCTTGGAAAACACATGTTCCACTGTATTATTACTGTGCATTTAATCAGAATTTCTGTCTAGTAAATGATCCATTCTGCTAAATTGATGAGAAGGAAGATTTCAGTATAAAAATGAAAGTCATGTATGAATACTGTACATCATCAATATAAAAAGTCACAATATCTAATAGAAACATAATGATGCATCACTTGAAAATAAGTTCTTAAATGCAGTTAGCATGTAATTCGCAGAGCAGTTTGATATGTGTGGTTCTGCATACAGATTCTTTTAAAACTGGTAGTTAAGCATTTGGAAATCAGTAAGATAATTAATGCAGCCCCGCGAGCTGTCACTACCATCACCCGTGTTACAGGTGAGGGACAGTCAAAACTAAATCTAGGGATATGTCAGTACTGTAGAATGCAATGTGGTGAAGAGATACTGGTTCAACTCTCAGAAGCAAGAGAGCAACTGTACCATTTCCAGCTCTAAAACTAGCAGAATTTATGGCAGGACATTGACTTATTCAGGGTTGGAATTTATCTAACCAAATAGGGATACCTGCAGATAGATGTCTAGTGTTCCTTCAAAGCCCATGGAGTCAAAGTTTACTCACAGAGAAGGATCAGGCAAATCTCATCTTGGATATGACCACGTGAAAGATCAAGTCTTAGTTATAGATTTCTGAATTTTAGACACAGCAGGCTCACATATATCAGTTGCTGAAACAATTTTTTATGGTCTGTTTGCAATACTTCAGGAATTTCTAAGTCACCTGTGTATGGAGATGGCAAATATGACATGCAACTTAGGCAAGGCCATTAAGGACCAGGGGCTGGGCAGGATAACACAAGTGTACCAAACAGCATCAGATGCTTAGATATAAGTACCTGAAGTGAGCCTTAATACTAGGGCGACTTGCTTTGGAGCAGACAGCAAATATAAAACCGGGATAAAGGAAATGTTAGGAAAGCATGACATTTTCTAAAACTTCATTCAGAAATCACAGTGTAAAATTCATATATTTTTCTCTGATCTAACATTATTCCTTGTGTTTCGTTTAGATGTTGCCATTATTATGTCTTTTTGTGGTATCTCCTTATCAATGGTTGATTATCAGATATCACTACGAAAATCTCTGCCTGACAAAAGTGAATTTCGTGTGCTTTCCAAGTTCATGTATCTCTTCTACAAATTGCTTACCATCACTTCTTGGATGCTCAGTTTTTCATTGATAACTCTACTAAGTGTCAGAATTTCTGTAATTTTGCTGATGTTTCTTTGGACCTGTGGCTTCACTTGGACTTTGAAACAGCATACAACATTTTGCAAGTCTAAGAAGATGGAATATCTGTACAGAACTGTAGTTGGAATCATTCTAATTTTTTCATTTTTTAACATAAAGGGGAGAAGAACAAAAGTTTGCATTTCTATTTATTATGCTACTCATACTTTAGTGACTCTAGGTATTTTGTTTGTATACATGTTCTGGAAACCTTCCATTATCAAGGAAATATGTTTTAAAATTGTAAGCATCTTAACTGTTTTGTGTCTGGTGTTAGGTATTCTTTTTCTTGTTGTTTATTATAGCCATTTTCATCCCACTACTTATTACAGACCTCAGGCATGTTCAGATGAAGTTGATGGAGCAGCAGGGCAAAAAGACAGAATGAAAAGTGGTAGATTTCATAATTTCTTAATGCAATGAGCATTACAGGTTTTGGGTTTTTATTATTTTTGCATCTTTTTTTTGTTTGTTTTTTGTTGTTTTGCTTTGTTTTGGTTATTTTTGTGGCCTTAAAAGCAAATTCTTGTTGGACAGTGTGTTTCTCTGTCATTGTTACTTGTTTCTCGTCACTGAAAAGTACATAGTGGACCAGAGTTGTTGGCTTTGAATAACTACTTGTTTTCCACTATACAAAGACTCTGTAACTTGAACATTTATCTGCTGGTAAAAGTTACTTTTGACAAAGAAACTATTCAATGTATTCATCCAACACAATTCACAGTTTTAGGTTTTTAACAATTCAAATGTAACATAGGAAAAGCTAAGAGTTAAATAAAATCTAGCATTAAACCTACATTCAATTATCTTATGTTGATTCTGTTAAAAACAAAGCTTGTGGTTTTTGTTTGTACGGTTGGGTTTTGTTGTGAGGGGTTTTTTTCTGGTGGTTTTTTTTTTTCTGGTTGTGTTTTTTTTCTTGCTGAAAGGAAAGAAAATAACATTTAAAATGACTGAGGGCAGTACTTCTAAAATCCCTCATTCCTGCTTAGGGATAACAAAATGTGGTCCGAAAGTTAAGATAGAAAAGCACAATCCATAAGACAAAGCAGTAGTTTTGCTGAAATTGGTGAAAAACAGTACCTTCACTTCTTTTACTCTGGAAGAGAGACATGCCGATTTGTTAGCCCTGGAACATCTTCTTAGGTAAGAAGAAAAAGCCCAAGGCTTTCATGCACCATGATTGTCCTAAGTTCTGTATTCTTTATTGCAGAATATTTATTACTGGTGATGGTATCGTTGGTAGCAAAGTGCATGCCTGCTTTTAGGCTGAATGTACTCTTATTTTGCTATGGAAAAAAATAGAATCCTAAATAGAGAAGACAATCCCTATATGGCTTCCCACACTTTTACTGTTTGTCAGTCTAAAATCCTGAGAAGGAACTGGGGTAAGGGATGGTGGAAAACAGAGAATATTATCTCTATCTTGCAGAAAATAACAAAATGTTGTCTAGCTATTTGACCTCAGACTTTATACATGATCTGATCTCTGGGGAAATATGGGATCCTAAGAAATCCCATGGAGTGGGCAATTCAGCCCTGGGGCCTCCAAGTTCTCTGCCTACTGCCAGAAATCTGGAGCCTGTGCTGCTCCTGAGGAAAATTAATTTCTGGTGTAACAAAATAATTTGTCTTGGTGGTTTTTTTTTCCTTTCAATGAACTGACAAATTCCAAAGAGAAGTCCTTCATTGCCATCTCTCTGGCCAACTCCTAACATTCATTTTCTCTCTGGGGAGAAAAGCTGAACATTGTGCTGCCTTCTGTTGTTCTTATATCTCCTCACTCCCTCTTCTGTGCCCCTAAGAAGAATATTACACTGAAGTTGAGTTAGTAAGAAAGACACCTAGGTGGCTATTTATATCACTCTAATTCAAATGCACACCAAACTAAATTACTCCAGTTTCAATCCTTATTTTATGATTCTAAGTCTTAGTGGATATAAATTTAGCCATATCCTAAACCTGGAAATGGTCCTTTGGGAAATCATGTAGATTCTTTTCATAAATCTTAAAGATCTTCAGTGTCCTTCCACCAATATGTCTCTATTTTGCTGTCATCAGTCAGGGAGCCTCAAGAGATGGGAATTCCTGGTGGCTTGTTCCCAGTAAATTTTTTATCTACAGGGGAATATTACTAGAATAAAAAAAATTGAGCTTGAACTCCTCCCTTTTTTCTTGACCTTAAGTTCAAGATTTTCATTTGATTCCCTTCATTTTCACAGTTATGAAAATGGCTTCTCATTCATCTGGTCGTTCTAAGTCGGAATCATTGTAGAAGGGAGGATAAGGAAGTACATGAATTTACTCCAGACACATTTCATATCACCAGTCACCACTTCAGACAAAACAAAAAAAGCCCCACTTCACCTGGGTGCAAAGTTCAAACAATAGACTTCATATACATTCTTTCTGCTTCCCAAGTAACCTTAAAATTTAGCTGCCACTCAGCTCATGCATTGCGCTTGACCTTGTCATTTTAATCTAACAGCAAATTGAAAACAAATGGGGTTTTTTTTTGTGTTAAGTATGCCCATTACATCTTACAAAAAGTATTTTAATAAGTTAAATAAAATTAATAAACAATTTCTTCCTGTTTTGACTACTGTCAGACCTGAGTAAGAAGAACAACATCCAACAGAACTGTTTTAATTATCCTACTAATATTCAACGTGCCATTTGATGGCATGGGTGAGCTCACCTGATGTACCACAGATAGCACTGATTTATGAAGCCATAATTGGGTTTCCAATAAACATTTGTCAAAATAATGTATTCATTCAAACCAAAGCCTTCTTTATTTATTCATATAAAAGAGCACTTAACTTTCAACAAAGAATTGCCTGCCATCAAAAGCACTCCATAAATGGGGGAAATTTATGAAGATACAGTACCAGAGGGTGATCGGTGGAAGACTAAAGTTCACTTTAACCCTTCGAAGAGCTGAGTTTCTCCTCTTGCTTGGTACTGGTACTGTACATATTTCTCACTAAAAGCCTCAAACCCAAACATTAAGCTTTGTATATTTACACATGAAAGTACTATCTCTTTTTTTTCTACTATTGAGTCTTATATCTCAAAGGCTGTTTCAAAACTAATGTCTTTTATTTTTATTATGCAGTCCAGAACCATGCACACAGTGCAAAGTTCTTTAGGCTTACATTCATTCTGCCCACAGGTTTCACAATGTGTACATTCTTCCAAAAAATTGTAGGCTTTGAGAGGCTAAACAACGTATCTTGTCGGAACCTGACGTAATACATGTACTTGTCATTCATTGCAACTGAAGAATTTTCCTCTACCTTTTTGCACTCTTCTCTATTTCCTTAGCACTTTAGTTTAATTTTACAGAATTTTAGTAGAAGAATAGCAAAGTAGATAGGCTATACAACCGGTATTTGAATGGAGTGCAGCTGACCCCTTGGAGTCCACATTCAACAAAAAAATATTCTTCTTTTACCTCCAGTTGGCTAACATTTAAAAAGTCACTGAAGGTTCCCACTATGCAAGTCTTACGTTTAGTGGCTTAGTAAAATGTAGACCTTGGTGTAATAGGGAGTGTTGCTTCAAAATTCATGTAGCTTGCTAGCACCTGTTGAAAATAAAAACTGCACTAGCCTTCCTATGACTGTATTCTGATTTCCATATTTTTAGCACACTTTTTATTTCTGACAGTGAACACAGATGTAAATAACAGAGTAGAATGAGAAAGAATAGGAAGATTTCCAAGTGCACATTTATGCCTCAGAAACTCTGGTGTGATTTTGCTAATCTCGATACAAATATGTCAATATCATGACCATTATCATTACTACTTGTGGCACTTTGTAAAGGTGAAGAGGATGACAATGCTTAGAAGCATATTTCTGTTCCAACAGGAATGCAACAAAAAGTTAGTGGTAAAATTCTGTAATGCTTTGTCTGCTCAGCACTGACAAATGATTTCAAGTCTCCCTGATTTAGTACCGGTATTTTTTCATGGGAGCCTAGAAAAGACACAGTTAACTATTTTGATCTGCGGGCAGTAGGTGAACTGCTGAAAATAAAGGGCTAAATGTTACTGGATACTTCCTGGCTGCTATGAGAAAGTAAATGACAGAGCTACACATTTGCAGGACACTTGCAGAAAGGTACAGAGAGGAAGAGACACAGTAGATAGAGAAAGAGGGAGCTGGTATTTTTTCCACATAATGTACTCCACCCATTCAATCTAACTTGAAGTGTGTTATGCTGTAGTAGAGCAGAAAGAGACCTCAAATGTAATTTTGTAGTTTGTCTTACAGCAGGATCACTGTGCTTGTGCCATTCCTGGCAGAAATTTTCTAACAGGTTCTGAAAAATATAATGTTCCAGTCAATCTCCCCTGGATGTACACAGTCTTGTCAGTGAGAAGCCTCTTATGTTCAGACTCTCTCCTGTGGTCTCAGCCCCTTGTTGTCCTCCTTGCCTTGTAGAGCAGACTGGTTCCCTCTTCTGTGAAGCAGAATTTTACATATTTCAATATCATGATCATGTTCTCAGACTTCTGTAAATGCCAAACACAGGAAATCACTTAATCATGTTTGCCTTTTCTTCTAGCTGACAGTCCTTCCTACTTTCTCTTCCATTTCACCATGGCCTCCTTGAAGTTCAGGGTCAAAACTGTTATGCAGTATTCTAGCTACTGCTGAATGTATCCAATGGATTATTTCTTGTGTCCACAGGCTATAATCCTATTTCTGTATCATAAATAAAGTTTTTATTTTTGTATCTTAAATAAAGTTTTAATATTTTTTATGATCTCATGACATTTAGTTACTCATGTTCTTTGCACAAATAAATCTGTGCAGAAGCATTGTCTTATCTGTTCTTTGCTCTTTGGGCATTCGGTTTCTGCTGCAAGATCCAAGTTCAGCTCCTGCCTTTTTTAAGGCCTGGCTTCCTTCAGAGATTTCTTTTCAGGAATAAAAAAAATCTTCTCTTCTTCAATGGCAAGTATTTATTCAACCAAATTTGCCTGGGTGTTCACATAAATGTTTGAGGCACTTCAGAAGAATACCATTAGCTCTTTCTCTTTATAATTCTTCTGTGCATATATTTGGGGTTTTCCAAAAAATACATCTTACATGAAGATGTGCATCATTAGTGAACATTGCATTATTGAACTGAGAGAAGAAATGCATTTGTCTGGCTGAAGTTATGCTCTGTGGAGATACACAGCACTGCCATGATGGAGACTGCATGCTGTTGATAGTTTTGTAAGCAACCAAGTCTTTGTCATACTGTTTTAATTGGATGAAAAAGCAGAGTGTGAAGAGAGTATTTTTGTAATCTGGACTCTGAAAAATGGAAAATGTACAATGACACAGAAAGATTACATACTACAGGTCTCTTCCATCAGTTTGGGCTGTATTTTGCTGGGCTATAGATGTTCCTAAACTTAGATTTTAAAGAATAAACTTTAGATACCTGACAGTTGCTTTTGTCACTATTCCAAAGCAGAAAAAAGTACCTCATATGGTTCTGTGTTGCTTTGCCATGTTCTCTAGGGTGTGGCAATGCTATCTGAGTTGTATAGATACCCTCACTTTAAGGTTGGTATTTACCTCAAACTTCTGACAATTAATTCAAATTGCATGTTAGGTTTATAGGGTACTCTACAATCAACAGAGAAAAAAGTTACACCCAAGGTACTACCATCCTGTCTGCCCTGCCACCTGTTCAGGTTGCAGTAAGTGTTCCTTTACAGGTGCCCTTTCCCACTGACTACAGCAAGAATGTCGACAGGATGAAGGTTAGTTAGGTAAAACTTTGTTAACCTGGTTCCCAAGTTATGACCTTTTGGATAGTACTATGTATTAGGTATTGCTTTGGTGCAAATTGCTGATATGACCCTATTTTCTCACTTGAGAAAAGAGGAAGCGATTTACTCCTGGTGAGTTCTCCCTGGCTTCTCTACCATGACTTTGACTTCATGGTCTTAACTCAGTCTGCAGAGCTGAACGGCACAGTTACATAAACACAAGGAAAACAGGCTGGGACACACATTATAGCCTAATTCCTTACGTGTCCTTAAATGACACTACCAAAACTTGCATAAGCTAATGAGTGTGTCTGTGCTTTGGCAATCAGTTATTGTAATCCACAGTATTTTAATAAAGCATAATATTAGCAAAGTTATATTTCAAGATGAATTTCCATTTTCTACTGCGATGTGTTAAACAGAGGATTTTTATAAAAGAAATAAGTGTGGAGGTTTCAAACAAGAATGACTATTGTGCAGAAGAAATGAATATAAAATTATAATTGGTGATGTGACGTCTATAATTACAATCAGATGTGGACAACAATTGTAGCTATCAGTAACTAATTTATTCCTTTCTTTGAAGAGAGAAATGAAACCCTAAAAAGCTTTTCTCACTTATGTTCTCCCAGCCAAAAAAAATAATGTTTACATGTATGTATTTAGCAGTATAATTAAAGCAGCTGGGTGTGGCCTTCCTCAATCAGAAAGAAAAACAAAACACCATCCAGCAAGGGTGGTTTATTTTTTTTTTGGGGGGGGGGGTTTCTTGATAATGAGGGATTGTTCCTGGGAGAATAGAAACTAATAACTTGAGGGCCTTGTCATGGGCAATAACTGTTTTTCCCCCCCAAAATGGGCTGGACCTCTGAGGCTCAGCAGTCACCAAACTACACATGTACACATGCCTCATAGGTGGCCTCTTATTTGCTGGTTAATGGCTACTTATCCCTGTGTGCTTTGAGAAAGGTACTCAGCTCAACAACTTGGGAAGAAAGCAACTGAATCCTACTAAAATATTAGGTCTTCCAGCTTCTGTATATCAATAACATTTTGAAATGAGTGACTATCAAAGTTATGATAAATCTGCTGCTTAGAAAAGTCCCAACAATATTGTGTTGGTGGTATCTTACGTTTGTGTCAGACAGCAAAAGCCTGTTTCATAAATTTTAGAAGACTGGATTCTCCTATTGCCTACTGAGGTCCAGAAGCAAGTTTTCAGCAAGCGAAATTCACCATCGCCTAATCCTCTGGCAGTCAGAGCACAGCCTGAGAAGTCAAAACATGCAACATCCCAAGCCATTAAGAAATAATTTCAGAGAAGACTTGCCCGTACCTTGTCCCTCTCACTCCTTCATTTTCTGTGAAGGCTCAGCTGGTGCTTTTATAGGAGTTAGCTCTCCTGCTGCTGTTCACTGAGAAACAGGCAGTCTACGCATACATTGGACAATATGGCAACAGGATTTTGTGCACCACCTGAGTGGAAATGAGGTGTACAAGAGAGAGAGGAGGACAAGGCAGGCTAGTCACTGTTCTCTTCCAGCATAGAGTCCCTGTTTCAGCTCTCCAATAGTCCCCCACTCACACCGGTGCAGAGGGCAGGAACCCATCTCCTGCACAAGAGAGGGGCACAGCCTGGCTGTGCAACCTGAGAAATGCCCCAAAGTGTGGTTCTTCTACTCCTCACCTCTGCTGCTTATCTAAAGATAATTTGTGTGTTTCATAGTTCCCTTGCTTCTGCAGGCCTGATTCTTACACATACATGGCCTACTTTTCCCATCTTTTTTGTTTCTGCCTCAGTGTCCATCCACACGTTACGATGCCATGCAGCCTCCCCTCTTCTTTCAGCTGAGAAATGTGAGATAGCTCACCTCTCTCTACACCAAAGGTTATATAAAACCTTTTTCATGAAGTTTTTTCCAGTGTCCTTTCCACTCATCTTTCCTATAACAGTCTGTTGATCTCCCATTTCACCCACTTTACTGCTCTGTGCACTCATCTTCATTTTCTCAGGTCTTTTCCTGCCCCTTCATGCTTTTATGTGATTTCTCCATCCTCCAATGCCTATGCCAAAGCCACTGCTGTACTTCTGCCCCTGACATAATTTTGTTATTCGCTTATTACTTCTTCTCTTTCTATCCAACTCTGTCAAAATCATGGAACAGCTGAGGTTGGAAGGGACTTCTGAAAATCATATAGTCCAACCCTCCTACTGAAGCAGGGAAACATAGAGGCAGCTAGGTGGTTATGAAAATTTTCTAAATGCATTCAGCAATATTCCTGGCTTGAAATTTTTGGGCTGTGGGAACTTGAAAAAACAAACACAGCTGAAAAGTCTCCCAGATCCTGAAGTAGCATTGTGACACATGAGCAGGCCACAGCACTTAGCATTTCCAGGTAAAACTGGGAAACATAAAAGGAACCCAACTGCCAGAAAGAGCTGCAGCTTTTACAAGGCTTTCAACACCCAAGTATTAATAGAAAAGCCTGATGCACTCTTCCTCATTTAAATGGTTTGTGAGAAATCTCAGCCCACATGTTGTTGCTCTATCACACTTTTCCTGATATTGCTATTCCCCTAACTTCCCACAACTATGGTTGAATAGTCTCATCTTCCATGTTTGCAGGTGTCCACAGGAGCTGCAGACTGACCGTGCTGCAAGAGAAAGGAACCCGGGTACCACCTCTAAACCCCTCTGAAAGGAGGCATTAGTACACTCCAGCGAGCTGTTTAGTGGGCACTTTGGGCCCAGAGAGTTTTTTACTGTGGATGTGGTGCTGTCTAAGAGTGAATAAAGGCCTCTGGGCTTCAGCCAAAATATTCCCACAATGTTTCACTGATCCATGTGCATGGTCTGGTTTTGGTCAGTAAGTCCAGGACTCCAGAGCCATTGACTTCTCTTCTTTTTAACTTTACTCTTCGTTCCTATTGCCTGGTTTATATATGGCTGTACAATCTGCATTTATTCTGTCCTAAGCATTTTACCTTTTGTACTCTAGGCAATGTAGTTGACTGCAAAAAGAGCACCTCTGGCAATGATATCTGGTATAAAAAACAGAACAAACATTATAGCAACAAAGATAGCATGAAGCAACACAAAATACTCACACATATATATATATAATGAAAACAGATGGTTTTTACTGTGCTAGGAGGGGCAGCATTTTATAAGCAACCGTAAGTGTGGGGGCTGCTTCTCATTTTGCTAATCCTTCCTTGACATCCTAGGTCTGTTGCCTGCCAACTAATCTCCCTCATGCATAAAATATTAACTAGCAGTTCTAGCATTAATTGTGCAGTTGATTGTCTTTATCTAGGCACTATTTTCATCTGAAAACAGTTTACATTAGAAATACATTCTTAGCAGAATTGCGAAAAAGGATTTAGTAATTTTTCAAAAATACATCAGAGCATCGGTATGCTGATTTCCTTGCATGGTAATAATGTCAGAAGTTAGGTTTGTGAAGAAAGCATTCTCCCTTTTTGGGATTTAATTCTGAAAGTGTTTAATAAAAAAAGGAATGTAACAAAGGGACAAGAATAATTTCAGATACTAATTTTTTTAGCAACTTTTTGTGAGTCTCCATTCTCTCTCTACTCCTCCTCTAACTGTCAGGGTTGTTTTCTTTTTTTCCTCTTGGCTTACAAAGATGGGAGGCTAACAGTGCCAGCAGTTGAATTTTTTTATCCACAAAAATTTAGAACACAGGTAATGGCATGTTTTCAACCCACCCTGTCCTATCAAGTCAGGCTGTTCATTTAAGTGGTGTCTGCCCAAAAAAGGTCAAGTAGCAGAAACTTGAACATCAAATTTTTAAAGAAAAGTTGCCATGTGGAAAAAGTGGCATCAGTGTCACTAATTTCAGTTAGAATATGGGATAAGGAATTATTAGCTTTCTTGTTTTGATTCTGTAGTTAAATTGTTTCCTTTTCTCTAGACAAGAACTTCAGTGGACCTTGCAAACTACCAGAGAAGTTCTAGTGAGGTATTTAACTCATGGGCTTAAACACATCTGCAGCTAAGCAGTAAAAGTTAGCTACACAAACATGGGTTGAGGGTTTGGACTTATCTGAAGAATTATAATTATCCTAGGATTACTCAGCAGTCTCTGGATTATTAGAGAAATCTTTCAATCCCCTATTACCCAAGACTTGGTCTAACAGATCAAGGGTTGAACAGATGTTTGATTGAATGGGATAATAATTTAAGTAGGCCTGACCTTTCTTTGATCTAGAAAAGCTCCAGTTGAACTCCAAACTGAGATAAAATTTTGTTTCTCCACACTTTCATGAAGGGCTTGTTTTTGCAGCAGTGCCATGCCATTCTACAATTTCACAATGTGCTGACCTCAAATACTGAATGCAGTTCTTATTTCCCCATCTCAGAAAAAGAATGATTATAAAAGATTCTATAGACAGACAAGGACCATCAAACCTATTTCACAACTTTCACAGAAAAGAAAAAGTTGTATCAAAATTCTTCTGACTAGAGGGAACTGAAAGGTGATGTATTACAGGTCTAGAAAATTAGAAAAGTAAAGGAAATAATAATTCCCTATTTATTTACCTGTGGTGATATAAGAAAGGAGCATCAAATAAAAGAGATGTGCCACCTCTAAAACAAAAGGAAATGCACATATGCTATGAAAGCTCTTGCCATAGATATAGCAGACGTTAAGAGATTATGTGAGTTCACTCAGCCCCTGTGGGGATGGGGATGAGGGATGAGGAACAAACAAACAGAAACACAGAGAATATAAATTATTTGAGGGCCATTAAATGTAGGCACATTTTTATCACAAGCTTGTCCCAGTTCTTCACCACAGATCTAAAAGACGCTTACCTCCAGTCCATTGCAAGTACTGGGCATGCAGAAACAGGACCTGGAAGTGAAGCTCTAGTACTGGTAGTGAGTTTTCAGCATAACAAAGCTATTGAAACTTGTCATTACAGAATCACAGAGTGCATAAGGTTGGAAGGGACCACAGTCAGTTGTCTGGTCCAACCCCGCTCCCTGCTCAAGCAGGGTCATCCTAGAACACAAGGTACAGGATCATGTCCAGATGTTTCATGAATATCTCCAGTGAGGGAGATTCCACAACATCTCTGAGCAATCTGTTCCAGTGAACTTACAGTGCATCAATTTCTTCCTGCTACCTCTTGTCCTATTGCTTGGCACCACCAAGAAGAGCCTGGATCCAGCCTGTTGACACCCTCCCTTCAGACACTTGTGTACACTGATGAAGTTCCCTCTCAGTCTTTTCTTGAGACTGAACAGGCCTAACCATTGCAGCCTTTCCTCATAAGAGAGATGCTCCACTTCCTTAATCATCTTTGCAGCCCTTCACTGGACCAACTCCAAAAGCTCTATGTCCTTCTAGTATTGGGAAGTCCAGAACTGGACACAGCACTCCACACATAGCCTCACCAGGGCTGAGTAGAGGAGCAGAATCACCTCTCTCAATCTGCTGGGAATGCTCTTCCTAGCATACAGCAGGATTCTGTTGGCCTTTTTGGCCACTGCTGGCTCTTGGACAGCTTATTGTCCACTAGGACACCGGCTTGTTTTTCACCAGGACCCCCAGTTCCTTCTCTGCAGAGCTGCTTCCCAGCAGAGCAGCCTCTGCTGGTGCAGGGGGTTGTTATTCCTTGGGTGCAGGGCGCGGCATTTGCCTTGGTTGAATTTCAGATGGTTCTTCTCTGCCCACCTGTCCTCCTGGACGAGGTCCTTCTGAAGGGCTGCACAGCACTCTGGGATATTGCCAACTTCTTCCAGTTTTGTGTGATCAGGTAACTTGCTAGTGACAGGCCCCCAACTAGATGTCGTGACACTGATTTTAAGGCCCTGGAATCTGCTATTCAGGCAGCTCTTCAGAATCTTTGGGATGTTTTCAGTATTGCAGTGTGACAGGAAACTGCATATTCAGAGACCCATATTTTAATAAGCATCCATTAAGGATACATCCACTAGCTACATTAAAGACAGATGACCAACCACCTACCAGTGTAAAAATGACAAAACATCAACCAAATGGGAAACACAGCAGATGAAAAATGAGAAATACTCTTGCTCTCCCTAGAAACCAGACCATGAACAGGGTCTTGCTTCTGGGTTTCCTCTGACAGTCTCTGTCAAACTAAAGTGATGATTTAGGGCCAAAGTCCAGCCAGAGAAACAGACAGCAGCAAAACCTAGGCTGTTGCCCAGGTCTGATGTCCATGCAGGAGCTACACTTAGAAATAGATTTGGAGAGAAAGATTCCCACCACACAGACATGGTATCTATTTGGAAAAACCCACAGCCAAACTTAAATGGGCTCCTGAGGCCATGGGCAGAAGATGTGTGTGTGTGTCCCAGGTGAGGCTGCTCAGGGCAGTGGAAGCTAGTTTGTGCAGCCAGGGCCCTGACAGAGTCTGGGAAAACATCCAGCAGGAGTGAAGTAACCCAATGTGTTTGGTTTGACAACCTCTGCTTTGTACAGGAAGTCAGAGGGAGCTTTCTTAATCTCCCTGACTAATCCCTGCCCATCTTACAGTATTTATATGCTCAAAAAAAGCAGAACCTCTTTAAAACTTAAAAAAGGGTCAAGTTTTGTCCTGCTGAGGTCAGTAATAAAATTCCAATTGATTTTGGTTGGGTCAAGACTTTACCTCATTGTTTCTTTTCCTGGGCTGCTGTTTTGAAGTCCAACATGGTAATAAAAATAATTAGAGGAAATGCCACAGACTCTCTTTTCCAAGCCTTTTCTGGAAATCACGGACATCCCTCCTATATGAGTGCATTTTATCCTCCATACTTTGACCCTTGTGTCAGGCTAATGCCTTTCTGATTAAGAATCAGATAAACCTGCTCCAGAGTGCATCAATATTACTCCCTTTTGGCCAGAGGTCTAGGTCAGTAAAGCGTGCATGAAATATGCCCTTCCTCCTGACCTGCTGATTGAAAAGTGTTGTGCTACTGTAGGGCTTGCTGCTCTGAGTTAGAGACAACCTTACCTAATTATGTATGTCTACTGACATTTTTGATGCTCCAGGATATTTCAGCTGGCTACCACTTACTGCTCTTGAAGGCCAAAGATTTTCTCTATGTCTTGGGCCCAGCCTCCCTTGGTCTCTTTTTATTTATCTTAGGATAAGAAGAAATTCTCTCCTGGCTTCATTGGCTGTATCGGTTAGATCTCCATGGATTACTCTGAAATTTAGGATGACCTTGGCTCAGAGTAGACAGTTAAATTCTGGTGACTTTCTGTTTGAAACCTACTCCTTGTGTCCCGAAATAAAACCTCCCGAGTCTTCAGGATTGCAATCAGTATTTCTCAACATACCCTGGTTTAAGGAATTATTATTCGTATCAGGCTGCCCTTTAATCCCAGCATGCAGTGGTGCTAGTGTTCTCACATGAGGCCTTAAAGGGGATTTAAAATGTGGAAGAACTTGTACCAACAAAACACAATGGACATCAATTCAATATTTTGTGAGTTTTCCTATAAAACAAACTTACTTATCCAGGAAGTTTTGTTCATGAGTTTGGCAACTTGTTCTATAGTAGCCTGTGGAAGACCTGTTGTGCCACTGCCAGAAGTTAGTATTTTTTTTTAAATTGGGATTATCTGTTAATTCAATAATTATCTTTTCTTATAAAAGGCAAGATATTATTGAGCTTTAATTTTGCTGAAAAGCCTAATGATATGACCTTATGACATACATAATTCAAAATTTATACAGTATTTTGCAGTGTCTCCATAGCAGCAGCCTCATGTTAACAGATATTATCACTCCTTTGAAGGTATAGCTTTGTCCATGTGTTGCTCTGAATAGTTCATTTGTACTAATTTGTGAAGTGCTGAGGAATTAATAATATTTGTACAATCTCTGTAGGTATCATCTGGTGTTCAGCTCTGAACTCCTGAGGAATTAATTTGGGATAGAACAAATGAAAAATTCCTCTTCTGCTTTCCACTGAGAAGACACGAATCATGACCACAATTACATTATTAATCTCTTCCACACACTACCTAATAGCTCAGTTAAGGATTAGTAAACTAGATTTATATTTATATGCTATTGCTACTCTACAGATCAACAGAGCTTTACAATCTTGCAAAGGAGACCTTAGCTTTTAGGTATTTATCTTCATTTTGTTTTTTCCTTACAAAGAAGAGTTGACATACACGTAGCAAGGCTCCATTGTATATGTATTTGATATGAGAATTATACATTTTTTTAAAATGCATGCTACTGCACTTCATGGTTTGGAAAATGACATATGATATCATATCAAAGATCTCACAGCAATGCCTGTACCCAGGGGACAGAGTCTAAGCTATGGTGTGTAAACTTAATTTGATCATTTCCTGACTTGGCTGACGCTAACCCATTCACTTTTTCATGGTGTTAATATTTATAGAGAGCATGTGTAAACATGGACTATATTTAATTCAATTTTTTTGTTTTAGTTATTTTCTATTCTAGTGCTTCTGTTTCTACTGGAATAATTGTGTCCTAATTGATTAATATTGAAAAATTAAATACCTTATTTTATTTAAGAAAAGAATTCCACTTATAAATCTAGTCTTTGCTTATACCCTGAAGGCTTACTAAGGTATTCCAATACTGGTATGAAAGGTGCTTGTTTGCATGCATTTGGGGGAGGCAGCAGTGGAAGTATTTGCAGAAATCAGCTCCTGTGGTAGCCTTTTGGTAGTCTTTTAAAACTAAAATAAATTTGACTTCCAAGTAAAGACAGGCTCTGTTCATTGCTGTTGGTGCTATATGACACCTGGAATATTTACTATGTTTTTTACCAGTTTTGCATTCTGTTTCTGCCTGTACAGCAATTAGCTGGTCAGAACTACTCCAACCATTCTACTGCTGTTGGAAAGGGTAGTGCATGCCCTCTCTTCCATGAGAGCTTGAGCTCCAGGGAGGAATTTACAGGAGAAATGAAAGTTCAGGCTTCGTTTTCTACCTGGTTTTGTCTGCTTTCTCAGCTGCCTTTTCTGACACAGGTCTAATCCTACTTGAGCCAACTGTATGATAGAGGATATTAGACTTTCCTATAGTTTTATGAGTAAAAGTTTTGTAGTTGTTTTCCTATGTAATTCATAGGACCAGCTGGAGTGAGTGGGACATGCACACCTAGCATCCGAACAAGGCTTGTGTTATTCCCTGTGCAAGAAATGGAATAGCCTTCTGATGTTGCTGGAGTCCACCCACGAGCAAAATCTAGTCTTCTGGTGGCCAAGATAGCCCTTTGGTAGTACATGTAGTTTCTTCTTAACTTCTTTAAGAGAATTCACTTTCAAGCTCACAACGCCAAATTCTAACCCTAATATTTCTTATTAGACTTTTTGACAGGACCTGTGAAGAAGTAATATCAAAAGCTGTGATTCAGATGGTAAGGGTTCATTCTTGTACATGGTTGAGTTGGAAGAGCAAAGCACACGGAAAAGCTTTTCTTTTGAGTAGTGAGTCTCTCTCTAGCACTCAGCCTCTTCTACCTTTCAAACTGATGTTCTTTCTTAACGCTAGACATAAGTATGTGCTTTGCTAAGTCAAACAATGGATTTAAATGCTCAGTGGCATTGTAGTCTAAAAGAGCAACTTAGTTTCTAGATGCATTAAAAAAAAAAAGGTTTGATTTTTTTCAAAGCAGAAATGGCTAACTGGAAAAACACAACCCAGCACCACAGGCTCTTTATATGTACAAGGGTTTTAATGACCCCCAACTTTTAAAAATTTGTCAGACATAAAAGCAGTACTAATCCGATTAGTAACTGTGATTGAGTAAATCTACTGTAAAAATGGACCGTGCCCTGTTTTGAACATGATACCATGCTGGTCATTTGAGAACTGCCACTGTGAAACATAAAAGTCTCTTTGATGGAATATTTATTTCATGAGTTGGAAAAAAGGGATAATATAGTATTGTTTGTTTTCAAAAATCACTTGTAAAATTTTATTAGCCAAGGAGCCAATATTCAAAACAATGAAGAAAAGACGTGCTGTTCAGTAAGAGAAAGGTGAAAGCTCATCACAGTCCTCAGAAATCAAGTGGTTAAGTCCAAGAATTGCTCACTCTAATTCTTTTTACTGCAGCACCCCATAGGAATAAAAAGAAGACGAGCAGTTTGGAAACCAGTATTTGCTAAGTTGAAAAAGTCAGCACTCTGTTGTGTGGCCTTGGAAACTCTCATTGAGCTTTCTATCTGCCCTCCAGAATATTTCTGCATGTCACTTTGGCAGACACAGCTACTAATTTTAAAGCAGAGAAGTGTCTTCATTCCTTGGGGCTCACATGGACTGCAATTAGTCTTATTACAAAATGCCAAAAAATCTCTGGCAGCTAAAATAAAGTCCAGGGAAATGTCCACACCACTGATGAATGAGTTCCTTGAAAAGAAGTAGGGGTGGGCACGAGCCACAGCATTTGGATTTCGATCCAGGTCTGGAAAACCTGAGGACTGTGCTGGTCCCCTTATGTACATACAAATATATATATATGGAGATCAGCAGCAGTATTTGTATCCTGGTATCATTAACTGTTTGTTTTAAGTATGTGCATATGTACACACACGTTATACAATTGTTATCCAAACTTCAAATAGAACAATAAATAATATTGTACACGTAACATCTCATATTGCATTTACTCACATTTAGAAGTATTTAATTTCTGGTCAGTGTCTGGTCAGAGGTTGTCTTGAGTCAGGAATGCTTGATCAGCCTCTCTTGCTCCAACACTAATGTTATATTTACCTAATTAAATATTTGCCCAAGCTGTTTGTGTATCAGAACATGCCAGCTATAGAAAGGAAAAGAAAACCTACCTTCCTATGCCAGAATATTAATTTTTTCAGACATGAGATCTAATTTACCAACCCAGCTGAAAAGCTTTTAATTTTTTAGTAGAAAAACGAATTCAGCTTGTAATGAAGGGCTTTAATTTTGTTCGCCAGAGTGAAAAAAATTATCATTATTAGTATATATGAAAATCTGAATTTGTCCTGTGACAAGTCTCTTGCTTCATGTTCAGTTTGTCTGCATTTTTGTACAGAGGAAACATTTTAGACCACATGCACAAGAAGCTATCAGGACATTGCTCCTGCCTGCAAGATCTTGCCATAAACCAATTTGCTTTGGATGCAGGCAGCTATTGAGCACTTGTGGAGAAATCACCGTTGAAAATTCCTGACATTTTGGTTGGGGCAGAAGAGAAAGTCCTGAGCACTGGCACTGTTAACAAACAAGGCTTTAAACTCTGGCTGTGGGGCAGCCCTCTACAATGACTTTTGCTGAACGCTTGCTGTTAAATCTGCCTTTCTTTGAAGAAAGTTCCTGATATTCTAAAGATCTTTCCATAGGCCATGACTCTTATAACAACAGATCTGTGAAAATTAAATAGGAGGCTAAAGAATACTTCATCTAGGCTGAGGTAAGATTCTGGAGTGTAAAGATCAGTATTCTTTGCTCCAACCTCAACAACCTACATCTGTGCCATACTTTTTTTTCTATTTTGAATCTTAAATTAATTTTTGCCAACAGTTCAACAAATGCAAACTCTAAAAATAAAGCAGCAAAATGGCTTATTTTGATCATTTTCATCAACAGATCCTGCTGTAATAGAGGCACTGTAGAGAGGCTCAACTTATGAATATGAAGTAAGGTAAAAAAGCAATTTCCTAGGCTTGAAAAAATGGGTCACAGAAAAGAACATGAGTGCCTGGAAGAGTTGGCACACTGCTCCTCAAGACCACAAATAAATAAAGGTCCAGTACAATTACTTTATTTTGAGTATTGTATGATTCACTCTGTACAAAAACCCTGAAGGTTACAATGACCATATCATACACCTGTTATGATTCTAAAATGAATCTTTGGTCTTCAGAGAGTTAATTTATGACATAAATATTCTATAAAGCAATTACACACATGCATAAGGAAAAGGAGTAATAAATATATAATATTTTAGTGCAGGATTACTATGGTGGAGTCAAGGCTGGAAATCTTAAGGACACAGCAAAATAGTCCCAGCAATTTCTGATCTCCATGAAACCTTATATCCTAAAAAAACCAGGGGCACAAATCAGGACTGTTAAAACACAGTATGAGATTTTTCACCAACAATTTGCTTCCTGACACAACCTGAACTTGATTCACTGTTTTTTATACTTTCAGCATATTCTATTCCAATATATTTCAAAATCAGACTATTTGCTAGAAAAGGGTCTATTTGTATTAAAACACAGGAATTGCATACTTTCATCGTTCTGAACTAAAAAAATCCCAAATGGATGGTGTCCCACAATGTTTGCTAGGGATGATGGGTTGTGTACAACAAGCAATAAACAAGTCTTTGTTCCATTTCCAAGCAGTTTTATAAATAGAGCTCATTTACAATCTCATAAACTTCATTCTGTCCTGAGGTCTTTCTGCAGAGCTTCATTTACACACGCACAAATTGAGCATTTAAGAGGTTTACTTTAGTTTGATAATGATCTATTAGGACTGATTATATACATATAAAAATTTGGTCTCTAGTACAAATATTCTTTCACATAAACAAAGCATCACCTCATTTTGCTGTGGTCTCATTTGTGGATGGGCTATCAAGTTCATAACATTACTCGAGGGCAAAGTGCTATTGTAACACAGTGCTTTGGAGCTTGTGCTCCTAAAATACAGAGCACCAGGTCTTCAGCATTTTTGTGGAAGATCCTTCTTAACAGAGGCCATAGTTGAAATCAGGTGAGATTTTATGTGTATGTATATGATTTTATATGAGGTATGCATATGTGCATATGTGCATATGTGGAGTGGGGGGGAACAGAGTTGAAAGGATGGTATTAGTGATGGGGACTTAACACTATCCTTGTCATTTGGAAAGGGCATTCAGCTTGTCACTGGTTATTATCTAAGCTTCTTTGTTTTCAAGTTGTAAAATATCTCGGATGGCAATTCCTGATCCCTTGCCCACATTCTTTTCTTTCAAATTCCTTCCTAGGCTTCTGCCTTACAAAATGTCATGCATTTTCCTAACCTTCCACATGCAGCAAATGACAATCCCTCTGGGGTGACCCCAGATTTATGGCAGTGGCTTGGAAGGTGCCCTGCACAGAGCTGTGCAGGGAGTGGTTGTGGTCACTGCCACAGCATTCCCCAGCAAGATGAGCTGGGCTGGGGATGAACAGATTAAGGACAATTCAGGTTTCTGCCTTACACCAGCATCTGAGGTTGTCCAGCAGAGATAGCAAGGAGGAGGTAAGAGGAACATGCCAAACAGGAATAAGTATATCCCAGACACTGCATCTACTGTCACAGCTTGTGCTGCCACACAGAAAAAGGCTGTTACAATGGTGGTGGATTAAATTGGCTGGAAGGAGTCCAAGGGAGCAGGGAAATTTACTGGGGAAGAGATGAAGTGCTGCAAGGGAAAAAGGAGAAGGACTTTGGAAAATCTTTCTCACCTGAAAAGCACAAGTATCACTTTATCACTGAAATTCTCTGTGATCAGTGTCCTGAAGCTATTCTTCAGCAAAGGAACAAAAGGAAAGTCTGGTCACCTGCCAGTGCCCTTGACTTGACGATTCTATCAACCAGTCAAACAATGAAAATATTCATCTCTCTTTAAACTGTGCCAGTACAATATCAGCAACCTACGAAGTCCCAAAAAAGATTAATGCTATGTTCCATCCTTTCAGGTGATGACACAAATGAGCACTTTTCTTATTCCTCTGTGACTGTTAGCAGAGCAGATCCCAGTGACTGGTTTTCTTCTGGAGAGTCCATGAGACCAGCTATAACTGGAAAGACCAGAGAAAACACAAAACAATTTTAGATTGTAAGCCAAATCCAGATTATATTTAAAGCCCTAACTAACTTTTTAGCCAAGATTTTTGCGCAGAATTTATTTCAGGTATGATACTGTACATTTCTGGTGCTGCAAGGAATCCACAAAAGTATTTCCTGATTGGGTTAGTCCATGGATAGGTGATCACACGTATTTATAACCAGCACAGATAATTATGGCTAAGAATATGGAGCCACGAAAAAAAAAAAAGGATGGGTAAAAATATTTAAAAAAATTTATCTAGATTCACTTATCTTTTTCTTCTGAAGAACTTTATTCCAGGCAGGCATTCCGAGAGAAGGCTGCAGTGGTTAACTGTCAAAAAAAAATCTGATTCTTTATTAAGTGTTTAAATGAGATTTACAATATCCTCAGATGTAACATCAAGGACTGAGTCAGTCTCTGCATTCAGTTAGTTCCCACACTTGAAATGAACACCTTCTGAAGAAACCTGTAGTTCACTGCTGCCAAAGGAGTGATATGGATACAGACAACAACAGGGCTCCACTGCAGATAAATATGTGATTGAAGCCCAGCATTGCTTGCTGATGAATATACAGTGATCATTAGCTCTAAATATCACTAAGTATTGTCTACACTAAGTGTCTGCTTATTTCTGAGAGAGGCTATTTACAAGAACATGTAGTGACAGGACAAATGGTGAATGGCTTCAGACTGGAAGAGGGTGGGTTTAGATTACATGTCAGAAAAAAATTCTTTACTATGGGGGTGGTAAGGCACTGGAACAAGTTGCCCAGAGTTTTGGATGCCCCGTCCCTGGAAGTGTTCAAGAACAGGTTGGATGGGGCTCGAGGCAACTTGTTAGTGGAAGGTTCCTGCCCATGGCATAGGGTTTGGAATTAGATGATCTCTAGGGACCTTTTTAATCCAAAATATTTATGATCCATATATGCTGAAATCCAAGTTAATTGATCACCTACTCAAGCACTGGAAAGCCTTTCTCATAGCATTCTTTCTGCTGGAGAATAATGTCAGAAGAAATAGGGAAACTTTTTATATTTTCTTTTTTCTTTGGATAATAATCACCTTTTTTTTTTCTTTTTTTTTTCCTTTTTCTTTTTTTTTTTTTTGTTATCCTGTATTTCTGAAGGTACAGTCTGGCCTTTTGGAGTACTAATAAGAAAGGACAGTCTAACTGCTTGCAGCACTGAAACAAGAGGGGCATAAAATAGCAAAGATGAAAACTGTAAATTGACCAACACTGAACTTAAAGACATCTCATCAGTATTTTACACAGAGCATATAACCTTGACAAAAGCCTATAAACGCATGTATTGACCTTATTTTGTGGTTACAATCTCTAAATTAAACCCTGCTGGTCAGTGTGAGCCTCCGTTCATAAACCAGCACTATCTTAACCTCTCTCCTACTCCAGCCGATTTGTTCTTATACGTTTGCTCTCGGAGTCCAGAGGCTGCGCTGGCTTTGTTTACACCAACCCAGGGACAAGGGGGCTGCTGGCATTCCCTGCACGTCCAGGGTCCCTCAGTGCCCAACATGGCGGTGCCGCCGTGTCCCCAGGGCGGGACGGGGACACCGCGGGCCCCGAGCGCTCCCTCACAGCCCCGCGGGCCCCGAGCACTCTCCCACAGCCCCGGCCCCGATCGCTCCCTCACCCCGCGGGCCCCGATCGCTCCCTCACCCCGCGGGCCCCGAGCGCTCCCTCGCAGCCCCGGCCCAGAGAGCGGCCGGCAGATGGCGCTGTTTCCCCGCGGAACCGCCGCCTTCCCGCGCCCTTCCCGGGAATCCGGCCGGGATAAAACGGGATATTGGGAAACGATTCTGCACTCTGAGCGGGGGCAGGCAGGGGAACAAAATGTGCAGAGAAGCTGTGCATGCCCTATCCCTTGCAGTGTTCAAGGCTAGCTAGGATGGACTCTGGGCAACCTGGTCTACTGGAAGGTATTCCTGCCCACGGCAGAGGGTTTAAACAAAGTGATCTTTAAGGTCCCTTCCGACCCAAACAAGTCTGTGATCCTATGAAGCAGATTATTTTTTTATTAATATATTTTATACTTTAGCAGCTGATGCAGTCTGATTCACCCATCAGACTGAATATATTGCAGATCAACAAAGAGTTTTTCAAGAAATATGTAGACATCTCTTACAAAAATGTTCACTGCACAGATGTGAGAAAGCAGAAGACAGTCTATTTTTTACAGAAATCATGTCTACTGCAGCAACATTTTCATATTTCTTCAAATTGACACTTTAAAGCAAAAAGAACCCAAAACAAACACTGGCAATTCTAATTTTTAGAATTAAAATATTCAGCATTTTCTGAAAAATCAAGCATATGGTGTTTCATACTGAGAACCCCAAATTACTGGTTACTTCTAAAAAACTAAGCCTATAAGTACTGAACCTCTTACAGCCACTCTATTCACTGATAAAAATAAAGTAGCTCATATTGCCATCTGAAATATTTTGGCCTTTGGAGCAGACACAGATCTGCTGTCTCATGAGATCATGGCTAAGTCAACAGTATTTATTCAGACCTTTGGTTTTTCACTGGCTGAACCTCAAAGGATCTGTGTTTACCTTCAGCTGTTGACAACCACCCAACTGGAGAGCAACATGAGAAATGATGCTCAGTGCTTGGTTTCAGAGTCAAACACCTCTGCAGCTTGATGAGGAGGAAGAAGAGAAAGGTGATTTGGGCATTGGTTTGGTTCATCCCTTTATACACAATGGGGCCCACTGAGATTTTTGGATCTGGACCCAAGCGTAATGAAACGCAGGAACTTTAGGATCTGGGGTCTCAGTTTGGTTTGAATCTACCTCTGTGCTTTGTTTGTGTGTTTACCTGAAGATTGTCCAGCTTGTCCACATTTTTTGAATCTGGAAAACTGAGCCAAAAATGTGACCAGTTGTCTCTTTTGTGGTATTTGGCAATTCAGTTCTCAACAGAAACAAGAAATGAAGTCTGCATGTTTCAGAACTTAAGGCACTTCAGCTGACAATTAGACTTGGTTGGTAACAAGGACAAAGAGGTGCAACTGTGAGCCTGCTTGAGTGGTCATGGCTGTCACCTCCCTTCTTTCGTAACCTCAGAACACCAATAGTGTGAAATGTTCTTATAGGAAAAAATATTTCAGAGGGGACAGTGTTAAGACAGCATGTCACCATAGAGGCTTCAGTCAGAAACAGACTTCCCTACTCCTTGATTTCCACATAATTTCTGTTTTGAGCAAGAAAGTTAAATGAAGCAGAAAACTGTTATATGTGCCTCCAGTTTTCTGCAGTTCTAGGCATTTGAAACAAACTCCTGCTGACTTCAGAGCAGTTTTAAATGTTTTTTAATTTAAAATCACCTGAATTTCAATGCATTGTTTATCCTCTTCCACCACGTAAAAGTACATATAACTAAATTGTAATTAATTGTAATTAATAATATTTAATTGTAATTTACTGTAACTAATTGTACATAAAAGTGCAATTAAATGAAAATAACCAGAGCATCTGCACTGTTCCATATTTTCATAATCCTTTCATAACTACACACTATTTTTATTTGAATTCATACTCTGTGTTATTTTTCTTACCACGATAATGCGCATAATCAATGAAACTATTTTGAAAGTGCCTGGTAATATGATATTATTTGAATGTTTAATTAAAATCTAGCTGTAGTCATTGTATGATTTCACACTGCCCATGTCACTTCACTTCCTATGTACTCCAAGAGTTCCTAATTTTTTACAAGACTGTTTGTGTCTACAGCTCCATTTAAATCTACTTTTAACAATGGGAATCTACTGTGTTCACTTAAAATTGCACTGAAGCAAATATTTGCACAACTGGAATCTGAAGCCTATGCAGGTTTTCCTTACAAAATTTATAAAGTAAGTTAGGGATGAAAAGTGAAAACTCAATGTTTGTATTGTACTAAGAAAACCATATGTACCAGGCAGACTGTAGGCACGTGCTGGGGGGGCAATGACATACACAGATGGCATTTACAGTCATGACACTGTCATTTTTGGGTACCTGTGTTCAGCAGCTGCATGCAAAGTTAATTTTAAGAAAGCCTCCTGGAATTAAATCTGTGTAGCAAATCTCTGCAGATAGCAATCTGCACTTTCTGGTGTCAAAAGTGCAGGTAGTTTAGCATCTTTCTCTTCAATGTGCAGAGTAAGTACTCCAAAGCTTTCTGGGAACTTTTCTGTGTTACCGATGCTACATACCTCTCACAAAGTAGTTAAATGATGACTATAATAAGTCAAAGATAGTAGCTAGAAATACAAGAAGCAGGGTCACAGCTTATTTATCTTCTAAAAAAGAATAAATTTCTTGATGCTTCAGGATGAAGAGCTTTAAATTTGCAGAGTGGATTTGCTTCAGTTGACAGCCTTTGAAGAGCTTGACCTGTAACTTGTATGCTCCTGTTCCACTGCCAGCCCAGCCCCATAACTCACCCCGAGAGAGAGTGACAGCCTCACCTATAAAATTATGTCCTCTCCTCACTAGTGAGCTCAGGATTAGTCTCATTGAAAATGCTAACTGAGGTTTGAAGGTATCACATGGCTTCCTCGGACAGCAGTGGTGATGTTTGTGGAACCATTCGCTGTCTCAGGGCTAATCTCCAGGATAATTTAGATTAACCTTACAGATCTCTGGAAACCCCATTCTCCATGATGGACTATCCCTCTTATATCCAGTCTCAATCTTAAGGGTTTAACCCAAGCTGACATCATGATGTTATATCAAAAGCTTTAAACTGATATATATCTAAATAACCTTCCAACCTTCCTTGATTATACTTTACCTTTTGCTTTAAAGTCTCTTCACCCCCTCACATAAACACTATATCTACTGTGAATAATGTTAACCAGAGAAAGCAGGACATTTTGACATCTTCTTGTGTTTACTTTGTCACAAGACAGATCGCTGTGGCAAATAGATGTGGTGTATCAAAGAACTCCCCCTCCTTGTGTTTGGAAGGTTTTGAAATCCATCAGCCCAGGGTGGGAAGGGAACAGGGGTTTTACCTTAGCAAAGGTACCTCAGGGGCAGACTCTGGCTTCTGGCATGAGAAGCCAAATTATCCTGTGTTAGTAAAAGTATTTATAGTCACCATTACAACTTCAGCTGTGGAGTACATGGCCAAAAGCCATTAGAAGCACAGAGAAACATGAACTAAAAGTGCAATTCCAGTCCAAAGCTGGAATAAAAGAAATAAATCATGCTTTGTAGAAATATTAAAAAAAAATTAGCTTGTCAAAAATTATGCAAACAGCTTTTTTTAATTTTTTTTTTTGGGAAGGTGCTTTGCTGCTGGGAGGAAGGAGTTTGTCTCAGGGATTTTTACACAGCTGCCAGGGTAATTCTCACAATGCACCTCCTGCTGAGGTGGCTGCCACCTGCTGCCACATCATGACCAGCCGTCATGTCCCGCCCCAGCTCAAGGCATGGCAGAAAGATGCTGCAGTGAAGAAGCCCAGAAAGGACTCAGCAGCGTTTGGGCCTGGAGAGACTCTCCTTACCTATAGAGTTATTTCTAATGGCTCTCCTGACCTGTCTTGACCTACATCACCTGAGCCTTCTCACTGCCCCCTATGTGTTTACCACACACAGGCTTGGGACAAAGAAGTCTCAACAGAGTCATCCTGCTGGTTTCTGTCATGTATGTGGAAAATCTTATAATAAATAGAATGCCTTGAGGAGGAGGATGAGACCAAGGTGAGGTAGAGTCATATTTTTAGGCAGGTGCCTCCCTCCCCTTTTCCATGCCTATATTTGGACCACACTGCAAGAAAGGTAAAATCACTATGAAAAAAAAAGATTACCCCGCTCCTTGGCACCGTTCAAGTGGTTGCTCCTCTCCCTGCATCATGGCAGAGAAGTTTATACTTTGCAGTTTTGAACAGGTTGAAGACCAGTTAGAGGATAAAGAAAAATTATGAACCTGAGAAAGGCAGGTCAACCATCATGCTTCCAGCAACTGTGAGTGCTTTTACTTCCAATGTGCTTTTTGAGTTCTAGTGTCAATGATGGAGCAGTAAAAGCAGCTGCAAAATAATGATGCAAAGAGGCCATGTGTCTTATGGTTTATGTACAAGACAGAAGCTGACAGAACATTAAAGACTATAACTGTCTAAGAGGCACCAGCCTTGGGAGAATATTTTTTTCCATTTCCATGTTGGTTATGCCCTGGGGAGTACTTATGGGATTGTTTCTCTGGTCTCTATGATTTCACAATTATGCAGTCTACCTCCAGGGATATGATCTGTTGACTCAAAAAATAAAACAAAAATCTAAATAAAAGTGAGTACAAAGGCACAATAGGAAAATACATTTAAGGAGAAAATGTGGAAATTTCCAAACATTCCTACAGAGATCACTAAACTTAACCACACGTTTCTTTTACTTAAGTATAGAGCAAAGGTGAAGATGTAGAGAGTGATGTGATCTCAAGTTCTTGTAAAGCCATTCTGGCTGTCCAAAGCAGCTTGAAGCATAACCTCAGCTCTTTTGAACTGTGTACCATCCATCTCAAGGAGCACTGATATGTGATATATTTGATCTAGGAATCTCTGAATAGTACAATTTCCCTGTGATATTATCCTTAGGCATGCCTACTATGCCTACTCACCTGGGTACTGCATCTGCACTAGTGTTAGCTGTAGCTTCCTTATCTTTAATGCAAAACCACTGGCAAATTGCTCCAAGGAACAGCTACAGATCCCTTCAGATAATTTGCTCTGAAGTTTTGTTTTTTTGACCTGTTGGTAACTCTTGATCTGAAAAGCAGAAAGTCAGATCAGCCCCTTCTTTCAACTCTTGCACCAATCAAATGCTTTCAGGGCAAATGGAGATCCAAATTGTCGCTCGATCTAATGAATGTGGAACAGCTGCTGTCTAATTAAATATCAACTGTTTGAGGGGCTAGGTGGTCTGCTTTTTCATTCAGACACTGGGTGACTTAATGGCTATAAATAAAAGGCCCTTTAAAAGTTAAAATCACTTTGCTGCAGTGTTTCATAGACTCACTCAATATTCTGAAAGCACTGAACCCAAAAAATCACACTGCATTATCTGTCTCATGCACATCACAGATAATGTAAAAAAAATGAAGTCTTTCAATGTGAAATGGAATAGGAAGAGATTGGAGGAGAGTCCTCCTCAATGTTTGTTTTCTTTTCCACATCAAAAGGTGAGGTTGGTCCCAAGGGTTTCATGTACAACTGGCAAGAATCAGGCAAGAGCCCAGGATCTTGCAGTGTTCTGTTCTGGGGTTCCCAGTGCAGGAAGGTCATTGACCTGTTGGAGTCCAAAGAAGGGCCACCAAAATTATTACAGGGATGGATCACCTCTCCCATGAGGAAAGGCTGAGAGAATTGGATTTTTCAGCCTGGAAAAATCTTTATAGCTTAGGTGTGACCTAATTGTGGCCTTCTAGTACCTAAAGGGAGCTTGCAAGAAAATATGGTGAGGGACTTTTTACAAGAGCATGTACTGGCAGGACAAGGGAGAATGGATTCAGATTAGAGGAGAGTAGATTTAGATTCGAATTTAGGAAAAAAAGTCTTTACTGTGTGGTGAGGCACTGGAACAAGTTGCCCAGAGAGTTTACTGGTGCCACATCCCTTCAAGGCCAGGTGGTATGGAATCTGAGCAGCCTGGTCTAGTGAAAGATGTCACTGCCTATGGCAGAGGGTTTGGAACTAGATAATCTTTAAGGTCCCTTACAACCCAAGTCATTCTATGATTTATGATTTTGTGCAAGATGAATGGTCTGATCAATCGATGAGGTTGTTTACTCGAGCTTTTTACAAAAATAGTCTTATTTCAGAAAGTACTGACAATGTTCTTTCCCTGTGTTCAAATTCAACTCCTGACAACACAGGTATTAAAAATCAACTTAAAAGACAAAAAGTCTACTTAGGCCAGGTATGGTTATAAATAAAGTGATAAATTTGACAGTCAGTATAACTGACACAGTTTCTAACTGCACTTACAAACATCCTTCCCACCGCCGGCCCCAGGGATCCTCACTGTGGTGCAAGTGATCTCACAACCATTTCCTTCAGTCTGTGGTGGATTTGGCCTAAATTTCAGCTACATTTCTGGGTTTTGTTCTGTAATCACTAATAGTAAGTCAAGGAATAAGTTCAAATGCTGTGATTTATGTGAGAGCTAAATGCCTCTGAAAGGCAGAGCAACTGCTTCTCAAGACTGATTGCTGTTGCGATGTTTGGTGTTTTCCTTAAAAGTCCCAGAGAGAGTTTCATGAGAATCCGGTTACTTTAAATTTAAACTGAACCCCAACAAATTTATAGGTCCTCAAAAATTGTGAAGGAAGCATTAAAAGAGAGGCTTTTTAATGGCTTAGAAGCCAAAGAACCAAATATTTAGGCCAAGGAACTGAATGTTTAGTATTTGAATGAGGATTTAAAACCCATCACTGCTGCTTTTAAGCTAATGATTTATGAAGGATTGCTTTGGTCATGCTGAACAAAGCCCTGGGTCCTGAGGCTGTATATTCTCTGTGCTTACTTTGGCCTTCAGGAAACACTGTTTTATTCCAGAAGTTAGAGACTCAGAGGGGTTTCATCTCATCTGACTTTGGTGATTTGATAGATGTCTATGTGTAACATAGACGTCCCCATTACAGTTGCCAACCTGAATAACTATTGAGTGATGGCAGCCTTCTGCAGGGTGAGAAGGACCTGTTGGAAAAGTGTCCTTATGGTGTACAAGAGGAAAAGGCTCATAATAACCACCTGCAAGCCAAAGCCCTGGCATGAGGACAGAAAGCTTTTAAGGTAGGATGCCAAAGGAACAGGGTCAAAGGGGCTGACAGGAAGAATGGCTTGAGTACCTTGGGCACATGGTGACACATGGCTCACGGGAGCCTTGGGGGCAAACTGTGGCAAGTTTGTGTGTTTGGGGACGCTGTGGTCCTGAGGGCAGCCTGTGGCAGAGCTTGCAGATGGGCTAGGGAATTCACTGCCTGCACTGACATCACAACAGCTCCATGGAGCAATCCCTTTTAAAATTGCAGAACTGTATCCTGTATCAAGGGCAGGAAGAACCAAGGCTGGCAAGGATGGAGAAAGTATGGCAACAACAAGCTTGATATGGTAATACAAAGGAGATGAGGCTCCTGAAGAGCTGTTTTATCCCTGCTGGGATGAAAAGGAGTAGTTTGGTTTGCACTGATTTCATAAAGCAGGCCCTGGAGGGAGATTCCTGAGCCAAGTGACTTGTTGTGTGGTGTATGAGCCCTCTGGGCTCATCAGAGGGAAATCTGAGGCATGGCAGTGGATGCAGGAGTGTGGTTCTGCAACAGGACTTCTGTGTTTCTTAAACTTAGTCTGCTGGTGCAGCTGCTCGTCATTCAGTGAGAAGCAAGAAGAAACAACTTGGATCAACTGTGGTCAAGGCCATGTATTTACTGTCTGCCTTTAACAGCTTAGATCAAATGAAAATTTTGTTTTGCAAGAAACATGCTTTATGTGTTGACTCAAATCACATAAAATAGATGTGCCTGTAGAGTATGAAACAGTCCAAGCTGAAGTGGTGAATCCAGTTAACTGTTATTTGTAGGTCATGTCACCCATGTGTTTTGAGTGCTCAGATGGCATAAAAGGCAGTAACTCTCAAAGCTAAAGCAGTTCACCATAATTGATTAATCTTTTGACACAGACCTTTTAAAGTGCTTTATTCTCTGGGTGCTATTTTTCACATTTTGTCTTCTTATTAAAATCTACAGTCATTCAATCGGCTCTCAGAGACAATGACCTATGACTCATGTAACCATTGACAGACTGTTTTGGAACAACTCACAAAAAGCTGAAATGCATTAAACTATTCAGTTAATACATAAATAGAATACAGGGTCAGTTTGCAAGCCATTTGTTAATAGACTAAAGACTTCCCTTTCCACAACAATTATTTAAAACATGATTTATCCAGCTTTGTCCAGAACAATTAATTCTTTCCAGAGTCTCCTTGATGTGAGTTACAGATGTAAAGGCCAGTCTGGCTATAGAAGTCAAGGACAACCTTTTTGCAGGTTTTGGATCTTTTCTTATTTCTCATACGCTTGTAGAAGCCTAGCTGGCTGTGGTAACCTGGCCTGCAGATAAATTTCAAGAGTACCCTTTCAATGTTCAATGTTCAATGTTCAATGCTGGAGCTTCCCTAATTTTGAAGTATTTGGCTTTTTCTGTCTACACAGGAGTTTCTGGAGAGTTTTGGTGATCCTGATTGAGCAAGCTGATAGAGAGGAATTTCTTTATATAAATAGCCCAAGTGCTGAGGCTGTGATCAAGAAGTTAGCCAAAGGACTGGATTTGACAGAAAGAGAATTGGAAATTAATTTCTCCACATTTTGTTATGTTGAAAAATCTTTTGTTGTTCTGAGTACATGCCAGATATCACTGTAGAATGGTGGAAATNCCCCCCCCCATTTTCCAGCACAATTAAGAATCTATTTCAATATATAGGTATCAAGGAGATCGGAGGTTAATTTAGTCCACTATTCTGTTTTCAGGAGTATCAAATGGCAGATGTTTACAGAGATGTAAGAGAGTAGAGCAAATAGATAGTTCCGTGCCTGTTTGCTGCTCAGGGTCTTACTCACATGGACAAACTATCTGGTTTTCTGATACCCCTCAGTGGAGCTTTTTCTGCTTAGTTGTACAGTCAGTGCTTAATCCCATGTAACCTCTCAGCATCCATTATGTTCCAGGGATTTACTAGGGCTAAACTTATTTTATTAATTTTGAGTATAATTCCACATATTTTTAATTGACTTAATTTTTAATTGATGCCACAGAATTTTACTATTGTGTGTAACAGCAAACATTTGCTTTCTATTCAATGTCATATCACACAAGATTTTGCTGATTGCCATTTTACTTCCTTGATTGCCTCTTTTTCAGACTTAGCATTTTAATCTATGTTGAAGACATCTGATCTATCATTTATATCTTTCCATCTTAACTTCTAATATAGACATTATGTCTCATTACTGGTACATGTAGCTGAATCTGCCAAAAAATGTTACTCTGTAAGTTTGAATTATTGGGTTTATCTGATAAAGCTGGCTGCCAAACCAAAATCTTGTTTGTCAGATTTGTAAACCTGACTGTGGATCCTCAATGCTCCCAGCCTCTCCACAGCAGCAGAGTAATGCAGTGCAGCCCGTGCTGCCTCCCTCTATACCAGGCTTTCAATGGTCACATACATTGTGTTGGCAGTCTCTTCATATGCTCTGTCACACATTTTCAGCCAAAATATGAGCAAACATAACTTTGCACCTGCCTGTCTGCAGAATGCAAATTCTCTGCTGCCCTGCCCCAGCAGCCCCTGGGCTGGCAGAGAGCACAGGCTCCAGGAGCACTTTCCTGGCCACATGCTTGGGAGAAACCCATTATTGTCTCGGTGTCTAGGTGGAAAAACCCCCTGCTGTGCTGGCGCTCCCTCAGCTCTGCTGCCTTGGGACTCCTCCTGAATCTGGTGAGGGCCAGTGGGCTACTGGCAGATGCAGGCTGGGGGGCTGTGGGTAATCTAAAGTGCAGATGTGATTAGGTGCAAACTGCAGCACAGTTTGGACAGGACGGATGTGACTGGATAGGTGGAATACACATGTGGCATTATGTCACTGCAAACAGCTGGGCTTGACTGTATGATCATAATTTTGCATATAATTACATAAGTTCTTCCTGGTCTTACAAGGCTTTTCTTTCAAAGGTCAATCATGCTATCCAGATATGTTTTTCCAATGCTTTAGTGTTTAATTATGGTATTATAGAACCACGAAGGATGTACTACTGGATTACCTATCAACATCCATCCTAAATGATCCATACTGTATACAGCAATTTATTTTGAAAAGAAACATAAGACTGAGAAAAGCAATCTGCTTTTGAAAGAAATACATTACCTTTTTGTTTTAAAAGGTAAAGGAAGTTATAAAGATTCATTATTTTTCACACATGGTTGTGCTTTAAAAGGCATCAGATGGACAGAGCCAAGTTTCACAGCGAGATGAAAATCACTGGCATCCTCTATAAATCAAGCTTTCCTTTTTTTTACTCTCCTGAGCCAGGTGCACCAAAGGGTTACCACTAGGAGTTAAATCTTTCCAGTGGGAAAAGATAGCAGTACATAAAAACATATAACTTGCAAAAAGAGAGAATCTGTTGAGTTTTGTGCCTTTGAAAACTTGTCAAACAAAACCAGAGTTAAAGCTTTTCGTTCAAACTGTAAGCTGTGAGCTTCCTGGGACCACAGAGGTCACTCTGCAGATTCCTAGTCAAGGCAGAGATCTCTGAAAAATTCCTGAATAGAAAATAGGAAAAAAACCTAGAAGTGGAAGTACATATTTTTGAAGGAAAGTAGTAAAATTTAATTCATTATTGAGATCATCTGGTCATTGTGGGTATTAATGAGGGTGCAGCCACGCTCTCCTATAACATCCTCACATTTGGTTGATAGTGAAAGCTGAATGAAAGAAGGTGCTGCATTTCCTTATCCCAGAGATAAGGAAAAACTTGCTTGTTTTTGGCATATGAAAGGAGCTTGTCACTTATCAATCATAAACATTTCATATACCCTCGGTCATAATAAGTTATCTATTTAAGGTAAGATGGAGGAAGTAGAAGCACTAACCAGGTATTTACAGAGAGATTGACTTTAGAAAGCTGTTGGATGTTCTGATCACATGTAAATTAATTTTTCTATACATGTCTGTAAACACCCATATACTAAATGAATATATATATTATGTTTACATATACATTTGTATAAAAATAAGTGTCTTATAGCATATATGGAAACTTAAATACCCACCTCTTGCAAACTAAAATTTTAAGGGTTATCAAGTCTAAAACTCAAAGGTATCCCATCTGGTTTTATATATTAGGAAGAGATATGGTCTAATGAGGGTCTGTAATTAACCCTCTATTTGAATCTGAATGCTGTCATGAGGTAAATCTCTTTCTAATCAGCCTCTGGCAGGAAAAGAAATGGGAAACATCTTCCTTATGGGAAGGTTTTAGGACAATCTAGAAAACATGGTGCAAACCGTGTTTAGATGATCCTCCTTTGAGCAGGAAAAAGAGGGCAGACTAAATAATGGCCTTTAGTCATATTCAGCTCTGATTTCAAACTCTACGAGAAGAGCACGGTACTATGTTGGATATTCTTCCATAAAGTCTGGCTGCTCCTCCCCAAAACTGATGTAATAGTATGGAGACTGCAATGGATAGATTATGTAGGGCCATAGGAATTCTTGTCATTTTTTGCTATGGTATTACAGGGACAGAGAAGGTGAGGCACCAATACACAAAGGCTCTTTCTCATCTTCCACATTACTAGAATTATTATTATGGTTATTAATTCCTATGTGAAGCAAATGTGTTCCTTATCACTGTACATTGGTCTGAAACAACTGAAATTAAATATCCTATGTAATCACAAACAGAATGAACTTGCATTACACCTTTGAAATGAGGATGCAGTGGTATTGGGATGAGCAAAAGCCTAGCAACAGGAAATGAATCCTTTTTTGATTTTGACAGTTTTAACAAGGAATTAGACTGGACCATTTCTCTGTGTTTTCTGATTAGTTTTGATGACAGGGGAACATCACTGTAGATTTTGTCTGCCCATATGCTTCTTTTGTTGGTGAATAGATAGAGAGGATTTTTTTTTATTTTTTTAGTCTGATCTAATGTAAGAACCATATTTCCCATAACTTTACTATGCTGTCCAGGATACAGAAACTCTCTAGACATTTTAGGAAAATACAAAATCTTCACGGAAGCCTTCACCGCAGTGTTGTTTAGAAGATAGGTGCCCAGGACTGCCTACCTCAGATAAATCAGTGAGTCATAGAGGATCAAACAGTGGGGAAAATCAAATGCTTCAAGTAGCTTCTCCAGTCTGGTTTCTTGGAGGAGTTAATAAGTGTGTCAGAAGAAGTATGCAGTGAATGTAAGAGAGGCTTGGCTAAACACGTTGCAGTCGTATAATAGCATGAAATAAAAGATTGCATGTCAGACCTGAAATGGTATTATTCTCAATAAATGCTTCAAAATAATTTAAGAACTAATTGACTGGATGGTGACTGAAATATATCTTATATCCAGGCAAAATATTCACTCTCATAACATAAAACAAGGATCCAATAAAACAATTATTGATAAAATTAATGAAACATATACAGTATTCACTTTATTTTTGCATGAATAAGCCTTCCTTCTGAGGCAACACAATTTTCACCTGAAAACCCACTGTGAACACAAACAAGAGCTTAAAAACCCCTGTGTAGAGATACATATTCCATTTTATTGTTTTAAAATTAAATTGAAGTTAAAAATAGGCAGAATACACAAACCTTATTGAACTCTGTAAAAACCTTCTGTCCTCAAGCTAGCATAATCCCATAGAGGTAGAAAAAGGAGCACCCACCACAGCAGCCTGTGTCAGTAGTTTCAGTGTCATGTTTTGTGGGAAGATCATAAATTAGGTATATATAATTGTGTTAATGTTTTCTGCAGGAAAACAGAGAGGAAGTGGCTAATTTGTTGGCTGATATTATTACACCTAAAGCTATTCTATGGGCTAAATTTATTTTCAAACTATTGTTATTACCTGTGAGGAAATCTGCAGCATGCTTTGCTGGAGGTCAGTAGATACAGTGGGATCATGTTTAGTGCTGAATGTTTACCAGGGGGTCATGAAATGAAGAAACAGCAACTTCTTTATCTGCAGAAGCAATTAGATAGCAGTCTCACAAATTACTTGGTTGCTGAGTGGTGCTCAGAGAAACACACTGCCTTCTCTTCACACCTGTCCTGTGTGGCATCTGACAAACAGTAGTGAGCTATTAGTGGTTATTGACATTTGTCAACTCTCTGGTTTTCTAGCAGGAAAACGGAAATGACAGCAATCATGCCTAATTTAGTTTCTCATGATGTCAGGACTTCATGGACTCACACACACATCAAGAAGCACCCAGAAAAGGTTTACAGATGTGCAGAAGGCAGTCAGCTATGACAGTGATGTTGCCAGTGTTGCACATGGATCAACTAACGATTAAGATATCAAAAGCGATCACCATGGCTTACTGACAGCGAGCTCAATTGTTTGCACCTGTTTCCCCTGCATTACACATGAGTCTGGAACGGATTACCCTGCCTTGTGCTGGACACATTTCACCTTTCCACACCGTGATATACTCCAGCAACCTCTCTGCTAAAGATCAGGCAACTCACTTTACCATAAGGACCAGGAAAAAGAATGGGACAATTTGTTGCCTGTTTTCTCCCTGGTGAAAGATTCCAATTGCTACGGTGATTTAAAAAGGACATACTGATTTAAACGAGAACTTATTGCTTCTTCTCTGCAGAAATCAGGTACCGACTGCAAGCCATATAATCAGACCTGACCACTTAAATCCAGAAACAGGCCTGAACTAGGCCTCGCATGAATTGGAGTTACCTCTTCTGTTTACCATAGTATTTGTAAAGAAACTCTGAATACTTTGTGGTCAGATATGTAGCACAGAGGACTTTCTGATCAACCACTTTTGATCAAACCAATCCAGCACCGACAGAGTAAAGACGCAGCAGTTCAGATCCTTAAGGGAAGCCCACAAACCTCAGCACAATTTTCTTTGACTTGGCTTCCAGGTTACCCAAACTAGTGAAATTTAAACAGCACCAGGCATGTCTGGTCATTCTGCTATCTGCCCCCCCGTGTAATATAGGCACAATTTCCATATCAGATGGGAGCAAGCTGCTAGGATCAGGCAGCTGGATGCATGCAAAGATTTTTTTCAGTGATTATAGTGCAGAATTATCAGCCAGGAATTATGGCTCATTTGTCCAGAAGTTCTAATCAGAATATGGTTCTGGTAGGGGGCTGGTGAGAGGATTGTCTCAGTTATAGTTGTGACCATTCAGAAACCAGAAAGATATCTTCAGAGAAAGCCAATGTCAATTTGGAAATGGTTTTCTATGAAAACAGACTAAATTTACAAAGAATATTCAGAACAAATAGTCCAGCTGTATGCCATGTACCAAATGTAGAGGCTGACATGCCAGCTAGTAACACAGCTTTTGCATGAAGTCAGCAATGAAAAGATGTAAATCAAGCACAAAGAACTTCACAATGAAGGGATCATAAGTGTCACATTATTTTCTTTAGAAGCATCAAAGCAAATAACTTAATGGAATTTCTAATAATTTACATTTTTTCTGCTACATGATGTCACTACCTGTCACAGACTTCTAGATATTTATAGTTAACTACTGCTTCATTTTAGGAGGTGATTTACCTGAAAAAAATTTTTTAAAAATTCCAGCCTTAGGGTATTTCAAGTTTTGCTCTATCAACACATATAGCTTACTGTGATTAACACATATTTCTGTTCCATTTTTTCACTTTGTGGTGTTTTGTCTTAATTTGATAGATCCCACAGGAATGGAAGGGCACATTTAAATCACAGGGCTTTAAACTGAAAACCAAACTATTTTTCATTTGTGGCTTTACAATGCATAAATATCAGCACAGGCATTCCTTGAACACGTAGGGAACACAATGTCCTCTTTGAAAGCAGATCAGCTCTTATTGGACTGAGCTTCTTCTCTTGTTAGGCTGAGGCTTTTTTCATCAACCATGCTCTAGATATGCATTGTTGGCAAGCACCATCCTCCATTGCTCTGGCTGGTGCTCACACCAGTTTGACCAGATGGACAAGGCACTGCCCTTGGACTCCGAGGAGACACATGTTATTCCTGATTTTGCTACAGACTGGCTTGTATTTTATCATTATAGATCACTGTTTTCCAACCAATAAATTAAAGGGAAAATAATTAATTTACTACATAATAGAGGAAGAATTGATGAAAATCCTTACAAAGGTCTGTAATTCTGTCAACTTTTACAGAATCACAGAATGGCTGACGTGGAAAGGGGACTCTGGAGGTCACCTGGTCCTACCCCCTCCTCAATCAGGGCCACTTAGAGCCCATTTCCCAGCACTGTGTCCAGAAGGCTTTGGAATATCTCTAAGGATGGAGACTCCGCAATCTCCTTGGGTATCCTGTGCCAGTGCTGGGTCATTCTCACTATGAAAATGTGTTTCCTGAAGGTCAGAGTTGTTTTGGTTTGTGCCCATTGCCTCCATTGGACTGGAAAGAGTCCTCTTTTCGCTCTCCTTTCAGGTATTTATGTACATCAATGAGATTCCCTGAGCCTTTCTCTTCTCCAGGCTGAACAAGCCCAGCTCTCTGTCTCCTCACAGGAGAGATGTTCCAGCCCCTTCATCATTTTTTGTGGCCTTGTGTTGGACTTTCTCCAGTATGTCCATGTTTTTTCTTATACTGGGGAGTGGTACCTTAAGGAACAATAACAAAAAAAACCCAATCCATTTTACTTGTGTTGTGAGCTGTCTCTGAACTGGAAAGGTTTGATTCTGATGACATGTGTACCCTTCAAATGCAGAAGTTGGCACATACCACGTTGTGAAATCAGCTACTATGTCTGAGTGAACAAGTACTTCATAAGATTCTCTGGCATGTGTAAAAATAATATAGCAGACCAACTTAAAGGAAGACAATGAATTTGAATATATCAATACTAAAAGTCACAGCAACAGAAACAAGAACAGTAATATATAACAACAACAGTAATAAAAAACACACTATTTTGCCATTCTTTTTATTTCTGTTTAACCTATAAGATACTGGGCAGACACAGAGTTGACAGAAAGACAGACAACTGGACTACAGTGGAGGTGGTCAAGAAAGTGAATCATGTTCAGAGTTTGAGGCTTTTTGTTCTGGCCATATAAGGTCAAGAGCAGCCAAGGATGCCACATGGAAAAGTGAATGAAAACAATAAAAACATCACAATAACAGTAATTAGAAAGCAGCATAGTAGTATAGTAGATATTTTACATTTCTGTCTTCTCTGATAAAATAAAATAACCTTTTTTGGTGCATTTTTGATCTTTTTTTTTTTTGTTGTTGTTTTGTTTTAAAATGAAACCTGTATTTCAAAGGGCAATACAAAGCATGTCATTTAAAAACTCTCAAATACAAAACAAATTCCTTCAGCATATATGGTATCACAACATCTAGCCCATGGCCCTTAGGAAAAATAAGCCAATCGTAAACTTCTATAGGGTTTCCTTTTTTTCTTTTTTTAAAGTAATTTATATGCAACTGCTGCTGATTGCTACCTAAAGTCATTATTTTACAAACATTAGTAAAGTAAGTGGGTCACAGAAATGGGACAGACATTAACTGAAGTACATGGTCAGATTACATAGATAAAGTGACATGCAAGAAGGCCTCAGACTATTGGGCCATAGTTCTTGGAAATATTTTTTTTACAATTCAGAAAGCTGAAGCCACCATTAGTGCATAAAGAATTCCCTTTATATCATGCTACAGGTAAAGCAGAAAGGAAAATGCACTATCCAAGTGGAAGTGCATTATTTATTTGGATGCTAAGAATTTGATTAGCATCTTGGTCACCAGCTTTCATACAGTCAAACTTAGTGGTTAAGTCAATGACTTTGAAAGGGGTTAGGAGAGTAAAAAAAAAATTTTATTGCATACACACACACACACACACACGCACACACACATAATGAACAATGGGAAATGATGGCTCTCCTCACAGAAAAATGAAAACATTAATAGTGTCCCTTACAAATGTGTCCTGCAGAATATTTACTTACAGTGGTAGGAGAAAGGAATTGCTCATTTTTTAAAAAAGGTTGACATAGACAGTTTAGCAGGTCAAGGTATTTGCAATGCAGAAAGAATTTACAGGTCTTTTATATTCAGAAATTACATGATATTCACTAATATTATTATTATTAATAATAATTAGCAGGAGCAAGATCTTCCCCATTAACTCAGTTTTTGAGGTAGAAGAAAAAGCAAACTGGCATGGCTCAGCAGAGCAGCTAATAGCTAAAGCATAATTTAATATAAATACATAAAACCTAGCAAAAAAGGAAAAGAAAACCAAGAAACTGTTACAAATATTTTGTGATATTTATTTAAGGGACCTTGGGATCCAAAGGCTTCACTTAAATCCTAAGCAAGCTCCTACCTTTCACTACATGTGGTAGGAGGAAATCCCAAAGTTTAGCTGTTTGTTGTGTGTGTACACCTTTTTTCTGCCTTCAATCAGCCACCAGCTAATTTCATTTGATGCTTTTTAGACTGTGGTTAGGAAGAGACAAGGAGCAGTTGATCTGTATCTGTGTCATGCCACTCTTTGTTTTGTAGACCTTGATCACAATCTGCCACAGATGCCTTTTCCAGGCAGAAAAGTCCTTACTGATTCCTGCCTGGCCACTTTCCTCTCCCTCTGAGTATCTTTGTTGATTTTCTCTGAATCTTTTTCCGTTTTTATAATACCCTGTCTGAGAAGGGGGAAGATGTGGGCAAACTGTTTGTGCAGCTGTATGATGGTGAGCAGACCTTGCCTCCCCTGTCTAGAAGAGACACTGAGTGACAACTGTCTTTGAACAGAGCCCTGGGAACATCCCTGGTGACCTTCTTTGCTGTGAAAATGATTTTTTAATACTAATTTCTGCTTCTATTGCTCTTGCTTGTGTGAATGTTAGGGCACTTATTTTGAAATGCCGTAATAGCTTTTTGATCCATGACATCCCTTTACAAAAACTTCTCACTCTTCTCTGGCACTCTCATTCCATGATTTTCTGATGCTGACTGAGCACAGAAATCTATAGGGGACATGTCCCAGGAATGTGCCCAAAAGCATCTTGCACAGAAGTGGAACATTTGCATCATACACAGGCAAAGGTGGAGATGGATTTTAACTCTCCATAGAAGGAATACTTGAAAGAGTGTAAAAAGATACATTTTCCAAAAATTGGCTGTTGCCAAATTTAATAAATAAAGTATAAAGACATTTACTTTAAATAAATTACACCCTAGATATGTAGCTGTTGTTACACACAAAACCTTTTGTTTATATACGGTCACTATCTAAACAATATATATAAAAGAATGTCAACCGCTTCTATGAAATCTGTGTTACAAATAGTTGAGGAAGTGCCATTGTAACCATGGTTCTGCAAAATCTATACTTTCATTTTGAACCTTCAAACCTTTGGACTTTATTGTCATTTATTTTCTGTCAGTTTTCTAGGATGAGATCCAGACTATATGAATGAAGTTCCCTTTGCTATAGCTGGATATCTATTTCATACGTGGGGAACTGAGGCAGAAAAAGAGCAAATGAATTACTGAAGGTCAGGCGGGCCATGAAGAGCAGCAGGCGTGGAAGAGGGTTCACGTTTTCAGGCTCAGGTTAATGCTAAGCACGGGACCATGCTGCTCTCCTAAGTTAGGGCTAATTTCATCTACAATATTGGTAACAAAGGGAACAAAGACATTTCAAAAGGGTAATTATTCCTCTCCAGTTCTATTCAAACTAGCTTTCTGAGCACAATCTAGTGATTGTGAACATTTACAGGGCTTCACTGCTGCTAAGAAAAAAATGTTGTTTGCCTTGGGGCTATTTGAGCAGAAAGAGAAATGTCTCACAGTGTTAGGAAACAGTCTATCTCAGTCAAATGAATCATATATGGCCATAAGCAGTACAGATGTGTTGTAATCACTGCTTAATAATTGTTTTCAGATCAAATAATGTTCAAGAGATTACCCTGTCTGTAAGATGCTCTAAATAAAAGAACAGGACATTTTGTACAGACTGATTTAAAAAAGCAGGGTGTTATTTTTAGGGATGGCAAATTTTGTACTTTATTACTAATGCACAGTGAAGCAGAATCTACATTTTTAGCACAAGAAGAATATAAATAATCTCAATGCTCTCATGATTTTAATATTATTAGCTAAGTTTTCCTTCAACATGGGCTTGATTTAGAAAGCACCTGTGAAACTCTGCATTTTGTGGATCCTCTTCTGCTCCTCCTGGATGATGTTTGTCATTCTGCACATGTGCTACAAGTATTAGTTAAATTATTTCTCCTGATTGTCAGAAACTGTCTCATCATAATCCAGACTCAAATTAAGCACATTGCATTTGCTTATTTCTGTGAGTCCCATGTTGAGTTTGGGAACTAACCAGCTACAAAAGCACCTACACAATAACCAGAGGATCAGCAGGTTTCATCCCTGTGACCATTAGGTTTGTTTAGCTTTTCTTCCCCTCTCTCCCCCTGCCCTTTAGAAACAGGTGGTATTTATCTAAGCAGCCTGCACGGGGCAGCTGGCTGATGGGTCCCTCCAGCTGGACATCTTCTCTACACTTAGCTTAACCACACCTGCTTCAGATAGCAAACAAAAAGTGTTTTTATCTCCTGTATCTGGAGGAAAGGTGGGGGCAGGGGAAGGGTTTGAGATGAAATGGGGGAGGGGGCATGAGGAAGAGGAGAATGAGAAATCCTGTGCTAATCACATCTTTTTCAGTTGTAATATTTTGTGAAGCCCATCTGGTATTGTACCAGAAGAAAAAAGAGTGAAGTTCAAGAGCTTTTTCTTTTGCTCTGTTACATTGCTCTTTTTAACACAGTTATTTCATTATCTTGTGCTATCATTTGATCAGATTTACCTTCCATTAAAACTTCCTTTCCCTTGAAGTAGACAGTGACATGAGAATGCATGCCTTTCCAAGCTTTTATTGTTCTGAATTAAGAAATGGTAGAATAGTCTCATGAAAGATTAATTACTTCCTGTAAGCATCTTTGTACCTGAGGACAAGCAATTACAAAAATATGTCCAAAAGAAAACAAGAAAGGATATTAGACTGTATTGGCCAGGTATTTCTTGGCAGATAGCAAGCTTAGCTTGTTTCACTGCCAGGATATTTAAAGCTAAAGCAACTTCTGTCTTGACCCGACGTATCATGTTTTGTTTTGTACAGTAGTGGCAATGTTGTCTTTTCAAGACAAACTCACACTCTTATATGTAAAATATCTGCAGATATTTTACTTGATGCTTCGTTGTACTTAAGTTGTCATTTCTGTGCTAGTACCTTTTCTGAGAGGTAATTGTACTCAAAGCTAACACTTAAGGTCTGAGAACTATATATATGCGTCTGGAAACTATTTCATGCTTATCAATTCTTGTTTTCTTTCTTATATCTTTTTTTTCTTTCTCATGGAGGAAATTTTCATAATGTTTATTTTGGGCTCACTAAGAAACTTAAGGCAAAAAAATCTGTAAAATTGCCTAAATCCTAAATAGTCTCTAATACTATAAATACTGAAGGAAGCATTCACCATTTGATAGACTATTTGTTGCAGTTTTTAGAGAGGTTGGAAACCAAAGACCTTCCCGTTTCTCTAATAAGTGCACTGACAGTGCAGTGTGGATTGACTGTTCTCCATTTATCCCACTAGTATGTTGGAATTAAATGGAAATACCGATCGCAAAATATTGCAGGGAATCTGAGTTAAACCTATAAAATCCAGCAGAGTGGAGACTCTTTACCACAGTTTTGGCCTTGACACATCATCTCAGGAAGGGCAGTGCAGATGCCCATGGGGTCACCTCTGTGACTGTCAGGCAAAATATTTGACAGGCACAGCCTTTGCATCTGGCTTTGTTGGAACTATAGAGACTCTTGTGAAATCCCTACAGGTGGGTCAGCTTATAATGACATTGGATCTGTTTCCAAAAGTTAAAGGGCGATCCTACTGTGGGCCTAAAAATATGGGATTTGACTGGAATTAGCCATGATGCATTTGATTTCTCTGTCCAGTTCCTCAGTATTACGGTCATTCTAGCTTAGATGTCTAATCTATGTAAAATTGCTGTATTTTGTTATTTTCTGAATAACCAAATGAGGATTTACTGATTTGGAGTACTCACCTGGGGACCTGCACAAGCGCATTCCTTAGAGATTCATTTTTCATTAAGTCTGAGATTCTTCATTGAGCTGTGCTAAGTGTCTCCCTTGGAGAAGGAGCTATTCCATGCCCAGAGACAGGTGTAATACAGCCTATATTAGATGTACAGGAAAATGCTGTTCATATGGGACCAGGATAGCATGGTGCATTTTGACATCAAAGCAGTTTTTGTGGTGAGTGGAACAGGTGCAAAAAGGTGGTAACTCAATGGAAAATAAAGCTGTGTTGCAATATTTTTTGTAATGGCATAATGAACCAGGATGAGCAGAAGCATAAAAAAGAAAAGTGCATTAAATATTATTATTCAATGAGAGTTTCTTAAGTAAAAGCATAGCCTGTACTGTACTCTAGAGAAACAAGGATCATTGGTAGTAACATTATCTTTTGTTTCAATGGGTGAGGATTTTTTTTGTTTCATACAGTTGCCCTGCAGTGGCACTGCTAAATCTGAGAGTGAATGTTACAAACCTTTGAAAATACAGCAAGCATGTGGGGATACATCAGCTTTTTAAATGCAAAGGTAATAATAGCTTTTCTGCTATGGTCACAAAATTTAGGAGATTTTCTCCTGACCTGTAAAGACTGTACTGGATGGGCTCACTGTATGATAAAAGAAAAAAAGGATGAAGAAAAAAAGAAAAAAATTATTAATCTATTTTTACAAGTGACACCTTAATTTACTCTATTAAACCTGCCTAAGAATCGGGTTAATTGTATGGTGCTGAAAGTGACATACCTAAAGGAGGCAAAAAGACTTCATGACAAATAAATTAAAATACTGGAAAAAGCATTTATAGAGGCTAAAATATGTGAAAATTAAACCACAATTTTGACCCTAGTTATGGGCCAATTGTTTTAACCACTAATGATTTGTACAGAGGATGGCCTTATAAAACCCTGCCATTGTCCCTGCCTGGATTAGTAACCTTTTTCACTGACAGTTTCCCACAATGAAATTATGTAAATAAGAAACTTTTTTTCCTTAGAATGAAATGACACAATCATTGCCCAGATACGTAAGCACAGGAGGCTACAAAATTAGTAGGGGTAAGCAGAGGATGATGTAGTCAAGGCAGAGGCAACCCGAGCTGTCAAGTGTTTTGGTGGGAAAGCAATTGCAGGACCTTGACTAGCTCAGAGAATGCAACCTTTTGCAATAGTAAAATCCAGCATGCTGGATTTGCAGTTGTTGGTCTCTAACCTTCCCTTGGTGGTCTCTGAAATGTGCTGAGAGCTCAGGGACTGCCAGCTGCTCTGAAAGAGTGTGAGTACTGCTAAAAGAAGTTTCTCTGACTTCTTACTATGTCTGTAAAATACCCATGGATGGAGTTCCCACTAATCCTAACTTTTGAAGCAAAAAAGCAAACATTATTAAATGCTCACAGATTATCTGTTTTTATATATAGTCCTTTTCTTATATGTGATCTTACTGGCTTCTGTTTTATTCTCAATTCCAGATAATTCACTTATTGTATTTTTTTTTGCTAGTAGTAACTCTGTTTTTTTTTAATGCTACATGTTCCTCATTGCAGCTATCATAATTTACCTAATTGTTAGGTTGGGGTTTTGTTGTTTGTTTTGTTTGTTTAGGGCTGGTTTGTTGTTTGTTTTAATATGTTAGTGGCAGGAAAAACTCCAAGCCAGATCAATTCTCTTGCTCCTGAGTTCACATCCTATTGCCTGGGGAACTATAATGATACCAGATGGAATAGTTTTCTGTACAGCTTTTGGTGTATCAAAAATCTTCTGTGAAAGTGAAAGCAGAAGTGGACAGCAAAACGATGAACTGCTCCTCTTTATATGAGATCATTCTCTGAATGCTGGGATAAGCCTGAGCTAGTTATTTTCTTATCCATTATGATGTCAGGTGAAGGGAAGACTAACATGAACATAGATACACTAAAAATGTGAATTTTAAAAGTTACTGTTTGCAGAGAATCAGGGAAGTGTCTTCAGTTTCTGATTTCTACATTCATTGTTCCTGCTGTGGAAATATGGCACTCTCCAGCCCTGATTGACTGAAATCCTCATATCGAGCCCTGACTGGCTGCATGTAGGTCTTTCAACAATGGGATTTAACATTCTGACCTAACATTTAATGTATTAATCCTAATTTTATGCTGATACTAAGACTCTCTGCTGTATTAAATCAACCCAGGTTAATTCAAAATTACATCTCTCCCACCCACTATCAATAGGTCCACTGTTTGGCTCACCAGAACTGACCACCCACTTTTATGAGAATCTGCAGTGAATTAGAAAATCTGTCATTGCTGGGGGAGCTGGACAGCTAGGATACAGCCTGTCATTCCTTCCATACAATACACACCCTTTGTCCACTATCTCCTAAACTAACCTGACATAACTTAGCCTCCTTGTCAATGGCATCTTTATTCTCTCCCAAGGAATGCTTCGCTCACCAGCGTTATTGAGAAATTTCTGGACAATGTTTAGTGGCTGTGCAATCATCCAAGTTTCTATTAAAAAGCCATCTGGGTAATTAATAGCACATTTGTTCTCAGCCTCCTCCCAATTTGTCCATTAGTGGAATAAAAGCACAGGACAAAGGGTAATGTGGTTCAGTTATATTTTACAAGAATTCTTCAGGAAGTTGAAAACACATGATAGTTTTCCAAAGATACATATGTTTATGGGCACTCTACGAGAGCTGCAAAACTGCACAAGCCAGAGGCTCTCAACTAGGCTTCTCCCCTGTCAATAGCAGATCAGCCAGTGTCTGTGGGCTGCCCTGTGCTCATGGTCTCCAGCCTGAGAGGGAGAGGGCGTGTGAATCATCTCCTTCATCTCAATTCAACTGCAGCTGATAAAACCAATTCCAAGATCCACGTCAGGGCACCACATCAAACACAACATGAATGACTTTTATACTCCTTTACCTGATATTTCAAGGGCTTTTCTGAGGTTTCTTTTTAATGTCTCTTCTTGAAAGCAGAATTACAGCCTCAGGCTGCACTCTCTAAGGTGGTTTTTGCATTTCCTTTTAATTTGCTCTTTCTTTTTTTCCTCCCTTGAAAGCACCTGAAGAAGCAACACATTGGGATTTCAGGAGTTTGTTGATAAAATTAAGAAATACTCATCTTAAGCTGGCATTTTAGTCTTCCTCTTTTTTTAACTCCTGTGAAACAAAGTATTGCTAAAGAGCTGTGCTTCAGCAGCAGAGATCTCTCTTGTATCACAGACAATTAAAGCTAATGTTTGTGTCTTTTCAGTTATAATCAGTGTGAGGCCAGAGCTGGTGTAAACACAGTGATGAGCTCAATAGGACTGTGATGATTTATACCATGACTGGATCTGGCCTCTTAAGAAAATGGGTCTGAAATTCATCAGCCAGAGAGATTTTTCATATTAACTCTGTTGACAAAAAGTTGGATGGTGGATGAAATGTGATTTTTCACTAAAAAGCCTCTCATTTATGCAGAAATTTTTGTTTCTTGGGGTTGAAAAATGAAATTTCTGAAAAACAAGACTTATTTGCTTGCCTATATTGCCTCAGAGACTCATGGGGACAATATTTCTGTTGTTCTATTTGTCTTAGTGGGCTGTGCACTGCAGGGAAAAATGCAACCCTCAAAAGAATCATGACGCGACATTGTCGTGGTTCACCCTCTCATGGAGATTGCAGCACAGAGAGCCTGTCTAGCCAGTGTGTTGTGTCCATGCTTGCACATGTTGTTCAGTCTACAGAGCACCATGACAGTGTTTCAGAAACTACCAGCCTCCACTTTTTTTTCGTTTTGATTCTAATTTTCTTGAATTGAGGATACCGATTTGCTGTATTGCTTTGTTCTGTTTGTTTTAGTTTTAGCTGATTTCCTGGGAGGTGCAGCTATTCAGTATTTTTTGAGCGTTTTTGGATCATGCTTTCCTTTCTTTGTTTTGCACGCTAATTGCAACCCTCCTTTGTCTTGTATTTCGGTGGACAATTATGGATCAATAACAAGCCCTGTGTGAAATTACCATTTTCACCATATCCGGTGAATTGTTGCAGCTAATGGGATTTCCACCCAGGTGGCAAGGAGCCATTCTTCATAATTCTTTTCTCTGAACAGCAAACAGAGTTGTTTGCAAAACAGTTTTCCATTAAAAAAAATGGGAAAGTGTTCCTGTTTTATATGCAGCTCTAGTCCAGGAGGTAAAAGACTGAGTCCTATAGGCAGCTTTTTCCCACCTTTATGGAGAGTGTTGGGATTTCAGTCTGGATTGGAGCCAAAGCAAAGAGAGCATAGAGCACAGAAGCAACACAACACACACAGAGTTGGTTTTTAATTTACTTTGCACTCCAAAGCTTCCCCTTACACTTGTGTGAAGCACCACTTTCCACAGCAGTATAAATATTTGTTGACACTTCACAGCCTCAAGTGCCTGTAAGAACATTGTGTTTATAAAGTAAGTGCTCTGCAAATACTCAAAGGACTCAAGGTCGGTATGCCTGCCTGTGAAGCACCCATATTTAAGCTTTGTTGCCATGCTGTAGACCTACTAACTTAAGCAGTGCTCTCAATAAGAGTCACCAAAGCTCTTAAGTATTACTTTTATTCTGAGAGTAATCTCATTAAAATTAACAATGCAGTTGTAATTCTGTAGATTCCAGTGGACCTGCAGCTGCCTGTCTATGGCCACACCAGCCAACAGGCTTTCTAAGCTTTTTTAGCATGACATGGCTTCCCCCACACAAAATGTTCCATAATAGCTCCATTCTGTACACCACACTGATATATTCCTTAGTGTGAGTGATATTTCTGTTGTGTGTGCTGTAGGAAGTGAAGCAGCTCACCCCACACAGGACCCTGGGAACATGAGCATATCTTGGGACTTCCTTGTGTGAAAGCATGTGCACACTTCTTCATACATTCTAAATTAAAAGGTGGCAGGAAGACCCCATGGACGAAGAAAGGACAATGGTGCCAGTGAATCATGTTAAAAGTTTAAAATCACTTAGGTGCAGGGCACGCATAGTAGAGAAAGAGTTGAGAAAGATTTCGATCACAGTCCCCCCACTTGCAGCTTCCACAAATCCCTGACATCATATTCACAGCCTCAGGAAGCTTCTGGGCAGTCGGTCTCTTCAGAGTTGCTAATGACAATTAGCAGTTGCATGTGCCCCAATTTATATGTACATGAGCTTGTACAAGAGAAGCCTGTGTCCTTAGAATAGTACTTAAGCCTATTTCTGTATATGCTGTTGGTGTTAAAAACTTCCCAAATCTCTGAATCCATAAAAGGTGGTGATTGTATGTGGTGCTTACACAAAATGACTGAACATATTTTGTCTAAAGTTTTGCATCCTGTTTTTGTTCACATTTTCCCTTTGGATATTGTTTTTTCAGCACTCATATGAAGGATTCCTTCCAAGAGATTTACAAAAATGTTTTTTTCATAGGGATCAAGTGAGATGCAAAATGTAATTTTAAGTCTTGTTTTAGACTATTGTTCAAAGTTTACTGATGTCAAAGTGTTAGTGAACTTCCCCAGCTTGGTCTACAAGCTCAGACAGAAGACTTTTGAGAGAAACTGGAATTCCTCGGGTTCACAGGCGAGACAGGCTGAGTTTCAGAGAAGAGAGTGGGGCAATGCTTGTGTGTCTTGGCTGAAACGACTTGAAGAAATTGGCTCTCTTGCACCTGAGGTTTTTAGCTGAACTCAGGAACTTTTCATTGCACGGGTGCATTAGGTACAAGACAAAAATGACTGGTTTTCCAGATCATATAACAGAACATTTTCATTCCATACCTCTGTTTTACTTACATCCTCTTTCACAATAGTAGAGAATTTTGTCTTTGCTTTTGTTTGTGAGACTATCTGTGTACTGAAAGAAGACTGACTGATCCTAAGCTACTTACAGAGGATATTTTTGTCCCATTGACTTTCTGACAAATGAGAGCTGCCTTCTATAAAACTTAAAAGCAGTGCAAGCTGAACAGTTTCTGACCTGTACTTGACCTACTTAGCTTCATCTGCTCTTGACAGACTTTTCAACAGCAAGCTCACAAAACTCTCTACTCTCTTTTTTTACAGTACTCTTGGATAAAGCCATTAGGCTTTTTTTTTTTCCTTTGCTATTTCAGTTTCATTGAACTTTGTATTTCATTATTTCTACTCATTCTTTCCTCCCCAGGTTCAGCTTGTAAGAAAAGCACAAAGAATATTAATTTGCTATTCATAGCAGAATGCATTTCCAAACTGTGTGAGTGTGCTGAGAGCCACACATGGAAGGACTGAACAATTTAGGAAAAAATGCCTCTTAGTCACTTCATAGAAACAGATACTTTAGCTGAATATGTACAGAAATCTGCATATGGTGAGCTTGAATTGCTCCCTGGGGTACTGTCATGTATAGAGGTGGTTGCACTGAGAAGGAAAAAAACCCACAATTTCCTCTCTTACTGTTTTCTCTATATTTCTCTAAACAAAGTGTTTCATAGTCAACAAAAATTCATCTTAAGTAGTTCCATTTTAGTATTTTGTGTCCAGTTTTCTGACATATTAAGTATATCCTGTGAGATATGAAAGCAGTAGGACTTAAGCATTAAGCAGTTACTAAAAAGCTTTTCAGTGACTTCAGAAGAAGTGTAAGTAAAGTTGAAGTCTTTTCTTCATTGTCCTGTTGCCCAAAAAGAACATGTTAGGCTGAGATGATTAAGTTATTAGTTTAGTTTACTTTCCATTCATTTTCAGTTTATGCAGTGAATAATAATTAATTTTTCTTGATATTATATGCTTTTGCATAGAAAAGTATAAATGGAATTTTATCTATTTTCTGCTTTATACAGGTAATTAAAATTTAGGTAAAATAGATTATATGGAATCACTGAAGAAAATATTGTATGCTTGAGAACACTTTTATTTGCAAAATAAGAGCAATAAAATTCACCATGCTGTATCAGACCTCTGTAATAACTTCTTCCAATGATTAAACGTAAAAAAATTGCTGTGTAGAAATCAACATGGTTTGTTCCTATTAAGGTAAGCTTACTAGAAAACACAGGCTAGAAGCATACGGACTAGATTCAAACAAATAGATTAGGGATTAAATTAAGAGTATAGATCTACATTGCCTTGTTCTACACTCATGAACTTCAGTGCTTGGATGTGATACACAAAGAAATCAAGAGGTCTGTGCATCTATTGTTTCAAGGAATTTTAGATGTTTGGATGAAGTACATTGTCTTATAGTTCCTGCTTGTGCTTTACATATTTTCCTACTCTCTGTGGAAGAGATGGTTTCATCACAGGGGCTTAAATGACATCAAAGTACTGTTTCTAAAGAATTCCATACAAAGGAGAGAGGAAAAAGGAAAGCTGACACTTGCCTTGCTCTTCTTTGGTGCTGCCTGGGACAACAAAATACGTCTTGCAGTCTTCGTCCAGTGGAATGACTGCAAATCCATTCTAGGCACAAAAATACTTTTTTTTTCCTTAGGATAATTAGTAAATTTGAAAATATGTTTTTCTAATCCATCTTCAGTAGTTTTCCCATGGATACAATGCCTCTCTTACACAGGGAATCTGGAGCCATCAGTGCAATGAGTAATATGCTGAAACTCAGCATAAGAAGAGCCATCATCCCTGATGATGTCATCATGCAAGTCTCAGTAGCTGTAATGTGGGATGTTCATTTGTGTGTAGAAAAAGAAAATATTGTGGCTATGCCCTGTTCACCAGCCAAAGCTTTCCATTTTTCCCCTATGTTCCATAAGGATTGTTGGTAGAAAAGGAAGGAGTACAGGACGACCTGGAATTCTGAAGTCTGAGATGATAACTGAGTTGGATTTGTAAATAGCAAACAGGTGATGATGAAGAAATTTTTTTTGTTGACTGATGAAAGCCAACGGAAAAGTGCAAAGATTAAATAATAATGTGTCTGGAAGTCATACATTGTAATTAATCTACTTGTCCTGTTCATTTATGTTCCTTCTACTGGAGGGCCTTTGCCAGAATGTAGTAATCAAGGAAAAAACATAGTTAATTCCCCATGTCCTTACAGATTGATCTCCTGATTAAAAGTTTACATTTTCAATGTTGCCTCTACTTGAGTCAGGTTGTTAAAAACATTTTACAGCATTAGTTATTTCTGTTTTACAGTGCACTATACTTTTTAATGCCAATTGTTAAGAAAAAAATCAAGGATGTTATTCCCAAGCCAGTACATGAAAATTTTTAAAAATCTTGGGATGTTTTTCTGACTTTGAGCTTTCCTATATGGTCTTATTATCGGTTTTGTGTTTCTAAGTCTGAAAAATTCAGACTTTGGTGCATATATAAATTGTGCTCTTCCCATTCAATAGAAGACTTCATTTTTGTACCCTGAGGCTCTGAGATAGACAACTCCCATAACCTATCAATTTTCCTTTGGGTACTGCTGCTTCTCTTCACATCCTTCTTTGCTATGATCCAAGTCTTCTGTTCCCACCTGATCCCTGTTTGATCTAGCACCACATTTCCTTTCAGAACCTCCTAGCCTCTCACACCACTTCGCTTTTCAGTGTGCAGGGTTCTTGGGATTTCCCTTGGTTGTATCCTTATGTCACCTTCAGCAATTCCCTTAGTCTAGGTAGTAATGAATCCTTTTATATTAAGAAATTCAGCCTGCTTTCAAAGAGAAAAAAACCCTTTCTTAATGTTGTAAATATGATCACATGGTTCCAGAAATTATTTTAATAACTGTCAATTTCTCTCTTGCGTCTCAGGATTGTTGTCAGCTCAAAGGTTTAACATGGATGACACATGGCTCCTGTAAAAGTGACGTTCACACCTTCTGCTGCAGCTCCTAATTATTTCAGATGAATTGCTACAGAAGAAACTGCACACACAGAGAAAAATCCAAGAATCAGGGTTTTGCCCTTCTCCATATGACTTCTGTGGAAAGTTTGTTAATTGGCAAGTCTGCAGTCCATTTCAGATGTGCAGTTCACTGAAGAAAATAGGCTTCCCTATGTGTTATATATTGGTTGAAAAAAATTTGGTTTCTTGCTTATGTTTGGTTTATTAGCTTGGGACCCTTATGCAACAACCATTTATTCATGTTTCTGCTTTTCTCCTTCCTGAAGTATCCTGGACGTTGATCTGCTTCCTCATTCCTCCTTTAATTCATGATGTGCTGTTTTCTGCTGATAAACATGGCTGATAAACATAGTACTGGTATGAATGGGGAATCCATAGCAGGACTGTGCTTTCTGATCTGCCTTAAAATTCTTTCTGAAAATAATCGCCTTGAGAGACTAAACAAAAAAATGAAAACGTAATTGGAAAGATTCTTTTTTCCAGGGGGTTCCTCATAATCTAGATATTGTCATACAGCTTTTTCAAGGCTGTTTCCACAGATATATTTGGAAAAGCAGAGGGAGAGCATGGGTGATGTTAAATGCTAGGATATTTGAAGATGTGCGATTATAATTTCAGATGCTAGTCTTGTGTGTAAGCTTTCCCTTAACAGTCTGTATAAGCTTTGTATAAATCACTTAAGAACTATGATGGATCTTGGGGACTGAAGTCCAGAAGCTGTCCACAGCTCTGTGCAAGTGCAACTATAACAGAAGTTTCAGAGAGAAAAGCATGACTGTAGCTGGAAAAGTAAAAGGATATTTTGCATATCTGAGCAAGTTTACCTTTTGCAGCTAAAGGGAGTCAGAAAACCTGTTATACCTAGAATATGGAATTGAGTACTCTCAATATGAGAGAGGTTATCAATCTTGAGTTAGAACTCCCTATTTTCCTCTGTGTCCTGAAATGTATACCTGTTTGATTGCCATCATATATTGGACTGCTTTTACCGTAACTTACTAACATAACATAAATCACAGAAGTACTTTCACTGTTTGTGCCTATCAGTGTTGTTCAGCAGAAAGATTCCATAGACTAAATGGAATCTTTATGTGTAATATTCTGAAGAATTATGAATCAGTCAAGCTTAACCTTAGGACTCCACGAAGATACAGAAACACTCTCTTACACAAAACAAAATTGTAAGCAATAAAGGAATGAGAAACATTAATAAAAACATAATAAGTAATAATATGATAAGAAACAGTCGGAACGGATTGCCAAAAGCAGCTTGAGCCAAAGCTAGCTCCAAATCTAATTTTCTTCCTTTCTGAATAAGTAGTGTGATGGATAGGCAGGAAACAATAATAGTGACATATTTTGCCTCTAGGAAAGTTTTTTTTTTTTTTAAATGCATGCTCCATGTGCCATATCCATAAAGAATGGGAAAAGAGTATTTTGGCTTTCCTAGGTCAGAGTTAGGTCGAGATCAGTAGATGCAGAATTGTTTGAAAATCTGCATTCAAACAGTAGTTATTTCCAATTTTCTGCTATGCATGTAAGTAGGATCCTGGAAGGACGACTTCAGCCAGTATCACTCAACACTTTCTGTATTGACTTGGCTGATTAGAGGCTTGAGAACATGTTTACAAAATACACAAATAGCAAAAGTCTGTGAAAGAGTTACTTGTAGAGAAGAAAAAAGGATCAGCATTTAAAATACCTTTGAAAAGTTGAGAAGTCAGAAACCAATTAATTTAATTAATTAAATTCAATAGGGAAAAATTCAAAGTGAAAAAGAAAGACCCTTTCAATGTACTGGGAAATTGAAGTCGTAATAAACAAGTTAAACAATAAGACAGCAATAAATGAGTGAAAAAATAAGAGCCTAAGAGAAACGTGATTCTAATTTTTAGCCAGAAACATTCTGGGTAGAATTCAAGAAAAAAACCACTTTATTTGTGTTTATTAGGCTTTAGCTGGACCAATACTTCTCTATTGGCATATCTCCTTTCAAAAAAGGTGCAGATCAATTAGTCTAAAATAGCAACAGTAAAAGAGCTTTATAAAATAGAACCCACAGGAGACGGTAAGTTAATTAGTGAAGATTCATCAGGGAGATAAAAAAATTAACTATACCCGTGAAAGTCCTGGTGGGGATGGCCTAGACGTAAAATTGAACCCCTCTTAGAGTAAAGGCTTGACAATATTTTGTCTCTATTTGGCCTGACTCTATTTCTGAGTTACACGGTTTTGGAGATGGACTCAGTTCACTTTGCAGTGGCATTTGTCATGTTTTCCTTTTTCATGCTTTCTGAGCTGGTGATTCAGGAAGCTGGGGCAGGTCCAGGCATGCATTAGAGTTAATGGATGTTTACACAAGCAACAATGTCTTTGCACTTGAGGTATTCAAAAACAGATGAAATCAGAAAAAGGGCCTCCCTCAGTGGTGCTGAGGGAACTTGGATGCATGTCTGTGTTCTGTGAAAGAAGCCAAATCTTCCCCAACATGTGAAAGCTACAGGCTAGAACTGTTATTTATCCATATACCAGTCAATTAAGTACTGAACATGTTGTCTTGCCCACGTTGCTGCAGGTTTTGGCTCACTTTTAAGACATGAGAACATCATTCTCTCATCATGAAGAGTCTCATGCACAGAGTCCAGCAGTAGGTCAAGTTGTTGCAGACTCATCTTTTTTTCTGTAGAGTTACAGAGGGATGGACTGAGATGTTCACTAACAATTTCTGTTGGACGCTGGAAATGTGGCTACTGTGTAGATGTGGTGACACTGTGCTCTGGGCTACCAGGCAGGTGGACAAGTCATGGGCCACATAAAGTGTGTCAGTTCAAAAGTGCCCATAAGGTGAGCTGATAGGAATTGCAGGAATCACACAATTCCAGTGTGGGGCTGGCTTGCTGTTTCTCTGTGCTCATACATATGGACTTCTTGTACAATGAACCTGATTTTTTTCAAGGCTGAAGGAAGGTATTTGTTGTGTCCTGGATCTGACATTTGGCTTGGAGTCTTCAGGGCAGTTTTGGGAAAAACTTTTCTGAGTTATGGGTTATGTGATGAAGACCATGTAACTCCTTAATACCTCATTTGTGATGGTGGAGAACACGGGGTAAATGACATAAAAGAAACACAGAACTGTGACCTGATTCTTAAGCTGATCTCTGCGTCTGTTGTCACAGAGTATCTTGATGGACAGACAAAAGCAGCCTTTTCCAGTTTGGTTCTGCTAAAGGAAATGCACAATATGGCATTTGTGTGGATGCAGGAAAACTAGGCTTTGATTTCTTATTTTAGTTAGCTTGATACCTTTCTTTTAATTAAAAAAAATAAAAATCAGAGCATCAACTAGATAAAGAAAAGCATATGACATTTTACTTTAGTGGTGCTGCCTTTTCCATTGAAGTTGGTAATTTCACTAATGATGAAAATACTCACCAGAACTTGCTACATCACTATTGAGGTCAAAGTATTAATTGAATTATTTATTGCAAGACAATGCGCATACATTTTCAAATAAGACTTTATGCCTCCCCTCTACCTTATGCAGAGGAATGTAATAAAATGTATAGACAAAAAGTTGTGGTCAACTAATTATTTTTCAAAACTAAAAATTGCAACATCAGTTCATTAACCTGTAGCTTGTTCTAATGTCACCTACCAGTGTGATCTTGTGCTACTCATGAGTCACTAAAGAGTACAAATAGGATATACCAGGCCATTTGCAATAGCTTAGAGGGTTTTCATCCCTTCAGCTTTACTAATTTATTCTTTTTTAGTGCTGAAGTCCAGGTGTCCTTGTCCTGAGCAGCCAGAAATAGCTGTTCATTGCAGACTTATCTGGCTCACACTCACCCTGCTGTCTACATGTCTCTGGCACAAATCCCTTCTCTCCCACACACAGTCCCATCATGCTCAACAACCAATCCAAAGCCTCTAGTACAAAAAAATCCCAGAGCTTTAAAAGCTTTAAAAACTACCATGCGCTCTTGAAAGAGATCAAGATTCACTGGGGGTTTTTTCAATGCACCAGGCTGTTCTTACCGGAAAGGAATTTGGTTGATGAAGTTATCTGTGAAGTTCATTTCTTAGGATAATTCCTCAGAGCTGCCTCTCATTCCCGGGGAGTTACAACCTCCCTTTCCCCTGTGTAATCCTCAGTAGCTTCTGCCAATCTTTTTTTGGGAAAAAAGTATTTTAATTTTACTCACAGGCCCTAACTTGGTCCCTTTTCCAAAGATTTTGTGTCCAGGTACTGAACAAAATGCCTCTTCTATTAGTGATTGCTTTTATCAACATAGTGCTATCACAGATGTATCTTTAAGTCTTATTTTCACTCCACGTACCTGATTAAGCATTTAACCATGTTCAGTAATTGTTCATATTGGTGCACTAGGCAGAACCCTTAGTGAAGTACTAAATAGATTTCTATGGCATATTGAAATTTACTGTGATAAAAAAGATTAAAAGCAACAAAGATTTGTAGACAAAGTTATGTGTAACTTGGGGCAGGCCACAGTACACAGAGGCCTGATTTACAAATCATTTTTGTATGTCCCAGGCTAATCTCAGCTTTCAGTGTCTATCAGACTTACCTTTTACTTACTATTTTTGAAGTTTTACCATTTACTTGCAATTTTTTCAAGTTTTACATTTTATTTATAATTTCCAGATGGGTCCCTACAGTCACTCCTAGTCTTCAAAATCATGCTTCTTATGTACTCCACATCCCAACCCCTTCAAAATGGCAAGTGTGGTTTTGCATAAAACAGATGCTTCCCTTTAAAAAAGTTTGTTACAAGAGAATAGGCTTCAGGATCAAGGGAATTAGGTAAGCTGTGCAATTACCAGAAAATGCATGCTCCAGTGCAACTGGAAAGCACCATCTGGGATGTTTCAGACTGTAACAGTTCTGCAAAGATCTACTTGTTGAAAGAAACAGACACTGCAAGGACATTTAATCATCTCACTTTCTTATATAAAAGGAAATCCCTGAACTCCTTTAGAATATCAGCTTTGAGTATAATTAGCCTGGTGATGATAATGTGCTTCACAGGGAGTGGTGGATTTTTTGAAAGATTTCAAGTTATCTGAGAAACACATTCATCAGCTGATGTTATTTCTTGCCACCATCACGCAGTGACTTCAGTAAATGAAACTGCAGTGACAATTTCACCTTAGCTACCCTGAGAGTTATTAAAGGAAAGGCACAGGACTTTCAGTGTCTTTAAGATGCATCAGAAAAATAAGATGGAACCATGTTTTTTATTTTGGACTATGATGCCTACCTGCAGAGTCCTCCTGGCCACAGGCTACATGAAACTCTGTGCTAGCACACAGACCAAATTTTAAGAGGGCTATTTTCAGAAGCTGGTGGACACAGTTAAATATCTTTGTATCTTCACAATGAAAATGGCATCCTATCACTCACGTTGGTCAGCTGTCAGCCCAGTTCCCTCCTGCACTGTTTTGAAGGAAAATTAATTATCCCATAAATATTTTTTAGTTGTAAAACCTGTCAACCAGTCTGCATCAATAACACTGTGCTTTGCTCAGCAAGATGTATTTGTATTTGACTTGACTTTTCTTCTAGTGCAAAGAGAAGGACCGGTAAAATCTCTGATGCTGTGTCAGGGATTTAGCATATTCATTTCAGCCTTTACGTTTCTTTGTCACTTGGGTAGAAGATGGTAGATCCTGAAATTCTTATTTACCAGTGATGTCTGCTTCTCCGTATTGCAGCTAGAAGAGGATGTTTCTCATGGGCCAATTGCTCCCAACACCTGGACTTCCACCAGAGCTTTAAGTATTAAGATGGTGCTGTTTACTTTAATAGCCATGTAGTGCACAGCAGATGCTGAATATGTGCAGATGTTTGAAATGTGGCTGTAGCACTGCGGTTGTACTGAAGCACTGAAGCTGATATAGCCTATGTCCTTACACTGAACTGGGGGCAGACATGATCTAATGCTGATTCAAAATTAATGTGGCTATTTTTCTCTCCTAGTATGTCCCACATGCAGCTGATTGTGGCACCGTGCTAACATAGCACTGTGGATAACTTATTTTGCACACTGCATCCTGCAGACACTATGGTGACAAGACTTCTGAGGCAGATGCATCAGCCAGCCTAAATTTTTACTCACAGCTTACCAATATCCTTCCACAAAAAAAGTTTCTTCTGGTGTCAGAAATAGTTCATGGAGTAAGTTTGGTCCTTCCACACATGTGCTATGTGTTTAGATGTCCTGTGCTGCTCGGGTAAAACACCTGACCTTGTCTGAAGTTCTCTTTGTTGTAAACCTGAGCTGTGGTGGTACAATGTAACCAGCAACAAAACTAGACCTAAGTGGTAGTTAGGTGTCAGGGGAAAAAGCATCTACCACAGACAAGAATCTTGCTGACAAGAACATTATTTTGCTCCTTCAAATTTCTAGTTTCTTCTGTTTGAAGTGTGCAGAAGATATCTATAAATATACCCCTGAGTTCTCTGACATCTGCATTTTAATACCTATTTTGATACAAATTTTGCTCTAGGGTGACTGTAGTCATTTGTGATGCAGTTACCAGCACAATTATCTCACATTATGAGCAGCTTGAATACTAGCAAGGCAATCCTAATATACTCATTGCCTAAATCTCACTCACTCAAAATAAACCAAAGTCTAAAACTTCTATTGTAGTTTTGTGTAGTAAGGGCAGTAGTTGGCATGCTTACTAATATCTTTAGTGCTTGAACATAAAAGGGAATTTACACAACCAGTTCAGGCAGTCTGGTCCCCCTTTTCAGGTGTGAAACATGATTCTAAATAATGTGAGAAGGTATAGCAAAGGCTGCTTGTTACACAATGCCTGGCTTTGTTACGAGAGCAAGCTTGTCTTACTGAAACCTGAAATTTTGCAGTCTATATGACTTGAATCAACCCAACAGATGTTAATCAGCTGACTGTGCTTTGTTCGCATGGAGCGTTATGTGCTGCTTCTGTGGAAAATGACTTACAAGAGAAAGCCAAGCACAGATGTCCTAAACTCTAAGCCTTGGTACCAGATGATGAGCTACACCAGAGCTGCTTTTCGGCATGCCACTTACAAAATGTTCAGTAATTAATGTATCTTCCTTCTGCTTATCATACAAGCCATGCTGTTGTGTGCTTAGTCTCACAGCACCATTCCACCAAAACTCAGGTCCTAGACTGAAATATATTATTGCATTTCTAAGCAGTGTCTGTTTTAGTGGTATGTATAGAACTGCATTCTTCCTTGGAAAACTTTAGATTTTGAGTAGTTTAAGTAATATTACCTGGCCTCGGTTATTCATTAGGAGTCTCTTCCTACAGTATGGATTTTGAAAAATACCTGCAACTTTAGCTACTCAACATCACTGAAATGGAAAGAAATTTTCACTAATTTTTTGCTTGTTTTTGAAAAAAGGAGGATCTCTGTGTCAGAGAAGGAGATTACAAGGTAGTCCCTCTTTTTGGCAATAAGGATAATTTTCTCTGTCAAAGTAATATTTTTTCTGCTACTTTTTGTTCTGTTTTTAAAATTTTGCGTACAATTATTTATTGCTATGTAAGAAGTGAGAAAAGAATGAAGATTGACATGTTCAAAGAGTCCTGATGCAGCACAGCACATGCAAACCATTTCAGTTCAGGGTTCACCCATTAATTATCACAAGACTAGACTAGTCCATTGCTTGCTCACAAACAAGATAAAAAGTAGGAAGAATCGTGGCTAAAAAGTAAACATAGATTAAAAATGCAGTAGCAACATAACTGAGAGGTGATCACTCATCAACAGTACACATGAGAGAAGGGTGAATGGCTGAGGGTATTGACTGAGATAATCAGTTAGGGTATGGTTTCCATAGCTTTTTCCCTCTTCAGCTGTAGTGATGGTATCTGAAAAATTTGACATCAGCAGTTCTGCTGTCCCAGCATCCAAACTTTTATTACTTCTTCTTATTGAGATCCGGGATTGTTTCTGTGCAGGAGAAACTGCAGTCTCCAGAGAAATGGTTTTTGTCTTGAGTATTCCATTATCCTTTTCACAAGGAGAGTAGGTGGGAAGCAAATAGCCACAAAACAGGATGTAGTGGGAGAAATTGACTTTGCTGTTCACATGACTGAACTCACAGGGCCATGCTATCACAATGCCAAGTCAATCTCAATCTAAAAATCTTCCCCTCTATTGGCAGAGTCTAATAGTCATATAGCTTGAATCAACATTATGTCATACCACAGTCTTCAGTGTACTCAGGACTTATTATGTATCAGCTGCAGTTTTTGATCCACATAAAAAAGCAGGGTATGTTTATCTTCAGCAGGAACATCCAGAGAGTAGTTTAGCACTAATAATGTCTAAATGGTTCCCATCTAACATAACATAAGAGCTCAGAGTTTGCAGGAGTGATCTGCAGGAATTCAGGTGAGTCTGTAGTTGAAGATGTCTTGCCAGAAGGACAAATCTTAAATAGAAATTTCATGGAGGTAGCTACGAGAGAGTCCAGAGATGCTGCCCCCAGTCTGTGCTGATCATCACACCATATACTGGTCTTGGCTAGGATAGAGCTGATTTTTTTTTATAGTAGTTTGTATAGTGCTATGTTGTGTGCTGGAAACAGTGTTGATTATACAGAGATGTTTTGGCTATTGCTGAGCAAATCTTATACAGAATCAAAACCTTTCCTGGTCCTCACACAGCCCTGCCAGTGACTATGCTGGGGGTAGGCAAGAATTCAGGAGGGGACACAGCTGGGATATATCCCACACCATATCCCACACCATATGAGGTTGTGCTCAGCAATAAAATGTGGGAAAAGGTGAGGAAGAGGGGAAAATTCAGTTATGGTCTTCTCAAGTAAACATTACAAGTGGTGGAGCTCTGCTTTCTTAGACATGACTAAATGCTTGTTTGCTGGTGGGAAATAGCAAATTCCTTGTTTTGCTTTGCTTGCACACACAGCTTTTGCTTTGCCAATTTAACTGTCTTTATCTGAACCCATGAGTTTTTGCACTTTTATCCTTTCCATTCTCTCCCCCAACCCAAGAGCCAGCTGGGGTTGAACTGCACTCCAGGGTTAACCCCATAACGCCATGGGCTTCAGCACATTACAGTCAAACACAAATCAGACTGGTTTGGTGAATTCAGGCATACTGACTCTTGGAGTTTCCTGATCAGTGATCAAAACAGTTGATAAAATTTATCACTGAATTTTGTACCTCATCTTTGCTTAGGAACATTTGATCATGTGACTAACACTCTGCAGCAGCTGTCATCTGCATAACTAGAAAATTCTACAACAGCACTCCATTTCTAGCATTCTGGATATGCTAGATACCCAACAGAAAACATCCCTCCTCAGCATCTTTCACCACATCACCTTTACAGGGATGATAGGTTTGTCTAAAGTCTTACACACTGACAGGAAAGCCCACCACAAGAAAAGAGAGTTCACAAGTAGCCTGTGTAGAGGGAGTAGCAATTCTCATTTATGTTCAGGATTATTTTTTCTTTAAATAAACTGAAGAATTTAACTGTAAATCTAAATTATTTGCCTTACTCTTGCATTGAGGAAAGGTTTCCAGTGTCTAGTCTCCATTCACTCTATGGGCAACTGATCTTACATTTAGATGCTTAATGCTGAGTAGCTTAAATCTCCCAGTAATATCTGATAGTTTTTAATACTTCTTTTTCTTTTTTTTTAAGAATAGAGAAAGCAGAAATAAGGGCAAGTATTTTTTCTCAAGCACTGAAACTATTAATCTTGAGTATCATGAATGGGGATTCTGCAACAGAGCTCGTTTTAAAAAAATGGGAGTCTTACACATCTGGGTCAAAGTAGGAGTTTCTGAGCTTTGTATAGTCAGCTCACCTGTCATGTCAAGTTTGCTTTTCTGGGTGCAAAATCCTGTTTGGAGCTCTGAAGCCCTGCTGGTTAACAAACACACCCTTCATCAGTGCAATTTAACTGTTGACATTCCACCACTGACATTCCACACCACCAGCAGAATAAAAAGATGGGATGTTGCCGAGGGGCATTCTTTTGATCCAAGCTGAAGACAAAAAAGTTTTGGCTGTGCAGCCACAGTTTGTGAGTATAGAAGCACAGTTATTTTTGCTATCCTTACTAAATTATCCAACAACTGCAGGAGCACATGAATCAAGTTCTTTTGTTTGCATATTTACAGTCTAATGTATTTGAGTTGCCAACTAACTTAATGGAAAATTAGCAGGGATTCCAGCCCTTGCTGTGGCTCTGCTTCTGCACTATGAACAAGTTGGTGCAAACCATGGCAAACAACCACCAGTCACTTCTGATTATAGAGAGCAGACATTTAAGTTGCAGAAATCCTGCATCTTGTGGTGCTGTCTGGAAAGCAGAGGCCTTGATTTGTGGGATAATCCCAACAAAAACTGAAGATTGTGGGATCTACCACTGTGCATATTATTTTAGAGTTAGTTCGGGAGAAGAATGAAAAACTGAGAAGATTAAAGTTTGCCAGCCCTTAAGTCTGGCTGTTCTTCTCTGTCATATATATCAAAAGAAAAAAGTCCAAGAAAAGAAAGAATACAAGGAAGCAGCTTGCTTGCAGTTCTATTTTGGTTTCTGTCATGTTATATTTTGAATTTTATATTGAGTCCTGTGCTAGGAGATTGCATCTGTTATTTGAATTTTAATGAGCATTTTTTTTCCTCCTGAGCATAAATTTTATCCTCATTTCCCTACCATTTATATACACTCTTTTAATCAGTTTCAGGACAAAAATTATTATTCAAAATATAATAAACTTTTGAAATTAAATATGATGTATAGACATTGATTTGATTCCCTCCTTTGTGATATGCAAAGAAGGCCTGAAGATTTTGTCAGAAGTACTTTTTCCTCTATTATTTTTCACATGAATAATTTAGATACAGTCCTATTTTTCCTGAAAGTCTGAAAGAAATCTGAAAGTTATTGTGACATCTTTGAACAGGCATGAACAATGGAATTAACTGAAACCATTGGGTATTTTTTTTAAGATGACACAAATGTAACTCCCAATTTTTAATTAATAATTTGCATCAGAGAAAAAAAATACTTAAAAAATAATTAAAAAAAATCCTTTTTTCCTTCAGTTCAATGCTAAAAAGAATTTTCAGGATAACAATAAGTGAATTTCAGTAAATTAGAAATTAATTTTGGTTTGCAGCACTTGAATGTTTTTTTCTACTCACTCTTCATATTCAGTCTTGTAACCATTTTAGTTAACAATAAATTCCATGGAAAATTAATTTTCAGTCCATGCCAAAGTTAGTGAAGTATATCAAGTGCAACAATCTCCAGAGCAGTAGAGTTTTTGTCCGAATTTCTCATTAGTGTTAAGATGCCTATCAACTCATTTTGGCAAGTGAAGGCATGACCGAGATAATGCATGCAGGTCACTGTTGCTTGAATTGCCTCCAGCCCAGCTGCACTTTTTTACTAGATCTTTTTCCTGTTTGTTTTTTTCTTTTCTTTGTGTGGGCTGATGCTTGGAGATTCAGCGTGAAAGATCCTACAGACGTCTGACCCCACTTTCCCACAAAGACCATGCGTGTTCATATATGCTACAATAACAATTTCCCTTTCACCACAAACCCTTCTGAAGGACAAATGAGCACAAAGAGAGAAATGAAAGCCAAGATGCCATACAATAATCATGAGAATGAATCACCAGGCGAGTTAGACCCAGATGTATTTCTCAAGATGAACTGAACCTGCTACTGGAAATTTGCAAAGGCAAATGCAATATTCACACACACAGAGTACAGAAGGTGAGATCCAGTGCAGCCAGACTTTAAGAGTTGGAGTGATGTAATCCATAGTTGTTCCTATAGCAATCTTGAATATGCAACTAATCTTTGTAGCCAGTTGCACTCTGAATCAACAGCTGCTGATGGATTAATGGAATATTTTCTCAATGATTATTTCAAGCCATTTATCTTCTTTCCGTGCAGAATGAAAACTTAAACATTCAGATACATACTAAACTGCATCATGCAGATACATGCTGTCTCTTCTTTCTGCAGTGAAAAAAGCACCCTATATCTTATATATTAGGCAAAAAACACTTGGAAAAACTAGGTAACCTTGCTGAAAATTTTAATAGACTCTTTCCAAAGAGTAGCATAAGTGCATGCAGGGTGAAAGTAAATTTACCATTGAAGCTATGTAGCTCCTCAGTAATTTTCTCACTCACATACCATCCAACTTACTATTTTGAAACCTGATGTATCATGGATCTAGAAGGTCAGATTTATTTCTCTGTTTTGAGATTTGTTCTTATTTTAGAACTTTCCTGGCAGGAACCCGTCCATGCTGGAGCAGCTTCCTCAGACGATATTAGGAAGTGTCTCAATTTTCTGCCTGGAAGATGGAAAATCTCATTCCTGAGAAGATTAATTGTTTCCTTTTTGAGCAAAGTGAGACTTTTGGGGCTAGAGAAGCTTCTGGGGAGCCTTCTTCCTTTATATCTATCTAGAGAAGAAATGTCAGTTCTAGATGCACAGTGTTGGGTATGTGGGCTGGAAAAGATGCTGGGGGAAGGGTTTTCTCTAACTACATTTAATGTGGTTATGCCAAAGCTATGCCAAAATTAGATTGAGAAGGAAAAAAAAGCTTCTGCAAAATTGCAGCAACTCAAAGCACAGTATTTTAGTGCAAGTCCAGGGAGACAGCAGGAGAGTAGTGATATTTATCAATAGCTGCATCATAGAGTTCCAACAAAAAGAGGAGGAACAAATTGCTCTCTGCCCTTGGCATGATAATTTGCCTTTTACCTTCTGCATTTTCATATATTAGTTTGAAAAGCAGAGGACCAAAACAATCAACAACAGATGTTCCATACAATCAGAGTGGTACATGAATTCAGTTAGCATGCAAATTATCATCCCTGGGCTATTCATGAGGACTGCTGGGAAAGCAGGCAGCCTGCTTTGCAAAAATAGATAGAAGGGGTATGATTAAAATGTCTGGATTCAATCACATGTTTAATCACAATCCACTATTTTAGCTCAGCTACAATGACTGGTAGCTATTATGACAAAAATTTGAAAATGTGCATGATGCACAGTGGCACCCAGGAGCCCGATAGGTGGTCTGTGCTTGATCAAAGTGATCAAAGCTTTGTTCTGTGTTTCCCTCTGTTCCGTTCCACCACAATTTTAAATGCAGAAAATACGATTTATAGCAGGGTGTTCTATACCTTCATTTTTAAGATAGGGTCTTATGAACTATGTCTCAGTTTTTCAGTGAAAGTAATAATTTATTTTTCTCCCTCCTTAAAAGTAACCATACATGACTATGTTATCTGTTCAGAACTGGGTAATAGGAGAATAGGAGAATAGACACTTCTAACCTGCCTACAGAGAAATTAAAGGTGAATCCCAAGAAAAATTTTGATGTGTCCCATAAAAAGCTTATTCAAACAATTCTGAAACTTAAGGGTCAGATAAGTCATCCTTGTACCATTTTGGCACTTTCTTTTTGTTTTGGATGGATACCAGAAGGGTAGGAAAAAGTAGTAGGAAAGATTAGAACCTCGATATAATTTTTTTAAAAATCAAAGAATTAGGTTAGTTAGAATTTTGGTAACAATATATGTTATTTATTAAATGAATGAAAAGCAAAAACAAAAAAAAAAAGGGGCAACTCTGAGGAACAGACTGTGGAAATTTTACTCGCTGTGATAAGTGCTTGCTCATGTGGAAAGTTCTGTTGTTTTCAAAGGGGCTATTTTTTTGCATAATATAGCTCAAAATTAACCCAAATTAGCTGGAAAAATAAAACTTTCAAGTGGACAGAAGACTGTTTATATTACACTGTGTTAGGATCACCCTAAATGGCAAAACATAAAATAAGGGGAAATTCTCTGACAGAGTGATCTGAGGTTCAGTACAGTACTGTAGTGAAAAAGAAATAAAAGCAAGGGTCATTTTAAAGGGCATTTCAGGACAGCACCCAACTTAGAATACTCACAAATATGGGCAAGATAAGCAGAATTTCTCTAAGTCTGGGGAAATTAGGAAGTGGGTCTAAAAGGATAAAATAGGATCTGACTTGGAAATATGAATGTCATGAAAGCAAAGGAGAAAGAAAACTGAAATACATAGAAGCAGAAAACTGGGTAGCAGAAATGCCAAGAAGCAGAACTGAAAGCAGAGCCAGTGGCCCTACAACTGCTGCAGCTGGCATGGAACTCGTGACACTGGTTGTGGTACAGATTTTGAAATTTGCACAAGTGGGGAGATTAGCAAAGATTCATAGGTTTGAGAAACAAATGGCACCTGAGATGACTGCACCTCATTGGGGTTCTATGCTGGCCTTAATTACCTCCGGCCTTTGCTGCAAACCCCTTCCATAAGCAAAGGGGCAGCAGAGGTACAGTGAATTTAACTTTCTGAGGATGAAATGGGTGGATGGTGTTGAAGAATTATGCCTTTCAGCCCATGACAAATAGAACATCCAATAATTCCTGTGTCCTTTCAATGTGCCTTGAGCTATGACAACCCAGCTCCAACTCCCTGGAGTACCAAAACAATACCCATGTGTCTTCCATTACAGAACATAAGCAACAGAAAATTTCAAATACAGAGTAAAGAAGAGAGATGGTGAGTAAATAAATAAAGAAGCACAATACTGCCTGCTAGATGTGCTAGTGCATAGCTGATGGGCTATAAAGGCAGCATTCACTCTGCTCTTGTAACAGCTCTGTTGGCAATGGGAGGCTCATGTCATTACTTAGAAATGAAAGCCTGTAGTTGAAGCATTCAGATTAAGAGGAAAGACAGTGCTATAACAAGAAAGGTAGCATATGCCAGTGGATCAGATGCAATTTGTATATTTTAACATTGAAACATTCTGTCCTGATTAAAGCTTAATTGGTCAAAACACTGACTCTGCAGACTTCTTGGCTACAATGAACACAAATATTTAAAATGCACAGTTCTTGATTAAAACAGTGACTGTGCACCATGACTAGCAGCATTATTATTTAAACAAAAAGGAAAGGAATGAAAATATAGAATGTTCCCAAGTTACCCAAATAGAACTGCAGTGGTAATGGTTCTGAAGTTGGTCACTGTAAGACATTTTTTTTTTTTTCTTAATTAAAATAAAGAGAAAATAAGCACTCATTAATTTTGGTTTTTAAACTGGGCTTGGTTGGTCAGCTGACCTTGTCACTTTCGAAAAAGGCCTCCAAAACTAATTTTCATACTTTTTATTTGTCAAGCAATTTCAGTAATTGCCTGTATCCTCCAGACCCAGAGAAAAAAACTGAAGAAGGAATTGTCAGTTAACTGCTAGCAAAATGTTCTAGAGAAGTTTCAATAAATGGTTTTCACTTCCTCCAGACATTGTTCATTTACCCTTATGAGCAATCCTTCACTAGTCTTGCCTTTGGTTCAGGGCGTTTTGAGCAACACATTTGAAGATGGAGGCAAGAGGCTAGCAGAGAAATCAGCAGCTGTTACTCACAAAAGCTGACCTATTTTTCAAGCCTTTCCATCCATTTTCATCAAGGAGCGTGTAAGCAGCCTTTCCCACCCGAGCCTAATGGCAGAACTCAGCAGTTCCTCTCGCAATCCAGAAATTATGCAAGCTACACTCTAATTTGAGGACTATTCACAAGAATGAGCCTTAGTATTAATTTCAGATGATGTGTGATATTTCCCAACCTCCATTTTCCAGAAGAATTGCTTATTTTGCAGGAGCAGGTCTCAGGTTCTGGCTGCTCCCTGAAGTACAGAGATACACGGCTGCTGACCTGAAGTGCAGATATCCCTGGAGTAGCTCTCTTAACACTAGAATTAAGAAGTGAGTCTGCCTTGTTGCATATTTAATACGTGGAAAACAAAAGTTGTTGCCTAAGACATTTCATGGAAAAGACCTAATTGTGGGGAAACATTGTAGCCTGCTGAGCATTGCAGCATACTGAGCCAAAGGCAGTCGGTCTTCATTACTGTTATTAATTCTTTGATTTTGTTACCTCTAATTACACACAGAACCCAAAACACATAGAGTGGCAATTGAGCTACAGGAGCAGAAAATAATTCCTCTCTTTTCTGAGTGGAGAAATCATGCTGCCAGTTTCACAAATACATTGAACAGACAAATATTATTGTAAGCAGTGTTTTTTAGTCTGGGTAGAGGAAAAGAAGGGAAAAAAACCCCACTTCACAGCTCAGAAATCTGAAAGTGCATCTTAAAATGCATTTAAAAAAAGAATTTAAAATAAAAGGAGTTATTAACATATATTCCATTTTTATTTTAAAGGGGCAACAACCCATGAAAATGAGTAAGCAGTAAGTTTCTAATGGGAACCAATGGCTTGTAAAGCTTTTTGGGTAACTATTTTGTCTACAAAAGTGCACCCCCCTAAACCTAAACTTTTGTAGACAGGAACTTTCTGTAAAAGTCTTATTTGAAAAGTGCTGAACAAAAATGCTTTGCCATGAGAGACTACCATCTGTTTATTATATTAAATATACAGATCTTTGTGTTTTTATTAGAAGACTTTTTCCTTTAACAAGGCAGACTGAGGAGGTTACACGTACAGCAAACCTTTTTACTGCAAAAATGTGTACACGTCGTAGTGTAGAAATGGCTTGACATTTGGGGAAGATTGCAAATTCTGTCTTTGGGTGCTACTCAGAGGCAAGAAACACAGTTATATTTGCTTCATTCCTGTGGCAGTGGAAGTAAAAATCACTTGTCAGAATGCACAAGAGATTTTTCTGTTAGCTCAGATACTTTTACTCTGCTAGCAGACTCCACCAATCTGAGAAATTTAAAAGAAACTCCATAGCTAAAGTTTATTTTTAGCATTATATACATGTTTGTGTGAAACCTCCTCGAGGTGTTGATACCCATGCAATGGGAAATTGTTCCTTGTGGAGTGACCAACTGATATATCACAGCTGGACTGGAAGTGAACTTGGGACCATCCTGTTCACTCAGTCATGGACTTCAACACTTCACTAAACAAATGGCATTTTAATTGAGGTCTGATATCAGAGATTTGTGAACTGTAACCAGATCCAATTACTAATAAACATAGGTCTTGAACAGCATTCCTTAAAGAGATAATGTGCAAGTAGCACATTTCAACCATTAAAACTTTAAATTATCTATAGCTGTTTTCCATAGTAACAATACCATAATAATGTGAGCAGATTCTCAAAATTTTTTTTAAAGGCACTGTATTGTCTCAAACGTTTCCTACTATTGAAAGATTTCTTACGAGTGTTTGCTTGCTGTGATGTATGAATTCTGTACTGAGAAGAAAACTTTGTGTTTTGAAAAAGTAAAGAAAAAAGGAAGAATAAAAGATGCAAAAGAGAGAAGAAAGTAGACAGGAAAAAGGAAAGAGGAGAGGAGAGGAGAGGAGAGGAGAGGAGAGAAGAGNAGAGGAGAGGAGAGGAGAGGAGAGGAGAGGAGAGGAGAGGTGTTACATACCACTATTTGCAAGGTATCATTTTGGGCTAACTGATGACTGTATATTGAAAGTGGATTTAAGGGCAAATGCTCTGTTGAAGGAAATGGCCAAAACTTCTTTGATGTCACTAGAACATTTATCACTTTGGTCGGCAGAGGGAACAGGGCCCTGTCTTAGGCGGTGCTTTGAACAATTCACATGTGATATGGATTATTAACAGAAATTAAAATTCTTGAATACAGCCATCAGCATTTAAGAACGTATAAAAGCTGCCCCATGGAGAAACAGGACTATCTAGTATTATATCCCTGTTTAATATTGTATGCTGTGTTCAAGGGACTATATGAGCATTCATTGTGATTTTTTTACTATAAGATGTGTATTTCCACTCTGACTTTTGAAGGATCCTCCTATCAATGGACCTATACACAATTCAGTGATTTTAGCATGTTGTGGTATATTTCAGAGTCATCTAATATCTTCTCCTTTCTTGATTTAGACCACCAAATCCCAAGTACTGAAGTGTGTTTTACTTGAGAAGCATAATGTTGTTAGAGATGATTCATGGCACTGAGCCCAAGCTAATATGTATAATAAATACAAAAGGTACTACCAAAGCCCTTTTAAAATGCAGTTTTCAGCTGCAGATGCTGACTTGGGCCTTGAATTTTGCGGTGGCCTGTTCTGCAGTTACCCTTGCATCCAGCAGCTGGAGCAGCCATAAGCAAACACAGAGCCTGGGGTCAGAGCTCATGTCAGCTGATGAAAACCATCGCTGAAAATCGGTTCAGCTGGGAGCATCTGCCTGGCTCTTCACAGCAGTTGCTTCCTCACCATTTTGGAGGAGTAAAGACCCAATTACACACAGTTTCTTTAGTCTTCACTGCAATGTCCAAGGATGCCTATATTCTTGTCAGCTCAGTGAAAGGTACATTATTCTAACTGTTTTCTTATTCACATTTCTCTTTCCGTGTTCACATTGGAGAACTGCTACACTTAATAAGCTGAAGAGGCTTTTGCATTCACCTACTGTCATGATACCAAAAATGATCTCCATATTTTCACAAGGCTGATTTGCTGTTTGCTATAAATCTCAAATATATCTCATGGGTATCATGTCTGCTGCATTGCTCTTGTAGTGCAATCTGTGTATGTCATCCTTCTCTTTTGCTTCCTCCCTGTTTCAAGGGACTCAGGCAGGCTTCTTTCAGCACGTGTAATATGCTAACAGCACAGAAATGTCATTTGGAAACAGAGCTCCCCTCCAGCTATGTATCTATCATACCAAATCCAAAAACCAGTGTGTAATTAGCACTCTGCCTGGTCTCACTTGCCCTCCTGGCTTGACTCTCCATATATTGTATCTGAACCAGAACCCACCTTCTATCACCAGCTTTAAATCCTAGGAGCATATAAGGTCTTTGGCCAGTATATTTCTCAGGTAACATGCAGTCCTCTGAAACCAGCAAAAGTTTCTTCAAGATCCACTGCACAATGTTAAAATTACCCTAGCAAGACTAGCTTAGTGGTTGCTACATTAGACTGGCTATTTATATTTATATTTTAGAAGTATTCAAAAGAAAGTTATCAACTCCAAAGTGTTGGAAAATCCTGGCTTCCTTCAGACTCAACTTATTATGTGACAAAAGTTCAAAATTTATGATGCAGAATCTCAAGGGTTTTATAAATAAATAACTGATGATTCCTTCATATGCTTATTCTTATTTTCTTAGAGATATGCTTTAAGTAAATCTCAGAGAAAACCTTCAAAACCAGAAGGTTTCTTTTAAATAAAAGTTGTGTGTTTCAAATAATCATCTCATCTAGGAGCAGGGCACTATAAAAAAGGACACAGGCTGTCAAGAAGAAAAAAAATTGATAACTGAATATCAAATTAAAACACTAGATGAACTGATTTTGAATGGGGAAGAAGTTGATTAATCTGATTATCAGTTTTCACTCATTAATAATTGATTATTTATGCATTTAGAGTATCCTTACTTTAAGTAATGTTAGTTTAAATAATGAGAACTATTCATTTAGTTGAAAACTGTGACTAAGTGTTTTTTCCAGTACACAGAGCTTGTTTCTATTCTTTTATAATATAAGGGAGTTCTTTCCAGTTTTGTTACACATTGAGGAGATATATGTCAAAATCTTGTATCATCCATCTTCTGCAAAATGTGTGCTTTCAATTACAGGTCCTCAAAATACTGCAAAGAAAAAAGTCATTTATTTGTGATGGGGTTTTGTATCTCAATTAAGCAATAAGACACTGTTCAAGGGAACATTGTGATACCATTTCCTCTGGCTGCTTATTGCATTTCTTTAGTTTGCCATGTCTTTCTTCATATCACAGAAACATCATCACCATCAAATGATTTAGGTTGGGACCTTCAAGATCTAGTTCTAGCCCCTCTGCCATAAGCAGGGACACCTTTCACTAGACATGGCTTCTCTAAGCTCCATCCAGCATGGCCTTGAACACTTCCAGGGATGGGGAATCAACAACTTCTTGCAGCAACCTGTTTGAGTGCCTCATCAACCTCACAATAAAGAAATTCTTCCTCATACCTCCTCTAGACCTGCTCTCTTTCAGTTTGAAGCCAGTGACCCTTGTCTTACCACTACTTGTCCTTGTAAAAGGTCTCTCTCCATCTTTGTACCTACTTAAACATTTATCTTTTTTATGGTACAATTAGAACTACACTACCTGTTTTCTAGGGTTTTAAAATATGTGATGATATATTTCAAAGCGGGTTTTAGCTGGAAAACATTCAGTACTTGACCTGTTACAAGCTTCCTCGTCAGCTGCCCTTAGTCTGGAGACTGAAGGGCAATGTGCATCTTAGAGAGACATTTTTACAATGTGCTAAGTCAGCATTTGCAAATGGAGCTCTCACTCTGTACCTGCAGTATGGAAAGATCCTGATGGAGCACTGCAGATGATTTACATCACCACTCTGTGGACAGCAGCAGCTTCTTGCCACAAAACAAGAATGTGATATCTGCTGGATGCTCCCAAGTCTGTCTCATCTGGTTGTCCATGGTATGTCCATCAGTCTCCCTTTTGCTTGTCAGTCTAAACATCATTTTGCATAGTTTGAATGTAGCAGAAAGAGAGTTTGCAGCAAATTTGATCAGTCAGTAGGATTAGTACAGTGAGCAAATAAATATGGAAAACCAGATTTGCATGGATACGTGCTTCTCAAAAGATTCTTTCAGTTCATAATTGCTTGTCAGGTACAGCCAGAGACACTGCTGGGAAATTGTCTGAGCACGTGCACACACTTTTTCAGCAAAGCAATGATTTCACTGAACAAGCAGAGGACACTGGTGCACAGCTTCCCCAGCAAGCTTCCCTGTGCACCACTGCATGTGGGGCCAGGACTGGGACAAAAGAGAGAATGGTGGCTTAGGATGCTTCTTTCAGCATCATGGGTTTTGACTCTGATAGGAATGTCTTGCTAATGCCCATACTAGTATCACATTTGAGTGCAAATGAGGTTAGACTGAGATAAATGCAAGTATACAGCCATAAGTCTACCTGAGGAACACATCACCAGAGCAGACAATATCTGTAATTGAATGGCCAGAAAAAATTCAAAGTGCACAGGCAACCTAGTCATTGAGCTACTTTTAAAATAATCTACAAAAGGCTGCATTGTCCCTGACCTTGTTCTTTTGTGTGACCAAGATATAAAAGTCAGTCTGTATTGAGCAAAAGCTGCTGTGTATCTTCTTCCACTGAGAGAACCACTGAATCATTTAGGCTAGAAAAGAACTTTAACTTCAAAACCAACACCACAAATTTGAAAGAAAGAAGTGATGGAATGACTGAACATCCCTCTCCCAAAGCTGTCTATAGTGCAGCTGGAGATGACAATAGCTAAGTTATGGGCTGCAATTTTTATCATGCTTCCCTTCTAGTAATACAGATATCATTTATCACTGACCTACCCAAACTCCTATTGTGTTTATCCCATATGTGGTAGGACTAGCACAGACTGGAACACTGTTGGACAACAATGTGCAAGTGTTGCCCATTGAGAGCTAAAGTTAAAAATATCTTTTTACAAAAATAACTTAGGCTCAACTGGTGTGATTTTTCATGTATGGAAGATCTAAATTTTAACTGTTACAGGTGCTGAGATGGAGAAGATAGCTTCTCACAACTCAAAAAGTTGTATTTAAATTATTTTCAACTTCACACCATGGTTACTTGTTTTGCATGGAGTCTCCTTTTACTAACTTTTATTGGGATAAAATAATTTTCATTCTGATTGTGCTTAGGTAAACATGTTGTGAGCTCAAGAAAAATCTCTGTTCAGAGCCAAGCTTTCTAAATTTGAGAGTGCTCAGATCTAGGGATTTGACTTTCTGCCCACTTCTAGGGTATACTGTAGTATTTATCCATGAAATCTTTTTTCAAACTTCTTTTACAATATTTTATCCATAAAGCAAAGTTTCTGTATTTTAGAACTAGCATTTTCCACAAGTTTTTCCATCTGTGAGATTTAAAAGATTGACTGAAAAAAAAGCGTCACACAAGCTATGTAACAAAGAAAATTACTTTCTTCAGAGAAGGAACTGTTATACATAAGGCTGCTCTAAGAGTCAGAAGTTGTAATTTCCTACATAAAATAAGTAAGATTTCCTCCTTGCTTACTTTATGTTCTGCCATACCCACTGTTGTCTCTCCAATGCTGCTGGAAAGATCTCACTGGGCACTGTGGTTGCTAGAGAACAGTCTCCTCTTCCTAAAATACATCCTGGATCACTTTGAAGTGCATCATGCAATCAAAAATAGACGTGCTTTACACCATGCTTGTACATTTTTCCATTTAAAAGGAAAAATGTTGCTGTATGTAAGCACGCTCAAAGTCAGAGACAAAAAGCCGGGCTCATGTTGTGAGAACCCTTAAGGTAAATAGTTGTTATTTTTAGACAGACTCTCCTTCATGGACACTGCTGCATTCCCAAAAAAAAACCCCTCATTATAAACTCTGCCAAAGATTTTCAGAGACCTAAATCACCTCAGACTCTGCTAACACCCTGGGCAATATCTGCCTCTAGCAGATTTGTAAAAAGCATCACTCCTTGGCTTATTCACTGCTGATCACAAGATTGACTATCAAAAAAAGACTGCTCCAACAGCCATTAACTCCGTGTGCTGATATCTAAACACCAGAAAAGTGAGTTTGACTTTCTAAAGCTCAAAAGTTTAGAAAATTCTGAGTTAAGCCATTTAAAAATGCTGTGAGTAGGCGAGGCAGAATTCACTGGCTGCACATAAAAACCCTAACTAGTAAAATTGAACAGCCCTTTCTCTTCTCTCCACAGATGCTGCCATTTCCATTCCACAGAGCTACAGACCAACAGTAGAGTAGCAGGCCAACAAAGAGGTCTTTGGTAGTATGAATTTAGGAAAAAACATCAAAACCTATATTAACAATCCTGTTTGTTTCAGCTCATTTCCTGTGGGGTCAGAAGTTAGTATGAGATCCAAGGAGCTGGCTTTAGAGAGCCTTTAAAGATATAAAGGTTCCCCAAATTTCTGTAATTGGGTCAACTTCATTCTGTTTTCAGTCAGAAAGAAACCAAACGAAAGCACAACATGGGAATGGCTAGAGACCAATGTAGAAACAATAGATTGAAGATGACAGAGGCATGAATTTCAAAGTAGAGATGGTGAAAGACTGAACTTCTTTTAATTGCCCCCACTGTGCCAAAAGAAAAACAAAACTAAACAAAAACAAAAACCTAAAAAACCCCATAACACAACCAAAAAACCCCACCCCAAATACCAAAGGCTGAAAGAAGCTACTTGAAAAAATGAGGCATGAGAGGTAAATTCCTGACAATGTTTAGAGTCAAATTTTCTGCTCATATAGCTAAAGCTTATTACACCACACATCTGTCTTTGGATAATGGGGAACATAAAGTGTACACTGAATACTAACAAAGCCAGCTCAGCTTATTTTCAATATTATTTGAGACTGCTCTTGCTCAAAAGGAAATGTTAGTGATTACCCTTCCTGCAAGTTTTATCCTTTTTTCCTTTTCTTTTTAAAATGAATGTACTTTGAAGATTAGCCTTCCAACTTCATTAATATGATCATATTAAAAAGAAAAAGTTAAAAATTTATATTCTCTACTACTCTGAATAGCAAAACTGGTGATATTTATTACCTGATATATTTGTTACTCTGTCCATCTGCTCTTGCACATACATACTAGCCATAAAAATAATGTAAATTCTCCAAGGTGAATGGAAGATTTTAAAGCCTGCTTACTCTCATACACATTAAAAAAATTTATTTACTTTCAAAGTTCCAAATATATAAATGCTACTTAAAATACATTCTGCAAAACCACAACTTGCAAGGTGGCAATGACAAGCAGAATGAAGTGGGAAAAAGGTTACAATGAGATTAAACATTGCATAAGAAAAAGGCGGGGGGAAAATATTTGTAATTGCCAAAATACCTGCCAAGTAACAGGCTATTCCTCAGCTGTGTTGAATTTGAACAGTTTCCCATTGTATCACATCATCCATTTTTGGGCCACCTATAAGTTTTTCGAGTTATCTTGTTAAAGTAAAGCACATAACAACAACTCAGTAAAATAAAGTAATTCCCCAGAATAATTTTCAGTTTCTTTCCTCTTCTTTTCCCCTTGCTGCACTCCTTTAGAAAACAGGGAAACGAGATAAATTTAGAGCCATGCTTTCCAGCAGAATGCTTGGCAATGAATATCAGGTTTTTAAAACCTGTCACCTGCATTTCTTTTTTTAGGTTCTTCAAATTATATTTACTGCAGTAGTTGCAATAGTTGCCATTAGAAGCCCAAAAAAATTGTGGTAGAATCAGATTGCAGACCATTAAGCCCACAGGCTTTTAAAGGTAGTGTACATGGAAGGGTGAAATATTCATTTCTAGCAAAACTTCATATCTTTCAAAGTATTGTTGTTGATAATATAAATTATCATCCAACATTTATGGTGGACAAAAGGATTATTTCTGTGGCTTGTTGCTGCTATTCCTTTCTTCCTTGTTTGAGTCTTCCTGTATTACCATAGTGATGGCACTGGAAACTGAGCTACTTTCACTGTGGGCTGCAGGTAATTCACCAAAGCATTGAAAAATATGAAATGCTGAGAATCATGCAAATGGGAAAACAAAGGAGAAAATTCCCTTGTTTGGAGCCTGTAATTAGCTCTCCTTTAATAGGTGTTCACCTGATCGTTATTCTGTGCTGGTACAGGGGTTTTTGAGAGATTTGGCAGCACTGTGCTAGAAGCTACAGGGAAGTGTCATTCTTGGGTTCAGTCTGTAGTAACAGAGTTGTAGGGCAAACTAGGGCAGGAAAAACCCCAGTGGGAGGGAATGGGGTCTGACTAATATCACTAATACTGCAGCTCCTGAGGGCTGGTCTTGCTCCTATCTGAAGGCATGACTGCATGACAGAGGCTCAGCTCAGAGCCGTAAAAGCCTTCACACGTGTTTGGGCTGTGCATTGAAGAGGGAACTGGTGCTCAGTACTGCTGCTGTGATCTTCCAGCTGAACAGCCTGGATGCACGTCGTTCCTAGATAGCTCCCAACCTGCCCAGCTATTATCCATCTGTAATTTAATACGTGCCTGAGTGAGAGATGAGTTTTCAGTAGGGACTTCGAGGAGGGGAAAGGTTACAAGGCTTGAAGGGACTTTCAAGGCATGGGGTCTGGCACTGGCCCTCTGGTTCATTGCTCTTTGTACCTCCAGCACATATGCAGACAAGCCTGGAAAAAGGAGATGGAGAGCTTTTTTGTCAGATAAGGCCAGGATGTATGTCAGTGGATCAGTGTGGCTGTCTTTTTAACAGCAGCTCCTGGCTACTGTTCCACCAGCCCTGTGCTGAAATTGCTCACAGCCTTTGCACCTCGATGGCATTTCCTGAGCAGCAGAAACTCAGCAGAGTTAACCTTCAAACATGCTTGTGCCAGCACAGTGACACATAGCTGCAAAAGAATTGGCATCAAGTGAAAAGGGACAGTTGTCCACTCAAGAAACACTAACTTTGGGATTTACAATCATTGCAAGGTGCTGCAAATCCAGCGGCACATCTTGACTTTACTATTTTACTATTGCAGTCTCAATTGGGCCAGTGCCTTTAGGAGTAACAAAAAAGTTAAACACTCCCAAACTTACATAACATTTTTTGGCTGAGTAATTGTGAACTTTTTTTGGGCCAAGAGCAATCATAATGAAGCAATTGGCTGGTTGGCTTGTTACTATCAGTTTTCGGTTTTTTATTTTTTATATTTTTTTCCAAACAGAGAAGTGTTTGCATAGCAAGTGGCGTGCGTAAGAGACACCAACCAAAGGGAATAAAATTCTATGCAATTCTTCACAACACTGAAATGAAATATTCTAAGCATGGGATTTTCTAAATTTATTTTAGTCCAAGGTATAACAGTGTCATACAACATCATGGATGTAGCCAGTATGAATAAACTCTTCTACTGCTGTCTCTTACATCAAAATTTTAGATGCTCCCTTTCTTTCCTCAACTTATAAACAGCTTCCTGTAACTTATGAATGCATCCAAAGACTAAAAGAGCAGAAAAGCATCACTCAGAATGCGTAATTGTTCCATTTACAGAAGCAGCATAATAAGGTCACTGCCTGTTTGGGAGAGCTTGAATGTAATGCACCACATTCTGATTTCCTAGCTCCAGAAGTGGATCTCCAAATATTACACCCAAATTAGTGGCAGTTCACTGGATTGTGGTATGTGTATTAATGTCAAAAAAGCAAAGTCAAATAAGTACTTGAATTCTGTATTTGTTCCATGATCTGATTTACCAATGAGATGTTTATAATTTAAAACAGCATATATTTTCTGGAATGCTGCAATTTGTTTTCCTTTATGAAGTTGGTTAGACCAGGAGAAACTAGAGCTTAGGGTTCAGATTGGAAAACAATGATGGTGTCTGTCCAGCTCAGGTTAATCCATTTTTAGAAGAAAATCTCCTGCTCTGCGTAAACTTAAAGGAAAGCTACAAGCTATTGAAAAAAATCTTCTTTTTCAAATTGTCAAAAGATATTTGACACATGGAACCATGATGTAGCAATGACAGGATTTTGTTAATTTAAGTTTTTATTTTAAGTACAATACTTTTATGAATAGTATGCAATTGTTTGGGGAAAGAATCTGAGAAAAAAAATGCACTAGTTTTTTCTAAAGCCATAAAAAATAATGTAGTTTCTGCATTTCATTTAAAGTTGTTGTGTAAATTGAAACACTCTGGGAAATTTTTATTTATAATACCTTAAATGCTTATTAGTCTTCCTTCTACAAAACACTGGGGTGAACGCCAGGTAGTTTCAATATTTTCCGTATTTGAATACTGCCATGAGAGTTCAGGGCTGAGATCTTAATTTATGGAACTTTGTGGAGAAGGGCAATTTTCCAAAAAATGAATATAAATTCCAATTTAACAACTGGCGACTCTGCAATGCAGGCTGTATTAACAATATACAAAGCACAGTAATCTGAGGAAAAATGTAATAGGCTCTAAATTACCAATTCTTGTCAAGGCAGTGTAAGCTTTATACTAAGACAAAACTAGAACTCTTATATTTTGGATAGTGAATATCAATTTACATAGTTTTATTTGGTTCTATCTTTCAAAAGTAATATCACCAGTTTGGGATAAGATTAATATCCATGCAGCCATTTGATTTCAAGACTTTGCTATAAGCAAGTAGCTATTTAATACTAATTTAAACGGGTTTATTTTGGGAATATGAATTATAGCATGTGGGGTCAAGAGCAAGAGAATGTAAATCTGAACCCTGCTTCTGGAGTTAGAAGTCAGGAAGAAAATGTAATCAGGACTTTGGTACAAAGCATTAATACCTCAATAGTTTTTTAAAACAGCAAATGCAGTTTTTAATTCTTGGATGGACTTTGCCTGTTATGTTAAAGCAATTTACCCCCACGCACCACGCTCTATATTGTCACTTGATGCATCCTTATTACTTCTCCAGGTATTAAAGCAGTACGATATGTTTTCATTTCATTAATCTTCTCTCAGGGGGCAGTGATGAGTTCATCCAACTCTCTATTCTCAAGACTGAAAATTCTTTTCAATTAAAAAATCATCTCCACAGATGGTACCGGCATTAGCAGCAGCCCATTCTGTCTGCAACAACAAATATTGAGATATTTCAGGAATTAGCCTGTAAATCACTGGACACGGAATGATCTGCAGGATTAAAAAAAAAAAAAAAGGGAAAAAAGAGGGCTACCAAAAGTTAAGATTATGAGAATCTAGGCCATATGGTTTATTGTCTCTTCGATGTATCAGTTTCATCACTGTGTCTGGAGAATTTAATTGCATGTTAAGGTGAAATATAGTGAAAAATTTAACAAAGCTATTAACTATAAATATGTTATCCAAAACATTAGGATCACAAAGGTGATAATAGAAACGGTTTAAAGTCAGGGAAAATTCTCTGTTAAAGGGGATTAAAGAGGCCATTTATCGAATAGGATGGATTTCTTCCAACCCCCTATGTGCAGAAAGCATGCAATGCGTGAATAATTCATCCAGAAATTCTATCGTGAAGTTGTATCAGTTTCCACAGTAAAACCTGGCTGTGGAGGAGGAAAATACATCAACATCTGTGACAGGCCCTATGAAGAGACAGTTGCAAAGCCTTTCAGGCACCAGGAGCAAACCAAAATATAATAAATTCACCAAGTGTCAAATTTGTGTCGGCTGAGTAATGACACCATATGTCTGGGTTGCCGTGTCACTGCAGGCTGCCCCACAAAGCAGCCCCCACACCTCCCGTTCTCACCAGCCCCCTTCCCACCCCCCCCACAGCTTTATAAAGTGTGCGTCGCCAGGGGAAGTGCTCCAGCTACCGTTTTCCACCCAGAAGATGGATAGAGATCCACTTGATAAATATGACTCTTGGCCGGTCTTTTAAAGCAGAGCCCAACCACGTCTCTCCATCCCCACCCCAAGCTAGGTGAAATGGTCACTTCCAGTCCAGTGCGAGCTGTCTAATTTATTGTGTGGTGAAACAGAAGCATCCAATCCCACAAGGATGGTTAGCATTCCAGAAGGCACAGGCTTTTCTCAGCCTGAGGGGCATGAAACAAAACTTAAAACCTGCAGTCAAAGCCGGCGGCTGGGCTGGTGGCAGAGCATCACTACCCTGCAGGAGAGGCTCTTTCTTGGATGTAGAGATCATCCCTGCAGTGAATAAAGCCAATAAATTCTGGTCTGGTGCTTGTGCCCCAGAAAAAGGTGCTGACTGAACTGTTCCTAGTGTCTGATCCCTGCTGGCAACTGCTAGACAAATAAAACAGGGGAAAGGAAAGGGGCAGGGGGGTGGAGAGAACTGCAAGTTTTATGTGTTATATTCAGTTTGCTCTACTTTGAAAAACAGGGACAAAGAGACAGATCTTGGTATTTCCCTGAACTGTCTGCGCTGACAGGTGAGACCACTCCAGATGACATATTTGACTCAAATCCCTGGAAAAGCACCTGAACTTCTCTCCAAGTTCTGCTTAAAACCTCAGTTCTACTAACTGCCTCACAAGCTGCCAACTTGCATTTTATTTTAGAAAGCTCTAGTTTTGCCATAAAGAATCTCCCCACTTCTAATGTGATTGCGCTTCCTTTTCCCACAACCAGCTTTCTCTCACTGGTAGCTTTTGTGAGTTTGTTTTTCATAGATCTCACTCTAAGAGCTGAAAGTAAATGTTTTTGTGAGTATCATGGAATGATCCACATAAAATAAAGAACTTTTTTTGTGGAACAACTAGCATATTACACGGGCTGATGAGAGAGCCAGTTATGAGCTCTGAAAAGATATCAAGAAGTTTTATTCTCTCTTGCAAAACATAAGAATACTAAATAAACAAAATATGAGATCAGTTAGAATCAGACTTTTAAAATTTCATCAAAGTCAAAGAAATGTGCTCTATGCAGTAGGGAAGAAAAGAACAGAAGGAAATTTTGCTGCACATCAAAATACTATATTTTTCACATTGTTCAGTGAAAATAATCCATAAATCCCTAAATGAACTTGCTCCAGAGAAAAGGAAACAAAGTCATCACAAAAAAGCAAAAAACAAATACCTGCTAGAACAAATGAACTCCACTGTGGGTTGTTCAGTTACAGACATCTATCTGTCATCGTTGCTTTTACAAACACTGGAATCAATGACAAGTCTGTCAATAAAAGGAGGGGAAAATGAAACCATGTCTTTAAAATAGAGGGGAAATATATCATATATATATCTACAATTGTATATGTATATCTGCAGGCTGTCAAGCTAACATGAACACGGAAAATGGAAACCAAAACGTCCTCTAAAAGGTCACTGAAATGAGGAGGACAAAGTTATAAAGTCATTCCAGAGTTGTTTTGGCTTGTGTTTTTTGCTCATTTAACAAAGAACTAAAGATGTCGGAGAAGTGTTGGTTGCAAAAAACCCCCAAAGCAAAACAAAACAAAGCCAACAACAATAACAACTCCCCCCCCCAAAAAAAAAAGAAAAAAAATTGATTTTTTTTGAAGAAAAACTTGTAATTTTGCAAGCAATTACATTTTGGACAAAAAATAGGCTCTTGCTGGTTATTGAAGGGCTGGAAGATTGCTCTTCACTTTTGTTGACTGATTTTTTTTTTTTGTGACTACTTGGACAGTAATAAAGTTACTAAGAAAATTTTGCCCTTTCTTATTTAATAATTAAATGTATCGAATTTTTGTTAAGATCTTCTAGGAGACAGGGCATGGAAGGATATGGTTAGTGAACTCCAGCAAGCTAAAAACCTTTTGTGATGTAATGGGCACTTCCAAGAGCATACCTCTTGGAAATATAAGTAAATGTCAGGCTGAAAAGTGAAAAAGAGTGTCTTTTATAATCTCATTTTCACAGAAGAGTAGTGTGTGAAAAGATACTGATCAGATCTTGTCACACTGATTTGAATTATTCCAGGTGAAGCATCAGGGATCTCCATAGACCTGAAGAATCAACAAATTTGATTTATCTAAATGCTTGTGTCCGTAAGTCTTGACTATGAAAATGGACATAGTAGAAGTTTTAAATACAAACAGTTAATGTTTCAACTTGAACTAATTTAATGCTCGGTAATTTTAGATTTGACAGGAAAAGTAGTAATTTTTCTCAGATTCTTGATATGTCTTTTGCAAGTCTCACTCACCTTTACCTGGTACTTTCCTAATGCCTTGATCTGTTTTTTCCTCTTCTTTGGCTCCCACCTCAGCTTCTTTTAGAATTTTGTCATTTTGTCTCCCAGAGCTCCTGTTCACACTGAGGAAATGAAGATTAACCTGATGCTCCTGGACCACTTTTCTCTATTCTCCTTTTCTTGATTTCCAGAGAAGTCTCAAATGCAAAGACACCATCAAGGTTCATTTGGTATCTACAGCACTGGGGCTTTGAACATGGCAGAAGACTTCAAAGTGGCACAGAATGCATTTCAAATAAGTAGCAAAAACTGAAGAAAAAGCAATACTATCATCTATCTGTAAAACCTTTCAAAAGAGACAAATGGAGAGAGTTTCTCTTCTAAACTGCTTTTTTTATAACATAGTCATGAAACATAGCTGGTATGAGGGAACCCACAGCTCTTTGAAAAGTAGAAACAGTTGGCGATGTATGGGGAAATGTATCTGTGAAAGTGACCTTTACCCCTGGAGCAGAGTGCTCTTTGATGCATAAATCTTACAGAGAGACAAGCGTAAGAGGCTTTAGCTGCTGATTAATCTCTTTTTTTTCAGCAATAGTGAGACCAGACAGTAAAATAAAAGCTTGAGAGATGGTTGCCTAAGAGGTTCTAAAAAAGTCCTTTGATGGGAAGAATACCCCGAAAAAACTGAGGAAACCTCAAAATTGATTGACAGGCCCACTATGCTATATTTAGTCAAAGAAAATAGCTAACAGCTACACAACATTTGTACATATTTTTTTCTTAGAACAGATGTATTCTGAACTCCCCCCATTACAACAGCAGGCTGATGTGATCCTTCTCAACCGTTTCAGGGTTTTATTCAGTTACAGAGTACTCAGAAGAAATCATGGGAATTTTACAGTGCTGAGATAAAGCTGTGTGAAAGTGCCTATGCATCTCCACAAATATTTCAAAACTCAGAATCTCAGGAGACTCATTTTGCACTTAAAACTGACACATGAAATTTTGTGAGCATGAGACTTTGAGCAAAAGGGATCCATTTTCTTCAGTGAGCTTCATACAAAGAAAATCCATCGCGCACATCCTAGTGGCCCCACTAGCAGATCATCTAATTTAGGAAGGCTCTTAACTACTGCTTGCCCAAACTTTGTGTAATAAATTAGATGCAGCAGCACCTTTCTGAGAACTGTAAAATATTCTTTTCTCCCTGTCAAATTTATAACAGGCTCAGAGACGTTGCAGTCAGTCTTATGCATTGTGACAGAGCTGGGACTTTTATACATGCAAATGTATCTGCAAATATAGAGTTGATGGCAGGACAAGGTTCACCTTGCCTGAATGTCTGTTCTGAGGTGGAGATTCACATAAATACTCAAGAAAACAAATGAAAACACCAGTAAGCTGAAGGTTTTCTTTGCTTGGCACTAAATTAAATGGGTATGGAAATACAATTGTAATGAAATGTATTATACAGTCATTTCTAGTCAAATATAAGCGCTCTCTGGCTATATAAGTCAAGTAAATGAAAGAAGTTAGTAGCCTGGAGCAAAGAAGGGTTTAATCCAGCCAGAGAGGCTTTAGACCCTGATGCCACAGATGCTTTTCTGGACAGTATCTTCCACCTTAAGAAATGATGCAAATGGAATGTGAAAATGTTGTAAAAATAAAACCAATTTCAATCTCTCTGGTCACTATAAGCACCTAGATCAAGTCTGTCTTTTTATACCATTTATACTCCCTTCTAAGAACATGAGGCAAAAGGATATAAAAAATTTGTATTGTAGCTTGGACAACCAAGGGAGGATTGAGCATTGCAGCACAGGATAACAACATCTGGTAAAAGAAGAGGGAAACTTTCCTGGTATTCAGATATGACATGCTAAAGTTACTAGTATTTCTCTTTGAATGACATTTGAAATCAGCAGAATATTTTCTGGGGATAGTATGTTCTTGAGGAAATGGCACACTTAAAAATTATAAAGAAAAAGGGAAGAGGTAAAGATTTTCTAGTAACAGAGGTTTTTCTACTATCTCAGTCTCTTGCTTTGTTGAATGCACTGATTATTTGTTATAACTTTTGTCCCATGTCCAAAAGCCTTCTTAGTACAAGGTCTGCCTTTTTCACTGCTGTATTACAAACCAGATTTCCACTCCCTAAGCTGAGACAGATGTAAAGCAGAAAGTTCAAATTGCTATACGGTCATCCCGCCTATTTTCCAGATTGCACTGTATTATATTTATATTTAAATAACTTTGCTTTCACATTCCCTGTAACAAAAACTAAAAAGAGAAAGACCCTACATTATATATAGCACTACTGTTACTTACAGCAATTATAATGGCTTGGTAGCCATTATAATTGCCACTATGGTGACAAGTGGGATGGACCAATTTAAATAGAATAGCCTGCTCCTGCCAAGGTTCAATAAATCAAATAATGCACTTCAAATTATTAATCTACCTCCTATACCCTGTCCCATCAGAAGTTTCCTCTGATATTTTGTTAGATTATCTCCTGGTTTTGCTTCTTCATATTTTTCTGAGGAGTCTCTTTCTCACTTTGCAATTTGCACTAAATTGCAAATTGCAAATTGCAATTTGCACTAAATTCCAATTCACTCCATAGAGTCATCAGGTCATTTAGGTTGGAAAAGATCATTGGAAACATCTCATTTATATGAGATGCTCTGCATATTTGTTCCCTTCTCAGTCTT
>VXBU01013641.1:418275-439582 GCA_013400315.1 Bombycilla garrulus | reverse complement strand
TTCTCAGTCTTAATTGTTAAATGTCGCACTCCCATCCCCAGATTACTGGATTACTCATTAGAAGTGGGATTGAACAATTAAGGATTATAGAATTGTCTGTCCAGGCAAAACAATACAAAATCAGCCTTGAAAGTATGCTCACACGTTTTGACTTTACCAGTTACAAGATTATGTTTACTAGATTATATAGCCATGTTTTAGCACAAAAGTAGCACACTATATGCATACTGAACTCATGACGGCCTTGTTATTTAAAACTTTTAAAATATATATCCAAAGTTCTACTAAGCTTCCATGATCCTTTTAAATTTAGATATTGTTTGAACTCTCAAGGAAGTCCAAATATCTTTCAAGGAACTACTAAAAAATAGACTTTTCTTTTTGGTTTTAAATAGATTTTATTTAGTCTTTGATGCAGAGTTGTTCTCTCTTCTACCGCTAGCAAGAATCATAGCAAAAACCTATGAAACCTGTGCGGACCAGAAATCACCTTAAGGCATCAAACCTGCAGCCTCAAAAACCACTAAATTAGTTTCCTTTTCTTTCATACATCCCTTTTACATGGCCAAATACTTAAAGTGGTGCCAGAATCATAAAGAAGATGATCTACCTTGTAAACTCTTGGCTACTGATGCTTGCCCTGGAGTCGCAAGCCCATTGTTTACCTTTCCTTTTGAAGCCTGGGAAAAAATATATCAAAGTATTTCAGGCTGCCAGAACTTTGCACACACAGACACTGGCATTGTGACAGGAAACCCAGATGAAAAAAGATGTCTAGGTTTAAATATCACACTCTCCCCTGAGCTCTTCTTGGTAACTTAAAAACTAGCTTGCATCAAGGAGATGATTATAAAATCATGCACAGAAATGGAAGAACAGTATGATTGACCTACTCTTTACATGAACCATCTGGGCCTGACATAATCGGGCATTCTGTTCCCTAGACTGCTATGGGAAAAGGCCTGAAATGGGCCATTTTGTTTTCCAGACCATGTTTGGCCATTCTGTATCATTTACCACTGTTGTTGAGGAGAGAGAATCCGTTTGCAGCAAACACTTTGCTGTGGAGCAGAGAAAGTGACTCTCTTTCTAGGGTCATGTATTGATTTACTAAATGGACATAGATCCATTCTGTGCTGAGAGGTATGGCACAGCTCACAAACTGCATCGCTCTACTTGAAGAAATTCTAGCTGTAAGTTTGTCTAGCTGTAAGTGTGTCTAGCTGTAAGTTTGTCTTTTTTTTTTTTTTTCAGGAAGACATTCCCTTTTCCTCTGATCTTCCAAGTAAAGCTTTTTACTCTCTACACCCCCTCTACCTGTCCCTTGTCTGTCCCCAAGTAAATATTCCACTTTACCAGCAGCAACCTTTTTCAGCAAATCCCATAGAGCTTATGTCTTTCTGTTACTGTATAAAATGTCTTTGGATAGCCATGGGTGTATGTCCACTGCTCCAGCCATCCTGCAGTTTAATAGAAATCATTATGCAGTTTAAGTGAACAGTTAGACAGCTCTTCCTCCTCAGTGTAAATAATAGCCAAAGAAGTCAAGCTCCCTGGGACAATTTCCTGTACCATTTCTTTATACTGGAAGTTTTCCCCTAGGTGACACCTCTGAGATGTCCAAGGCTTAAAATAAAAAAAGGATCTTAATCCTTTGTATCTCCCAAGTATATGCGGTATGTCATCACGCTAAATGAAGCAGCAGTTCCAGCTTATTTGGAAAAAAATTCCACCACAACTTAGAAATACCTTTGTACTGAAGAAGAAAGAAAAAGCCCACCAACACACATTTTTCTCTGTTCTGAAGCACCAGGCCCTTTCCTCAGCAGGTCTCTTCACAAACACATAAACTGGGCAACAGTTGTAGCTTCCTCAGGTCAGCTTCCAAGGAAGTTTAAGCAATTGGTCAATTTGTTTTTTAGACTAATCCATGCAATACATTTTGCTCTTTCTTATTTATATAGACTATGTAGCATCTGGGCAACAGAATGACAGCTGCCATCTATAGGTACAATACAAAAGAAAAGGGTAAGGCATGGTGAGGCAGTGATTCCATGTTATGCATATTCCCTTCATTCACCCCTATGTCCACTATAACATTCCTTCCAGAGACCACCCTGTCACACCATATAATAAGATGATACCTTCTCCCATCATTCCATGGGGTTTGTCTTTATTTAACATCTTTGTGTTCCAGATGTTCCCACTGAAAATAATTTCAATAGCATAGTGAAGACTAAACTGTTCCAAGATGTTGGCAACTACCAACCAAAATTCCAGTAACACATAATTTTAACATCAAGATCCTCTGTTTGAGCAATCTCTTTGCTGTGGGCTATATTCCAGCAACACCCTTCTCCATTGTCCTAGCAGTAGAAATAGGAACTGTGAACATGCAAAAACCCTGGGGACCAAATCCCTCTGAGCCACCAGCTCCCTGTTCTATGAGAAGACAACTTTTGCAGATGTTCTTGCGAGGCCACTTGCACAAAACACCTCCCTCTAAACCTACACATCTGACTGATGAAGCCCTGCCACAAGAAAGACAATTTTTTTTTTATGAAGAACCCTTGTAAAAATATATGTTTCATTTTTACTAGAATTTTGTGTGATAGAAGCAAGTTTAAAAAGTCTACAGATAGCTGCAAAGGAGTATTGTTCAGGTAGTTTGATAGTTTTTTTTCTGTCAGAGACTGACTCGTCTCTCTCTTTGGTATTTGTATTTCGAGCACCCATTCATTCTGTGTCAACTATAAACTGAGTTTCCAAAATGCAGCTCACATGACTGCAAGACCATTTTAGAGCCATTTTTACTTCAACAGGTTCCCAGCACAGCTAGGGAATAAAGTCAATTTTCCTCTTCCATCCCAAACCATGTAATAATTTAGGCTGCATGAAAACGGACCTTTTGTACTATTTGTGTATCCTGTAAGGCATTAGGTCTGACTGGGAAATCAACCAGATCTATGCCAGTGATATTTTGTCTTGTCAATGGAAATTCCTTTTGTGGACTGTGCAGCTGAAGTAAATGACCTCTTTCTGAAACAGCTCAAGTTTCTTTTGGTCCAGTTTTCAACTCATCACTATTAGATGTGAGTTTGTCAGTTCGTGCTGGAAATGGTCAGTCTGCACCAAATTCTCAGCCAGCCTCATCAGTAAGTAGGAAGGCATGCCAGTAATGTTAGAGAGCTCCTGGAAGAATGGCACAAACCAAACCCAGAACTCTTACCTTGAAAACACCCCTGTCTGCATCTTTTGGATCCGTTTCCACCTGCTGAAGGTTTGAAAAGATGTAGATTTGCTAGGTCTCAGCCTAACTCACCTAGGTAGGATACACTGAATTCGTTAAAGCTAAACAGTTCTGACTGTGTTTTTCTTTGAATAACTGGGAATCATGAAACCCCACAACTAGTTGAAAGCATATGTTTTTTAATACCATAAAATCTTCAAAACAATAATCACAAAAGTATCTATGTGATGGTACCTGATCTTGCCTCACACCACCAAATAAAACCCACCTCTCTGTTGACTTTAGAGAACAGTTTCCTTTTCCTTATATTTCCAAATATTTTCATTGCACTTCATTTAAATGTACAGCAATGCTTGAAACTACTCCAGTAAAAACCATGAATCCACAATCTCTCCTTATCCTGTAACATTTTCCTGAACCAAACAATTGCTGGAATTACACATCTTGGACTCATTCTTTATGTGTTGCTTTTTTTAAAGAAGTATTTAGTCACTGAGCACAAACTAGATCCTGTAAAAGCCTGTAAGAATGCTACTTGCTAGAAATTCCCTCCTCATTTGTCACTTCCAAGACATCACTATGAGTGGTAGCAAGGATGACTGCATTTAGCATAGATCAGACATGCTCTTGTCTGCGTTTCCACTTCAGCAAAGCAGTTGTTCCAAACACACCACATGTTTTTGGGGTTCCTATAATGTTTTTTTTCAGCAGATGTTACAAAATTGCATGTGAGATATTTAGGAGAGTTTCATAATGCATTTAAGCTTAAAATTACTGGTGTGTGGCCTCAACCCTGACTGAATTTTAATGTATGGCTTTGTAATAGCATTGTCAAGATCAATATTTTATTATTTGCATATTTACCTATTCCAGTTTTTGATAGGAAAACATTTGTTTCAATTTATTCCAACCAACTGCAATTTTCTTTCATTATTTGTTCCCACTTTGTCTTAATATATATTTTATCTGTCTGTTTCAGTCACGGAGACAATATGGATAAAGTTCAAATTATATCATTATAATTATTATTATATTTGTTCTCTGGCTTTTTTTTTTGAGGTGGGGGTCTTTTGTGGATTTCTTTTTGATTTCAGAAACGTTTAGCAATAGAAACAAAAGAAGTTCAGAGCAAAAAAGGTTAAGGGACCCTTTCCTGGCTCAGGAATTTGTTTGAACTTACTGAGTTAATAGCTCCCAATGATTGAGCTATAACAAAACCACTTCATCCCCAAGACAACAGGAATTGTGAGATAAACTCTGGAAACAAATCAAGCATTTTTGTGGGGAAACTCATGTGGTCCTGTGGAGCAAGAAGAGTTGTAGGAAATGTCTTTGAAATCAAAGTTTATGAATCACTAGTGTCTGTAAAAATTGCATACAGATGTTATAAAGTGCCTTTTCAGTTTCGATTGCCAAGAAGGTAAACTGAAAACACAGTAGTTGTAAAATGAAGGCATAAAAAGCTGATCAGTGTCATAAATATAAAGGAGAAAACCTGGTTTTTTGATATCTTTGTTATTTGTATCATCTACTGATGTAATTTTGCAGCTGTTATCAAAATACAGATATGACAAGTTATCTCTTGATTCAGATTTGCTCTTCTGCATATATTCTGTGCTCTTGCATTTGCTTGTATATAAAATTAAAAAAATTCCTATCAGCATCTCTGATCCTCCCCAAATCTGCAATCTACTTTTATAGAACAGTGTTCAAACCTGTTCTCGAGCCTTTGCACTAATTCAGGACTTTCTTTGGGGTTTTTTACCTCCTTACTTCTATGTACTGAATGTGTGGGAAAGAGTGCACTACATTGCTTTAGCCTTCTTTTGCTGGAAACAATAGCCGGGTGGTAAAAATTTTGAAAAAATATTACAGATGTCAGGTGTCATGTCTGCTCTTCAGCTGGGCTTTATCACTTAAACAGAGATTCAGAAACACTGGAGAAGTTCTCATCTGGATGTATAATACCTAAAACTTCTGAGGCAGCTGGCAACATTAGCCTTGTGGGTGCTGAAGCAGTGCAAGGCATCTGTACTGTATACCAGGATTTTCCTCCATGTCCTTTTGTTAGCCCAGCTGGCTGTTACTGAATGCCAGGTACACTGATACTGTACACAAATGTCCACAGAATTACAAAAAGTCATTCTGCACAGATAGTCTAGCATCCCTGTCAGATTACTTTTTGCAAGCCTGAAGATATTTCTTCAGTGGGTTATAACAGATCTTCACTTTTCTCAGTTTTCTGGATCATATATTTAGAAGGCAGGACTCATCATGAGATCTCAACTTTTGTTTTAGTTAAACAAACTCCATGGAATATATTTCATGACAACAGCACCAAGAACTTTGTTTATATAGCTATGATTTTTTTTTTCTACAGTAGAAGAAGAGATATATTTCCTTTGCTCTGCTCCTCACATGGATGGTTGAGTACATCAGAAAATAAAATCTGGCTGGGAAATAATTCACTGAATTTAAGTAAGTGTTGAAACATCATGATGTGTAGACTTAACCTAATTGGTCAGGCATGTGCACATAATGTTTCAGTTATGTAACAGGACATTAAGAAGTTGAACTTCTTACCAAATAAAAAAATATGGTATATATTACTAGCCCACTTCCCTGAGTGTCTGTATCAAATATATTGCTTTATGACTCTCATTTTCACTTATGCCACTGAATGCTCTGTGATACAGGGGGGAAGAAGTCAAGCTCAGCATTTCCTGTCCTTTGTTATTTTTAGAAGACTGAGGTAGTGAATACATCTGTGAAACTGCTGCATCTAGAAAAAACACTTTGTGCCAGGCTGCTTTATTATTGCATTCAGAGGGAGATGGAAGCAAGGGTCAAAGCAGGTGATGGTCTCAGGGAGACTTCCAGCTGGAGTTAAGTGAGGGTGCTGGTGGAGATAGCGATCATGCAAAGTCCATGAGCAGAGACCCTATATACATATACAGGTTTTGTTTTTTTTTAATTTCTTGTCTCCCATTTCTAATGACTGACGAGGCAGAGTTGGAAGAGCCTGGGCTGTTTTCCAAGATGGTTTTAGTGATGTGCTTAGAAGATTGATAGTTTCATATTTTCTTTGCTTTCACTGACCATCTCAGCTTCCCGATTCTGAAATTGGGACATAAGAGACAGGACACAGGGACAAGTGCTACAGAATGGAAGCAATTACATCAACATTGAAAAAGAGGCCACCTGCCATTTAAAGTTCACTATAATTTTGGGAAGAAATAATTTACAGAGCTGAAAATGAGATAAAGGCCTCTGGGGCTTGATGTCTAAAGAAAAAGATGTCTCTCATAGTGTTGGACAGCAGCTCCCCTACAGCTGCAGAAAAATAATGTCCTCAGACAAACAGGCTGAACTATGCATAGCTGTAGTCCTCATCTCACTGACTGTGCTCCTATCTGCATTCTCCAAGATCACTATCCCAAACTTCACATGACCCAAGAGAGCTTTTCCAGCCCTGTGACTATGGCTGAGCTTGTGATCCCTTTCACCTGCACCCCACCAGAAAGTTCCCATAAACAATCTGAAGTGAAGTTACCCAGTTGTCTCTCATCCTGAGACCCTGAGGCATGATGCTTTTCCCACTCTCAGAGTCAGATTTTCCAGTTGTGATGGAAGACAATGACTGCTAACACAACAAAACTAAAACCCCCTACACTAAACACCTACTTAAACTACTCATATTTTACTCTTCAGTTTACAGAAGTCCACTATTTTTTTCCAAAAGGGCTGTCAAAATAATCCTGCATTCATATTCATTTTGCATAACATAACTTTTAATTTCCTTCTTTCACTTGCTGTATGGTATGCACCAAAAACTGCATTAACATTCTGACACATCCCCCTTTTTTTCTGAATCCTGATTACATGAGCAATAACTTAATATTTGCATGAGTGAGTGTTGGAAATAAGACTTTCTGAAAACGTATATCTCATTATTAATTCTTTTGATTTCCATATTGTGGCCAGGGCCCAAACATTAATTTCTGCTATTATCAGGTGCCAACTTCAGCTACAGTTTGAATCAATGAAATGCCCTAAAAAATGTCTTGCAAAGTGATTTTCCTTCCACAGAGGAAAAAGGTAACTCATTCCTAAACTCCAGCCATGGCTAAATTATCTGATGTTGGCAGTGGTTCAGAGACAATCTACAAACAAAATTATAATCATCTAGCCATCAGTTTCCATAGGTCTGGCCAGAAAGGATTTTTCTCCCACACCTTATCCCATTCAATCTTGTTTCTTTTGTCTTCATCCTTGCACTCCCTTCTTCATATTTGATTTCTCATGCTTCTCTCTGAGTCCTTTTCTCAATCTCCACTTTGGTTTCCCTTTCCAACAATCATCCTTTATTTGCTTAATAACACTAGGTGCAAGAAAATTCCAAATTAATCCGATTTGGCTCAGGTCTTAGTTGTTTTTTTTTTCTTTCTTTTTTTTTTTAAATTTTCTTTTTCAAAAATTTATTTCATTTAGTTTTATTGTATTTTTTCTATTCTAAATAAAACCAAGATAGGAATTGTAGTCTGAAATACAGATACTAAAATCTGATTGATGAGTTTTGACTCCTACATTTGTATTTGGCATCTAAATAAAAGTGGTTATCCAATAGCTTTGAATATCTGCAGTGAAAATGTTAGGTGTTGCATTTAGACATTCACTTATAAATGTTCCTAATTGCAAAAATTAAAACTTTTTGGTGGTTAAAATCTTCTGTAAGTGAGCTAGTAATCTTGTCTAGAAATAAATGCTTCATAGCAGTGAAGTCAAAAGTGCTGCATTCCAGTCCTGTGAAAGCTTTTGTTCCACCTCTTGAGTGGGTTACAGGAGCAAAGAACAGCAAGAGACCATTTTCAGTGAACTGTATTCTTGTTTGACCTATGTTTCCTTTAAATCAATGTAATAAAGAAATCTTGAAATAATTTTGTTCTTGAAGGAGTTCCAGTGGTCATATTTGAGGTTGAAAGGAGGCTGTGTATTCTGTTAAGAATCAGATACTGTTTGAAGAAACCTTAATGACAGTCCGAATCAGATTGCCCTCAGCACAGAAATACTCCAGAACAAGACTACCATGGTCTCCTAGGCTGCTGGACCCATCCAAGCCCAGTCATGTCATGGGTGCAAATGCCTAAGACAGCTGGTCCAAACCAGGATGCAGAGAAGGGTGACCAGACTTCAACCATGTTTGGGAATTTGGCTCTTTTTCATGTAGATATAGCTCTCTCTTCAGTGTTGTTTTGTTTTGGGTTTTTTTTGAGAATGGAGGAAGGAGAATTAAAGACTATGAGCACTACCAGAATCCAGAGGCAATGTCCAGGTTGACTCCATGACTAGTGGCACCATTCTGGTGCTGAGTGGATCTTACTCCTCCTAAATCTCCAGTCTGCACCGACCTTATAACATTAGTTTGAGTGTATTTGATCCACAGTGTCAGCAACTCATCTTTCTCTCTCCTTGTCTCCAGGATGAGAGGAATTTAGACAGAAAAAATGGAGTTCTAATGATTTAGGGGAAAGGTTAAATTATATGTTCAATTGCTTATAATTTTTAACATTTGTTCAGGACTTCAGCATAGATGCAGCCATAGATTGAAAAGTAATCTCAATAACGCCATATTTTTCATATTATGATTAATTATGGTATTTCTTAGTCAAGATAATAAGTGTTCAAAAGGATCTGCAAGAGCCTAATTAATAATGATCCCCATTCCAAAGACTACAGTGAAATTTGGGAAATTAGTATGAATAGAACCATTGGTCTTTCTAATCCATCCTTTTTCTTTGGACTGCTATTCATCAGCCATGCCCTAAAGTGCTCTCCACTCACTGCTCTTCAACTCCATGCTGTTTGAATCTTCATCTTTTGTTAGACTTTTCAATATCCTAATTATGTTTTAAGTGAAAAATCTCTCATTAAACCCCAACCTAAGCCTCCTTCTCATTTCTAATTTCAAGTCATAGTGGAAACAAAACAATGGCCATTGCAGATTTAGCCCTTTTTTATACAATATTTGTTACATTTAAGTTTTCCTGTCAGCACTTTTTTTCAGGCTCCAGACATTCAAGCTCCTCAAAACAAGCTATGGCTGTAATATAGCCAAAGGCAATTGCATAAAGAGAGCCTCAGTAAACTTCTTTAGAGAAGCTTTTACATTTTAAATGTTCCTTAGCTTAATGCTAATTACTTCGTTATTAATGGCTTTGTTTTTTTAGACCTGCTAGAGGAATATGGACAACAGAACAGCATCTAGTATTAGTGGCTGTGTGGGTTTTATAGTGCTATTTGTAAACATGAATTTTTGGTTCCTAGATCCAATCTCTGTCTGAACTAGAGGTCAAGAGACGAGTGGAGAAAAAGGTAGGCAAATTGCTTTTTTCCCCGTTAAAAGTGATGAAGAACTTCCTTATACAATTTAAATGACATGTCCATGGTGGTATGTGAAAGATTGTCTCCCCACAATGCATTTTTCTTTGTAAACATCCTGTCAAGGTGCTTCAGTGAGTTCTGAATTGTCTTATCTCTGCCTCGAGGGGAAAAAGACAGTTGTCTTTATAATCCTGTGTTTTAGGATGCTTTAAATGCTGGTCTAGTCTATGAGGATTAGGCACTCTGTAGCATGTTCCTTTATCTGGACACTGCTCAGTGATGGCTGCGTTCAGAACAGGGCACATTTTGGGAATTGGTGCAGGTCCCTTGTGGGCTCAGGTCCCTTCTGGGCTCAGCCTGTGAAAAGGAGAGTATGGGAAGAAGACTAATATCTGCTTGGGACTTCTGAAACAGATTTGCAGCACACAGACGTAAACATTCGCATCATGGAACTGCTTCTGGGGTTCCCTACAGCAGTCATAATTGAAGCATAACATTTAAAACTCTTAACAGCTGCAAATAGGAATGTTAAAACACTTCCAAAAAACATGTGCATTTGAAACAAACAACTGTCTCTCCACAGCCCAACTGGCAAATGATTGAACCTTTCATACTTTTCTCTTGTATGCATGCCATCAGATGCGAAGTGTACACAAGGGATTAGTAGGTCACTCAAGAATTTTGAAATTAAATAGAGAAGGAGTAAATTAAATTCCCGGATGCTATGAGGTGCCAATTCAATCTGTGTCCTCAGAACATCTCAACATGAAATGCTACTAACCAATTTAGTTGTTTTATAGGTACTATCGGTATTTTGGCATCTGTAACCCACTTGATTGTGAGGAGTTAATAGGTGTAGAAGTCTGACTGATATGGTCTGTCCACGCTCTTACTGAAGTAAATATATTGCCACATGCTATGAAAAATCTCATCATTCTGCATATTTACATGTCCCCTTGACTATATTAGGATTTTTGCACTTACATGGACTCTGCACTTACTTGGAGGATTATGGTTATATCATATATTTGATATTATAAACCATGTTTCTGTAACAGCAGATGTAAGCTGACAAGTACATTCCCCAGCTGGCATGTATAGGTGAAGTTCCATCTCATAAGTTCATGTTAGGACCACTTCTAATAACAGCATAAAAGTCACAAAATATCATACAAAACTAGGTGGCAAATGTTTGGTCTTCCTCCACAAGCTGGTAAAGGGCAAAACAGAGCTTTCTAAGCAGTCATTCTTGGATAGCACAGCAGTCTGCATATTCCCCAAGCATTTGATCCTGACTAGAAAGATATGTTCTTTCATTTGTTCTGATCTCTATGACATAAATGTATCATGAGTCTCTTACTAGATAGCAGGAGGGAAACTCTTTCCATTTCCCAAAACCAGGATAGGAGCCTTTCTTTAAACACCAGCCAGCAGACAAATCACACGGGACTAGAGAAGGTGACCTCTCATCTGCTTTTGCAGCTGCAACCTCCCAGCATCCTTTCCTGTCTAGGGCTAGAAGCTCTCAGGATTGTGAACTATCTTAAAGGTTATACCTGTGACTTTCTTTGTCTTAGCAATACTAAACTGATAAGATAGAACACTGGTGTAACTAAACAAACCAAAAAAATTGAACAGTTTCCTGAGAAAATAGTATATGTGTTCAGAAATCTGGGACAAGATTTGCAGTGAGACTTCAGTATTTCTTAATGACTTAAAATTAATAGACTCTTTAGTAACTTGCACTCTTTCTTCTTGAGGATTGGTATTAAAAACAGTAATAGAAAATAATAACAACAAATATTTATTACTTAGTACTTTAAATAAAAAATGCTTTTACTCTTTATTGTCTTTGGGAAATGGAATTATAAGTGTTCACACACAACTGTGACTGGGATCATTGGGACTCTAGGACAAGATTCATATTGGCTCAGTTTTTCATGAGCAAAGCTGATGAAACCCAACACCACCCAGAGCCTGAAGTGAGCCGGGTAGGTAACAGGTGAAGGCAGAAGGAGGACTACTGCTCAGGACAGCAGGATGGTTGCAGTTCTCTCACAGGACACAGGTGCAGTTATCCCTGCCACACTGGATCACACAGGAACACTGTCACCTCAGGCACTGGGCCACAGCCAGAAAGACTTGCATGGTTCTGGGCTACCGCTGAGCACAACCAGCCTTCGGTTCCTGAAGCCCACACAGCAGATACCATTGGTAGAAATAAGAGCCAGATGTGTGAGCTGGATGTGTAAAATATGTGAACTTACATGTCTGCTGAGATCTCAGCCCCTTAGCCCACACTATGTAAATCCCTCAGTGAGTCTACACTCAGTGGCAGCCCAAGCCTGATCCATCATTGATCATTGTCTCTGAGTTCAGGTGCCCTGGAAGCACAGACAAGGTGTGGGTACTGACCACACTGTCCACCTGAGCCATCAAACCTGCAAATAAACCAGAAGCAGTTCCTGGGGAGGGGAGCTGGGACTGTACAGCCAACAACATGCCTGGACCATGGGAGCTGCCTCTACAGAGCCTTGGTTGAATTTGGTCTGTACCTGCAGTCAGAGCTGGCTTGCTCTTGTCGAGCAGTTAGAGGATCCATCCACGGTCTGGGACCAGAGCAGTCACCTATGCAGCTCCTGAGAACAGTGTGGAGATGCATGTCCTTAAACAAAAGAAAAAAAAAACCAACTTCTGCCTATCTGCATCTCTTGACATTCTAACAGTAGCATGAAAGTTGGCTTAGAAACCAGGAAAACCTCTCCTTCAGTCCTATCATCCCATTAATTTGTTATGTTATTCTCATGCATTCCACTCATAAAATACAGCTAAATACCTTTTTTTCCTAACTTCTAAGATCACAATCACTCTTTTCTAATTTTTAAACTAACTTTTTTATTATTATTAACTTGATTTGAGCATATAATATACTGTTGATTAAGCTCTTATATGTATGCCTCTATTGGAAGTCAGTTTTGTTCCTACCTCAAAAGCTGGATGAGACTGATATGGAACTGTGTTTACTGTATGTAGTTTATGACCATATATACAATAGTGTCTATTTAGAATTTTTACATGGTTTACTATTTTTAAATATTAAAAATGCATGTTAGAAAATGGTCTTTTGAAGTTTTCACTACCTATTTGTATGGGTCTCTTGTTATTATTCATGTAGCCACAGCTATACTGTGATATAAAAGCACACATATAGAATGCACAAAATAGATTTTTGTTCCTGTCACTGTACATTATATTCTCTTCATTAAAACAAAGCATCTTGTCCTCAGATGACTCTCAAGAGAATGTGAGCTCTGTGTTGTGATCTGAAGGGCTTGCATTATACATTTGCCTGGAGCTTTCATTATTAATAGACCCTCCTTGAGCACCTCTTAGCTAACTGACATTCATTTGAGACCACTGAATTCCTAAACTTCTCTGACCTTGCTACATGAACTCAAGATTCATAGTCTCAAGCAGAATGGATAAATCAAATAAAATATTTTTATTATGAGGTCTCAAATGTTGACAGCAAAAGAGAATAAAATTATATTGAAAAATATTTTTCTAGAACAACATGCTTTTATCCCCCAGCTTATGGTATTTTTCTATTGTGTCAATTAAAGTGAAACAGCAATTTCTTCACTTCTAGCTAGTTATATTGTATTTGCAGACAAAGTGGAATAAGAATTTTTTAAAAAATTATTTTCATGAGTATTTGAACAGTTGAAATAACATAATGGATTTTTTTACGGTAGCATTAGTCCTTGCCAGCTAATAATATGTCAGTCAGTACAACTGTAATATGAGACTCTGGTAGGACTAGGTATTGGATTTGTTTTATGTCAAGGTTTCCTTCAGATTTTTCCATACAGTCCCTGCAGAATGAACCTTCCCGTGTTTTGAGTCACTTACTCTAAGCATTTATTCTTTTGTTTCCAGCACTTGGAGAAGAAGAATGAGAGGAGAGGTCACTGACAGAAAAATATCAGCCCCACTGAAGAAAAACCCTCTGGGTTCTGGGGTTCAGAGCATGACCCTCAGCAACATGCAGCTGGCAGCTGACAGCATTTGTGAAAATTTGGTGTTCTTTCTACTACTGAAGTTAAGGTTTGTATCACAAAACACAAACACCTAAAGAGGGTGTTTCTTGAACCCTTGTTAGATATTGAGCACACAGTATACGTCAGACTCTGCAGGGTTCAGTCCCTCACCATATCTGAATTTCCAAGTGTCTAAACTCATCCTCTAATGAACAGTTTGTCTTTCACAATGTTTCTGCCAATTCAAAAGAGTGTAAATTACCCCTCAAAACCCCAGGAGAATTTTACCAGCAAAAGTTTTATATGGGTATGATAAATCAGAATAGTTAATTAACACCATAGATGTTTTTGCCATGTAGATAGGAGATCTGCAGAAATATCTGGGAAGAATGGAGCTTTTAGACAACTGCAGTTCTCTGTCCAGGTGGACCTAAGTTTCACAGGAACCCTTTTTGAAATCTGTGCTAGGAGAAGATGTATAAACTCGAGGTAATGTCCCAGCTACATGGCTAGTCCTGAAATCCACACATTCATGTCATATTACCCTCTCTGGAGTATTCCTTTCTGTTTGAGGGATGTGCTGTAACATGTTTTCAGAAATACAAGTCCATAATTTTATTTTCAATACAGTAGTTTTTAATAGATTAATAAAAAGTTACTGTGTTTAGACTTACATTTATCAAGGCACTGCAAAAAGAGAGATGCTAAACTGCACAAAGTTGTATATACAAGCTCTCTGAATTTTCCTTTGAAAGCAAATTACCACCCCAAATGCAAATAAGAAGGTTGCATCTGGTGTGCCACCTTTGGAACCTAATTTAAGTGATTTGAATATATGCTTGGAAGTATCTTTTTCCACTGACTACAGTAAAAGTCCAGGGTAATTGCCTGGAATAAATTATTCACTAAAGCTAGGTTCCTGAACTTAGACAGCATGTCTGTCTATTGCCTATCACTCCCATCTTAGTCTTTAGACTTCTAAAGGTGGACAATCAGCAGGTGGGGATGCAAAGACATAAGCAATCATATCTGGTCAAAGAGTGAAGAAATTATGCCAAAACATTAACAAAGGCATATTGTCCCTATTTTTAATTAAAAAAATATTTTGAAAATGTTCTGAAGATTTTCCCTACTTGTGAACATTGTCTTCATACTCCTCAGAGAAGAATGCTGCTTCTGGAAGTGGGGCCTATTTCAATGTACTTGGGAGAGAAAATGACACCTCAGAATGTTTTGTATGCTTTCAGCATCTGGAAACCTTTCAAAGAGCATGCCAACTTGCAGTTGTGGAAAAATTAAAATAACACAGAGATACTGATAGAGGACAGTACTAACTCCTTCCCAGAGGTATTTGTTGCAAATGATGTCTGAGGTGCTTCTTCTCCCCCTGATCTGCAGCTGCCTCACAAGTTTGGGCTAAGGAGTAAGGGCACAGAGCAAAAGCAGAGCAAACATGAGGCAGAAAGACCATTCACAGCCCTCTACACGAGAAAAAGTGGGAAAGGTCACAGTTCCTGCACAATTTTGATCACTGGACAGATCTGAGGGTGTTGACTGGGATGGGAAATAAAGGGTTTTACTTTGTTCTTGTTCCAGTGGAGAACAAACTACCAGGCCTGTTTGCCTGTCTTTGGAGAAAAGCCAAGGGTTTTATCCCATGGGGAATAAATTATACACATAAAGTATGAGGCATCAGGTAATGTAATTAGCTCAATTTAGATGCACTATTGACACGACACTAGTGCTTATTACTAATGAATACACTGCTAGTGAATCATTAATAATGGGAGTATCTAACTACCATGCTTATGAATGCTTTATTGTGGAAAGGTGGAAAGTTCATTTAGGCTGTTGGATTTTTGTGGGCCAGTTGTTTGCTTCACTTTTCACCTTTTCTGATCAGCTATTCTCAGCTGGGTTTGTGACCAAAAAGAATATGAGTTGAGTTTTAAAGGAAATTTGGTGACAAGGGTAATGGAAAAGAGTTGAATACCCTTCACTACATTTTCTTGGCATCACAACTCCAGCCAGGGCACAGAAAAAGGCAAGTAAATCTAGAAGTAAAACTGAGAAAGATCTGAATCAGCAGCAATCAGATCTCATTGGTGCAGAGGATGTACTTGCTGGGAGAAGAGCATTTAAACAATCAGGAAGACATTTCCAGTGAGGATTTGCAAAGGTACAAAGACAGTCACAGAGGTATGGAAGTGGGAAATAAAACAGCCACAGGAATGTTTTGCTGCATAGCCATATCCCTAGCCTCACTCAGGCTCTCATCCTAAAAAACTGGATGTGCTCTGACAGCTGCACTTGTGGGGGAGGCTCTGCAGGTGTGCAGCACGGTGTAGGATGTAAGCAAGGGATTAGGCCTGGGGCAAGTTCATTAAACTTCAGCTGTGACTTCTGGCACCACAGGGTTAATGGCAATCCCTGGTGTGGCAAACTGCTTGCTCCAGGGCAGCTCCATTTTTTTAAGGAGAGCTCAGGGAGGATTGGAAGCCTTTGCAGTGGTGACTGGTGCTGGGCGGTCAAAACAGCTCTGGCTTTTCTCAAGAGGACACCAGCACTGCCAGAAAACCCTATCCATTGTGGCCAGATGTTTTGCTGCTCACCAGATACCAGGCAGGCCCAGAGGCTTGGATTTGGGAAGAGCTCCAAGTTTCAGGACTTGGTGCTACATCCCCAACTACTTAGTGAAAAAATTCAGGGAAATCCAGGTGCATCAAAACTGCATGGATAACAAGCTTTATATAGGAAACACTAGCTGGAGCCTCACCAAAACTGAAATATTTTACAGGCTTTTTGGAATCTGAGCAGTAGGATGCAGAGATGTGGTATCTTGTGACAAGCTGGCTCTGGCTTCTGGTTTTGAATCAATTCAACTGATGAGATTTTGCAAGCCCAGAATCACTCTTATTATGCCCTTGCTAATTGATTTAAGCTGTTCCAATACAAACATTTTCCATATAAAAAGGAACTTTTTAAAAAAATGTCTGCCTTATAGGAAATAGAATTTTCAAATAAAACGTATAATTTCACTAAATTTTTACAGTCGCATTTTGTTCCGTATTCTTAGCTATGGATGGGATTTGTGTGATCAGGATTGTAGCTCTGCACTGAATTTACCTAAAAGGACAAAGTCCTCAGGATGTTTCATGACCTTGACCTTCACCTCTGAACTTGCCTTTTCTCTTTGCAGAACCAAACACAGAATAGATGTGCTCAAACCTGTCCTTTTCAGCTCACACCTTGCACCCTCCATAGCCCCTTTTACATCCGTTTTCCTCCTTTCTTGATCCAGATTAGTCATGCAAGGTGTAGAAATCAGCTAACCCTTGATGTACTGGCTTGTTTCAAATTATTTTGACAAAGATGTCAGGTTTTAAAGCAAAGGGAGACAAAAATCACACTGTATTTATGATTTGTGAATTGAAACAATTCCTCTTGGATGGATAATTTGCTTATAAATAAAAAACTCATAGAAAGATCATGCTCTGAAAAAATGAGTGAATATGTAGTGCATTATTTTTGACAGATTTCATATTCATTTAGCACAGTTACAGGAATTTTTAGAGGAAAATAATTATTCTTTGGGAAGAAAAACACTCTTCTAAGCTAGATGATTTCTGTGTGCTCTGGATTGTCTTTCTTTCTTGAATTACAGTTTATTGGAGGGGACTACTAGTAATTCCCAGTTCTAAAGGCAGCTACAGAGGGTACAATAAATCTCCTGGAAGCCAGACTTCCATTTTCTTCTGGCATGCTGTACATCAGGCAGTCTGGGCTGCAGTTGATAAAAATGGGAATCTCCCCGTCCTTATAAAACATATGAGTATTTGCTAGCACTCACTGTGATTATCCCCAGCAGAATATTCCTGTGTGAACATCAAAAAAAATGTCCCAAATCTACAATCAGATATGGGGCTGTGGAGCCTGAAACCTGCAAGACTCTGCACAAACTACTGCTCTGTATCCATCCCACGGTGGCTCAGATTTCAGGATCAATGCTCTAATTATCCCAAACTTGAAAGTATGCTAGAAAAATGTTTTTTTGCCAAACAGAGAAGGAAACGGAAAAGACATTTCCAGTGTGAACAGACATGTCTATGCCATAAAGACAATTGGGGTTAGTTTCAACAGAGTTGTCAACTGCCACTGTCAACCCTGGGAGTGTTTAATCATTGAGGTAGTGATATATCCTTCAGTATGGGAGGTGCTATTAAGGTGTTGTGTTTCCTTCTAAAAGCTTCTAGCAATCTCATTTCTTAGAATGACACAGTTAGTAGTTAGGAGTAAGCAGAGTACTTACCATCCCGATTTTCAGTGGGAATTTTTCACTACTTGGGTCATGGAAAGGTTTGACACGTGAGGGTTTTGTGCCCCATGTTTTGCCCTTGCTTTACTTTCAGACTTTTTGCCTTCCCAGTATTAGTTCTTGTTTCTCCAAAATCTGCCACACAAATATCAAACACTTTCATTCCATGGACACTGATGAACATTAGAGAATGCATAGTAAATCCAGTGCTTCTGTGTCACATTAAACCTACTGCATATGTGCACATACTATATGTATGGTGAAAGTGCAGAATCTGATGCTTATTTAAAATGGTATGCTCCTGGATCCAGCATTTGCCAGCCCATGCACACACATTTTTTCATGGCAAATTCTTGATTGTGGTATACTTTCCTTCCTCTCCCATACTGCTATCCGCTGGGGGACAGTTTTCAATAAAGCTGTTTCCACTCTGGACCCTCATGGAGGACAGTGTGTTCGGTGATCAGGATTGTATCTCTGCTGCAAACTGAATTCCTGTGACAGCCTGACTGAAAACATGGTATTGCAAGGCTTCAGGAAAACAAACTTCATCTCTTTAAGGAGATAGTCAATAGGATCCTCTGGAAGACTGCCCTCTGGGACAAATGGGTAAAACAGAGCTGGCAGATCTTTAGTGAAATCTTCCATGGAGCACAAGAGCTAGCAATTCCCAGAGTGAGAAACTGGCCAAGGAAAACACGAGATCAGTGTGGCTGAGTAGGAAACTGCTGGTCAAACTAAAGAGGAAGAAGCAAATGCACAGGCGTGGAAACCAGGACAGGTAACCTGAGAAGAGCATAGAGATGAAGTATGGCTGTGCAGGGATGGGGTGAAGAGGTCCAAAGTGAAGTTGGAACTGAACCTGGCAAGGGATGTACAGAATAACAAGAGGGGCATCTACTAGTACATTAACCAGAAAAGGTCAAAGAAAGTGCTCCCTGCTGAAAAACAATGATGGAATACTGGTAATAATAGGTGAGGAGAAGGTTGAGGTAGCAATTTTTTTCCCACAGTCTTCAATGTTAGCCTCTCTTCCCACACTCCTCGAGTGGATGGACAGCCAGATGAGGAGTGGGGGAGCAAAGCTCCTCCCACTGTAAGAGAAGATCAGGTTCATGACCACCTGAGGAACCTGATTGTTCTTCAGTCTGTATGACATCACAAGCTGTATCTCATAGTCCTANGTGAGGAGAAGGTTGAGGTAGCAATTTTTTTCCCACAGTCTTCAATGTTAGCCTCTCTTCCCACACTCCTCGAGTGGATGGGCAGCCAGATGAGGAGTGGGGGAGCAAAGCTCCTCCCACTGTAAGAGAAGATCAGGTTCATGACCACCTGAGGAACCTGATTGTTCTTCAGTCTGTATGACATCACAACCTGTATCTCATAGTCCTAAGGGAATTGGCTGATGTAGTTGCCAAGCCACTTTCCATGACATTTGAAATGCCATGGCGGTCAGGTGAAGTCCCAGGTTACTGAAAAAAGGGAATTTCATCCTTCTCAAAAAATGGTAGAAAGGAGGACTGTGGGAACTACTGACCAGTCAGCCTTACCTCTGTGCCTGGGAAGACTATGGAACCAATCCTTCCAGAAACTAAGCTAAGAAACATGCAGAACGGGGAGGTGATTTAACAAAGCCAGCAAGGCTTTACCAACACCAAGTCACCTGAACAAACAAGTGGCCTTCTACAGTGGAAGGACTACATCAGTGGACAAGCAGAAGGTTACAGATTACATTTAACTGTATTTCTGTAAACTCATGACATGATGCTTTCTAAATTGGAGAGAGTTGGATAGATAAGGAGGTGTTTGGACAGTGCATCCAGAGGGCAGTGATCAGTGGCTGAGAGCCATGATGGGCATCAGTGACAAGTGGTATCCCTCAGGGGTCCATACTGGGACCAGAGTTATTTAAGGATCTCCTCTCTCTGGTGACCAGTGGCAGGTCCCAAGGACATGGCCTGAAGTTGTGTCAGGGGAGGTTTATGTGGGATGTTATAAAAAAGTTCTTCCCCCAGAGGCTGGTTGTGCACTGGAACAGGCTCCCCAGGGAAGTGGTCATAGCCCCAGCCTGACAGTTCAAGAAGTGTTTGGACAATGCTCTTGGGAACACAGTATGACTCTTGGGGATGGTCCTATCCAGGGCCAGGAGCTGGACTCAATGATCCTTCTGACTCCCTACCCACTTAGCTTATTCAGTGATTCTGTCATTCTGTGATTCTCTGATTCTGTGATATCTTCATTAATGACACAAAGAGACTGAGTTCAGCCTCAGCAAATTTGCAGATGACACCAAGCTGAATGGTGCAATTGTCACACCTGAAGCCATCCAGAAGGACATGCACAAGCTTTAGAAGTGGGCCCTTGAGAATCTCATGGGGTTTAGCAAGACAGTGCAAAGCGCTGCACATGGGTTAGAAGCTGCCCCGGTATCAACATGGGCTGGGGGATGAACAGAGTGAGAGCAGCTCTGCTGAGAAGGACTTGGCAGTGCTGGGGGGTGAGAGGCTGGACACCAGCTGGCAATGTGAACTGGCAACCCAGAAAGCCATTTGTATCCTGGGCTGCATCCAATGCAGCGTGGCCAGCAAGGTGAGGGAGGAAGTTCTGCACCACTCTGCTCTGGCAAGATCCCACCTGTAGTACTGCATCCAGCTCTGGGGTCCCCAGCACATCAGCCTGCTGTACCAACATCAGAGGAGGGCCACCAAGATGATTAGAGGGATAGAGCACCTCTTCTCTTAGGAAAGGCTATGAGAAAGTCAGGGTTGTTTAGCCTGAAAAAGAGAAAGCTTTGGGGTGACCTAACTGTGGCCTTTCAGTACCTGAAGGGAGACTGCAAGAAAAATTGAGAGGGATTTTTACAAGAACATGTAGTGACAGAAAAAGGGGCAGTAGATTAAAACTAAGAGAGTATGAATTTAGATTAGATACCAGGAAGAAATTCTTTCCTGTGAGAGTGATGAGGTCCTGGAACAGGCTGCCCAGGGAAGCTGTGGATGCACCATTCCTGGCTGTCATGGTTTGACACCAGCCAAGGGCCAGTGCACCCATGAAAAAATATTTTTCTCAATTTCTGCTGTGAGATAGGACCAAAAAAGGAGCACAACCACCCAAACCTTAAAACATAGAGAAGAAATTTTATTAACTAACACTAAAGAGAAAGGAAAAAAAAAAACAGAAACCAGAAGGAAACTTTCAAAACATCCATCCTTCCCCCACTGACTGTTCACACTCCCACTGACCACATAAAAAACAAAACCTAGGATTTTCAGTCAATCCACCCCTTGAACAATCATTTCTCCAACCCATCAGGAAGAGCAG
>VXBU01013641.1:290165-417940 GCA_013400315.1 Bombycilla garrulus | reverse complement strand
GGCCCAGCCCAACCCAATCTCCCCCCACAGGACATTATGGGGAAACCGGGACGGGGAATTGCTCTTCCTTTCCATCCTCCCCACCACCTGCCGGGACAGCTCTCTCAGGAGGGGCTCCCGGCACAGCACGGCCCTGGCCTCCTCCTCCCACAGGTCTCCGTGGCTGTGGGGGGAAGCCGGGCCAAGGGCACAGCCCACATCTGTACTTGTTCAAGGCTGGAAACAAAAGAGAGCGATTCCTGGCCAGTCCTGTGCAAATGTGTATCCTACTGAGATGAATTTCACTTTTGATTGGCTCATTTCCCTGTCTGTCTTTAAATCTGGCCTATAATTGGTGTTGCACTGGGCTCATGGGAAATCCACAGGTACACCTCACTTCCAGGGGTGGCTATTTTCCTGCCCACCAAAATGTCAATCAATCTCAAACCAGCACACTGGCAAGTGTTCAAGGCCAGGTTGTATGCCGCTCTGAGCAACCTGGTCTAGTGAAAGAGGTCTTTGACTATGTTAGGGGGTTTGAAACTAAGTGTTCTTTAAGGTCTCTTTCAATCCAAACCATTCTATGATTCTCTGATTTTGAAATTTTATAAAAACTAAGGTGTCTGAATATGAGCCTGAGAAAAATCTGGGCCAAACATCCAATCCTGAAACATTTGAAAATCTGACTAGCAGTGTATATTCTTCCACCAGCTCAGCAATATGCTTTGAACAAAAAATTAACAATATTGGAAAGCAGATCGATTTTGGGCCCCATTTCAGCTCTTTCGTAGCTCCAGCTGAGCAGATGGCTGATGTGGCCTGAATCTCCTTTCGAGGGAGGTGGCTCCCCTTGGCCCCCACCCCACTCTGCTGCAGCAATTTGGGGCAGCAGAGCCCCAGACCTGCCCTCTGCCCAGACAGGTGATCCTACATTGCTGGGGATCCTTGGGTGCACCCCACCCTGCCAGAAAAGTGCCTGTCACACAGCACTGGCCACTTGGCAGAAAGTCCTATGAGAGCAATTGACTCATTTGCAGACCAGCTTATGTCTGAAAATTTATCTGCAATGCCTCAAACCCCCATGTATTTGAATGATTTGTGTGTATTTTGCTCACTCTGCTCAGGGACTATGCAGAGGATCTGAGAAACATCCACCAAACTGACAAATATGACAAACCCTAGATCTCAGTTTAATATATTTGGAAAAAAATTGACTACAGGGTGATTTCAGAGCTATACTCATCACACGTTGAGTGCACACATCTCATAGTAAAATACACATAAAGGTTCAGGCTCCTACATAAAATTCTTTGGGTACTGTAATCACATGCTGAAAGCTGGGCCAGGCTACTGACAGAATAGTTTGCCTGCAGCCATAAATAGTCTTGTATGGCTTTCTATAGTAGACTGTTTATTACCCACAAAACCTGGACAAATCACAGACATGCATATTTTTCAACCATTCCCTAATATGTCACGTACTGTAGAAACCAAATCTGTATTATGCATGCTATAAATATTAATTTAGTACTTTAATTATCTCATGATAAGAGAGATAAAAGGAAGGGACTTCTCTCTCTCCCCCTTTTTTCGGGGTGGGATGGGGGTGTCTTTTGTAGATAAGTACTCTGACTATGATCATATGAAGTTCTTTTTACATGTAGGAATGTGTTCATCTATTTTGAGAGACAGTGACTGCAGTTCAGTGGCTTTTCCATTTAGGTTTGCATTGGTGAATATTTTTAATAGCAATTTATGTCCATGTGAAGGTGAATATTAAGATAATTCTCTTGGAGTTTTATATTTGATAACTTTCATATGTTTCTTCATAGCTTCAAAAATGCTAGAAAGTTTTACAAACTTTTCATCCTCTCATCAACCCCAAATTTACCATCTTTGCCACTCATTATTCATGCTAATTCACCTCCTTTTGAGAAAATGGATTTCTAACTAAGAGGAAGCCTATGCAATGGTTTTACAATAGGATAGCATTCTTCCAGTCTTCAGGAAAACACAGGTGAGCTCACACAGATTGGCGGGCTCTACTTCTCTAGTGATGATTTAGCAATGTAATGGCTCACCAGCTTATTTTTTTTCTGATATAGCTGAGCTCCATTAAAAAGTTTTCAGTCACCTGAAGCTGACTTTCAGCCTAATTTATAGCATTTTTTTTGGATAATATTCTTTACTACGCCCTCTGTTCTTCATCCCTCACTTCTTTTAATCACTTCTTGACAGCTGAAAAATGGGTTCATATTGGTGTTTAAGCTAAACTCTGTAACCTATCGTGTTTAAATTGGTTTGAGTTTGGGGAAAATGAGTTTTTATGGTCCCGCAAACATGACTACCCTGCAGAAGGGCCTGAAATTACCCATGATAATTGTTTTCATATTATCTCTACTGTATCTTTCTAGTGATATATTTACTGCTTGTTCTGGCAGACATACAACAGCGCTAGTGGGCAAGTACATGTCAGACATTCCTTTATTTGTAATTATGGTTCCTTGCACATGCCAGGTGAACTGAATCATGGTACAAGTGCCTGTGTGTTTCTTCAGTCTAAATCCATATACTTGCTCTAAGCTTTTACCAGCCTGGCAGAGGAATCTCTTGGAGTCAGCCTTTTCTCTTCAGCATATAGAAATTTTTATTAAATTACAAGAGTGATGAAATGTTGCGACTGTCTTCTGCAAACCTGATACAAATCAGGAGGCCAAATTTTTACTCACATGAGCAGTTCAACTACTTTTTATGGGCATAGCACATAAATATTAGCAAAAATTGAGATTTGAGGTTTTTATTACATTTGCTGTGAATGAATGTGACATAGATAAAAAACTGGGAAGTGAACTTAGTAAAACTGTTTAGTATCATAAATAGTACTATGAGGGAAATCCTTGTTCCAAAGAAATTAATGGGAAGCCTGATGTAAAGGACAAACATCAGAAGTATGGTGTATAACCACAAGAATTCTCAGGCATATGCTCTTAGTTAAACAGTTTAGAAGTTTTACTTCTTACATAAAATCTAATATTAGGAATATTTGTGTTAGTTTAGAACTCAAATAAGTTGAAGAGCACTTCATTTCAGCAGATTACCTTTCACACAGTGGGTTCTCCTATTTGTGGTGGAAGACTAAAATTTGTTTCCACTGGAGAATATAATTGTGTTCTGTGTGAAGTACTGTAGGTGAATAGGGAATATATGATATTTTTTCTAATTAGAGCCAGGCTTTTGCCTAATTAGATCTGAGTAAGGATTTCCAAACTTGGGTCTGACAGACTTTGTGCGTGTGATAATTTTATTGTGGCAAATAAATTAGTTTCCGACTCATGAAGCTACATTCACTGCAAGAAGAGAGAATGGGACAAAGACAATAGCTTTGCAATTGCTTGCAAAGGAAAATCCTTGTGAAACTTAGTAGTCTCAGGTATATTTTGTAAATATAAACATAAAATAACCTATGAATAATCTAGGAAAAACCTATGAATGCCTGTGTCCACATTGAGTTGGAAGCTGGAATGGTGGATCAGAGCTGCTCCCAGATTTTGTAGCTGTTTCCTTTTTCCAGCTAATCCTCTTTAACTGGCTATTTGCTGAAAAGCCCTGGGGGGTCTGTTTTAAGAAAAACGTATGAAATTCCTATATGTTGGAGCCATTATTCCAGATATATATATATATATACACACATATATATATATCAATGTATTCTGATAAGTATTTGAGTTCTCCTTTCAAAAACCAGAGAATTTTTACAATTATTTTTAGTTCCTTGTAGTCTAAACAAATGTACTCATTAGAAACAACTGAGTAATGGAAACAAACATGCCCAACCATATAAACCAAATGCAAAAATCTGCCAGTCATTTGTGAAATTGTGTCTTGATTTGACTATATCTAAATTGGTGGCGGTATAATTTTCCCTCAGTAACACTGATGTGGTTTTACATAAAGGGTTTAATAAAATAGGTGGCATTTGAGAAATGCAAAAAAATGTGTCAGGGTTGTTATTTTTCACGTAAAAATATTGAGACAAAAATACAATGGCACTGTGGATTTTTATTATTTTATATTAAATATACTCTGTACCATCCTCTGTAAGAGGAAATCCAGACCTACAGGGATAAATGCTCTAATACTTACAGAAATAAGTAACAAAAATTTAGCTCTAATACTCTATTTTTCCTGTAGCATATATGCAGCTTACTCTGAGTTTGAGCACATCAAGACCTATTAGGGCTTCCAGCAGTCTTGATTCTGTAAAACACAAATTTTATCAGCAGTAGAAAATACATCTCCCACAGCAATCTCTCCTGGAATAAATACCTGGGGGTTTCTTTTGGAGGTTTTGTTTACAATTTTATCTGTTTGTGAATTGCAATACAGTTCTATGGTTCATGCCAGAAAGATAATTTGGTTGTTACAACTGGTTCATTAAGTGATAACTCATTATTCATTATTGTTGGACCAAAAGTAAGAATAGCTGAAGCAATCAAAATTGTTGAACAATTTTGGCTTTTGATTGATTGGTACACCAAGAAGTTGGACATTTTTATCAGAAGACTGCTATGTTCCTAAGTACGACTATCATATCAAATTTATAGTAAGACCTTGTTTCAGAATACATCAAGACATTGCAATTCAAACCTTTATCCAAAAACAAATATATTGTCTTCAATTTGCACTGAAAAAATACTATTTAAACATAATGAGTTAAAACAATATTTTTCAGTGAAATACTGTATTCTGTGAAGCAAATATAGTGGTTAAAATCTTTGCCTTTTAAACACATTTCCCATGAAATAAAATGCCAATTTGTGCTTATTCTGTGCCTACTATCTGCATTTCTATAACTTTGTGGCTACCATTGATTATAGTTTTCCAGCACAGTATGCTACTCAAACTAGAACAAGATTTAATTAAGTATATTAACAAACATAGAGGGACAAGCCTGCACAAATCTGAAACAAGATTCACTGACTTCCAGGGAGTCCATAAGGATTTACAGTATTACCAATAGAGCAACATTTGGCCCTGCTTCTTTGCTATATCCACATATAGAAATTATAAATCTCAAATCTGGACTCTCACAGCCCCTCCATACATTAATTTCTTTATCTGATCTCATTATAGTGTCTAAGGCTCCTCACTTAGGATAGAGAGAGGTTTCTGATGCAGAGGTTCAAAAGGTTGTGCTTGTACCTGCACCCTTCAGAGGTCTGAAGAGGCACTGCTGCTGCTTTGCAACCATGATTCATCTGCAGTGGGACCGAAAAACAGCACCTGCTCTGCTCTGCAGACTCTTTGTGTAACCATGGCTGTCCCTGGACAAAACCTTCAGCTCTTCTTCCCTCCCATGCCATCCCATTGGCATGGTTTAGCCAGCAGCCAGTGTTCAGCAACTCTCCTGCACCTTCAAGACACAACAGTCATATTTACCATGTTTTAAAGAAGATTTTCATATGGTTTTCTGCTATGAAAAAGTGCAGAAAATGTGTAAAATATCAGAAAATATGTAAAATACCACAGCCTGCGGGACAAACAAATCCTTCTTCCTTCAAAGGCATCAATGACTTCCAGCCAAGTTAATGCCCAGTTGCACATGTCTGCAGTAAATCTTCACCTTCTTCAACACCTCTGCATGATTTGCTGTCTTTAGGTATACTGACACCTTTTCTCATGTGAGAACTTTATAGCTTGATAACCATAAAGGGACAGCTGGCCCCGCAGAGTGGTTACTGCTTACACTCACCTCCTAGTTAGTAGGAATCTAAATATATAGAAATGCATGTACAATTCTCACTTGTAACCTGATCTACGGGAAATGTCTAAGCTTATTACTGTGGGGATGTGTGTCTTAGATCAGCAGTGGCTTTTAAGTCCCTTTGTAATAATATAGCTATGGCTCACTCTGAGCAGCCCTGAGCTCTGAAGGAGGCTGGATGTAGCCCTCAGTCTGAGCCAATGGGTCAGGTCTACTTCCAGCTTTGGCTGCCTCTGCTCACGCTGGACAAAAAAAATCAGTCATAGGTAGGTATTGTTTAGAAAAAAAAATCTAAATTCACTGTGCTAAAATGTGTTTGTGGCTGCTTTTGTAAATAAGGGAAAAATCAAGACATTAAAAAAGTTGTCTTAATTTCTCTTTCTTTCTCAGTGTTGTCTTGATGAGGTTAATTTTGGAGGTGGTGTATTCAGAGCCCTCTTTCCATGAGGCTGAGATACCCTGTGATTTCCTGTCTGCAAGAAGAGCAGACTGTCTAGTCTTTACAGGCCAGGCAGACCTGTAGGGACAGTGACTAATTACCTTCATTTATCATGCTTCCTGGCATCCTTTCAGATAATCTGATCAAAATCTCTTACTTGACAGCGGCTCAGGAGTCATCAGTTCACAGGACCACCAGAGAAAAGTAGTGAGGTTTTGAGATCCATTATTGCTCTGGCTGATAAGGTATTTAAGTACTGCAACACAGAGGAAATGTATTGCACGTGTCAGTGGTTAATAAAACTTAATTCTTCAGTTTTGCCTTTATAAATCCTAAATTCAAAATGATTCTAGCTTTGTGGTTCCCTCATTTCACTGGGATGGGAAAGAATAGACAGTAGAGAACAGTTGTTTTCAGGTAGCTGGGAAAGAAAGGATGAGGGAGCAAGCATGTATGACTGGGGCAGCCTGTTGGTAATTGAACTGCTTTCCTTTAGCTTCCCGTCAAAATTAAGGCATCCTATGTATGGCTTTTTCCACAAGGGAATTGTGAGGACCAGAAACCACCTCTTGCCAATGAGATTCTGTTGGAGTTTTCCTCCTCTCATGCCACTGAAGAGAGGTCCTGGCCAGATGGAAGGCATTCAATAGGCCATAAAAATTGGCCTTCTCCTGTGGTGGGGAAAGGCACATTCATTGGATGGGGACAGTGGCTGGAGCATTGTGCATCCACAATGGCTTCCTCGTCGTATGAAACCTTTTTCCTTGTCACTACCTTTTAGCTGGCTGAATAATGGAGAATCTCTTAGGAAAAAAAAAGAATATATATGAATAGAATAGCTATGGAATAGCTAAAATCAGCAGTGATATGTTTCTCAGAAGTCAGAAAGCCATCACCATTTCCAGCAACTGTGAGGACACCCCACAATATGATAAGAAAAGCTCTCACAACTTGATGGTTTCTGTGACCAAAAAATTCCTACAGCTGGACTACCCTGGCATTGTTTTGTGGAGTTTCTTAAAAATTACTTTTTTCTTCCAATCTACCAGTAGCTGTTCTCAAAGCTTATGTTATGCTGGGGTGTTTTCTTATCAGTTCAAGATGTGAAAAATGTCCTTCTTTACTTTTACAAACCTTTTATTAAATTCTTTGAAATTCATGGAACATGCCTTAAATACTGTAATACGAAATTACCAATTATTTAATTAAAATTTCAAATGTCACTCTCCTCCCTCAGTAAAAGTCACAATCCTCTACCCAGATTCAGATCCTTATCAGGGCTTATTTTTCCTTATCTGAATGAAATGTTACTTTGCAATTCCAAGTATTTAAGAAACCTATTTCGGCACCTAACAGAAGACTAGTTTAAATTGTGTTGAAGGCACCTTTACTTCTATACCTAGCTCTTTCATTATTTTTTTCAAAATTTACCCAAGACAAGAGTTAATCTTCGTTTAGGGAGAGTTGTATTTTATTGTGCTCATTCTTTATACCATTAATATGAACCTTCCCCCTTGTAATCCATTGCTTGAGCAAAGGACCTTTGCACAGAAAGATATCCATTTTTAAACATAAAAATAAAATGGTAAAAAAAAAAATCCAATTGTGGTATTCCACAAGAGAAAAAAAACTCAGTAAAATTAATTATTGTTTAGACAGAGATTATACTTTTCTATGTACATTCTCAGAATGCAAAATAAATTGTCCATTGACCTATGATCCAAAATTTCATTTACTTAATCTTCTAGAGCTCTGCTACATATGTCCTCAGCCATGTCAGTAGCAGCATATGTCTATGGTTTTGCTAGTCATGCACTGCATGGTGTTGTGTTACCTCAGTGCTATATTTTGAATCCCACACACATCCATTACTGTAAAATGGGCAAGTTCTTTCCTTTTGGATATACTCTCTTAGATATTTCCTTACACTTTACTGAAACTCTCAAAGACTTATTCTGTTTGTTAAATACAATTTTATTATTTAGTAATACATTCCAAGAGTGATCACTTAAAGCATCAGGTACTTGGAAAGTTTGCAGAACAAAGCCAGTACATACTCGTACACATTTCATGACCATTTGCCAATGTACATTTTGCTTTCCTTGACCTATTCCTTCCTTTTACAGCTTAAAGCAGAGCTTTCCTGAGAAAAAAAAACCACTTCTTTTTTGGATCACCTCCTAATTTGGAATGCTATCACTTGGACTACAGTGGCTGTTTGTCTCATGCTGATTTTCCATTCCTTGAGTAGGTAGGAAGTGTTAGTGTCAATACCATCCTACATTCCCCAGCAATTATTCTAATGCAATACAATTTATATTAAGGTTCTACCATTGCCAGGCTTTTACTAGGAAGGAAAAATGCTACGTTAATCATTGGCATTGACACTATCAATATGCCTCAGAATGGTGACAGGAATATGACATCAAAAGAAGCCAATGAAAAAGTTCCCCATTTCCAGGCAGAAGGAGGGGAAGAGTCTATGGTATGTGATTATTTATACAGCTCATTTAGAAAGATATCTTACTGTTACATGGCCTGTTTTCTCTGTGATACAGGTAAAATTCCTAAAGAAAACTGAAGTGGCAGGAAAAGAACAATAGAAATCAGTGTGCAGCATAAGACTGTAGTACAAGTCTTTTCCTGACCTGTATTTTAACTAACTTAATGAACTTTTCTTGAGTCTCACTGGAATATCTGCAGTCACCAGTCTGTGTATTCACAACAGTTTATGGTAGGAAACAGAAGGTAGATGCCTTTTTGTGTGATTTTATGGAGTAGTAAAAGTTTCACTGATTTTAGAAGACAGTTACATTCTGCTCTCCACATCTTGCCATTCCATAAACTGTCCCAGTCAATTTTGTGACATTTCATGCACAGGGTTATGCCAGATAATCAGTGGGGCAAGAGGACTTTTCCCTATCCAGCTCTGCAGGGCAAGTTTATCTCTGAAGGAGAAAGGAGAGATACCTCTTTTGGACAGTTAATAATTTTTTGTACATAAAAAAGGTTGTTTTAAATTTTTTCAGAGTGATTCCAGTTGTTAGAAGGAATTCCACAAAAGATGGATTAGTGGATATAATAAAGGTAGCGACCAATCCAAAGTGTGCTTTATTCCTGAGGTAGATCTACAACTCATAAATGTAACTGCAAGTTTACAGTTTACTCCTTAAAACTGAGTCACTTTTTCTGAGTATAGACGTGGCTCTTAAATTGAATACATTTGGAATGAGTTTACATTTTTGGCTACATTTTGCCAAAAACGGGGCATTCTGACAGGCAGTTGGGGAAGGCAAGCCCATGACTTTCAAGGAACAAAATGCCTGTTAGTGGTGCTTCTCAGGTTTTGGGTGGAGGTGAGTGGAACATGGTTGGGGTTTTATTTTCATTTTTTTAACAGAGGCTGAGGAAATTCTCCTGAAGGATGCACAGCAGAAACAATTGTGCCAGTTACAGGCAGTCTGAACCAGGCAGGCACTGTATTTTGTTTTTCTGGCAAGAAGCATTGACGGCTCACCACATCTGCTGCCCCAGGAAGGGTAGGAGACACAGGTCATGCTGTGGGAAGGCAAGAGGCAGCATGTGGTCAGGGTGGAGATGCATCCTGGAAATCTCACCCAGCCACTGCTGACTACGCAGCTCAGGCCAGCAGCAAGGTCAAAGATCCAGGAGACACCAACCATCATTGATGGTTTAATTTAAATTCATCCATATGGGCAACCTCTTGGGCCTTGTGGGTAACCCACAGATATATCACTATAGCCCGGGAGAGGCTGAGATTAAGGACCATGAAATAGTTTCTTCAGACTGGAAAATAAAAGCCTGAAGCTGTGTGAATCTCTGCAGAGATTGTGTTTCAGGATTCAGGGGGTGTCAAGAGCCATTAATGGGCTACATTTAGGTATTGTGAGAAAATTTCCACTGTAGAGAAGAAGTAGCAAGATTAACTTTTTAGCATTGAGAAATTATCAAGAAAAAAAATAAATTGGCACATTCCTGTAAACACTCCTGGTCTGCAGGTGAGATATCCTCACAACGCTGTTGGATAAAAAAAAACACAGCTAGGAGACAACTCCACTCAAAGTATTGCCAAACAGTCCCAGAAATGTAAATTGATTTGACCTGACTGTATGATTTGTGTTACTTTTCAAACACATCTTTTTCTTGGTGAAAACACTTGTTTTGCGAGTCTGTTAATTGAATTGTAATTATTTTAATATATTGAACCACAGGTCATGGGTAGGTGAGATTTATGTGATTTTTGTGATAGGCAAATAAATCAAGTGCACCAGCTTCCAGTGGATTCTGCTATCCCTGGAACTGGCCTGCAGGAATGCTTGAGCAGACTGGTCAGCACCCTTCATTGCTTGGCCACTGTGTCTACCCAGATCCTCACTGATGTGATAGTGCCCCACGAGGGTGGGCTGAATCCAGGGAGGTGCTACTGCAAGGAGCAAGGAGACCTCCTGGTACAGCAAACACAGCCGGAACAATTCCTTGTGAGACTGTCTCAACACTGTTTTATCGTCTTGTAGATTTTCTTTTAAATGTACACAGAACAGATGAAGTTGGAAGGCACCAGTCTAGAGATCATCAAGTCATAGAACAATAGACTAACAGAATAGTTTACTTTGAAACAGACCTCTGGTACTATAGATTCTAAATGTTAACTCAGCACTACCAAGTCCACCACTAAACCACGTCTGCAAGTGTCACATCTACACGTCTTTTAAATACTTCTGGGAACAGTGACTCAACCACTTCTCTGGGCAGCCTGTTCCAGTATTTATCAACCCTTTAGGTGAGAAAATTTTCCCTATATCCAACTTAAATCTCCCCTGGTGCAGTTTGGGGCCATTTCCTCTCATCTATTGCTTACCACTTGGGAGAAGAGACTGAGACCTTGCTCGCCCTCCTCCAAGGTAGCAGGAGAAAGCGAAAACCCAATGTCCCCCTCAAAATGGTGTAGTACAGTCCCTCCCTGTAAATATTTGCTTTGAGTTAAATAACTCAGAAGAAATCTACAAGAACTGTTAAAATCAACCAAAGCAGTTAAATATCTTTTTTGAGATGTTTTGATTCACTAGCTGAACAGCTCACTGACAGTAAAAAGATGGCATTTCAATAAACATTTTGGGAACTCTGAGTAACTGGAATGACTTGGCTTTTGGTGTGTGCAGGCATGAAGAACATAGTCACTCAAAAGGGAGAAGTCTGGCTTCTCTCATGGTTGAGGGTCATTGAGTCCCAAGAAAAAAGTACATCAAAGCACAGGCAGGACATCAAGTGCATGAGTACTGCTGTTCCTGCAGTGGAACTGCTCCCAAACTGGGGGTGAAACCAAAGTTAAATGCTTTCCTGGGCTTCTGCTTCACCTTGCACTGTTTTTAAGGCTTTAATGATTTATTTTTTTTTTTTAAGCAACAAACAATACTTAATGCTATTGCAGGCTAATGTAACAAGACGGGTTCACTTTACACACTAAATTAAAAAAATAAATCTATCCTCAGTTTTCACCTGAATTTGACATTTCCCTTGTTCTCTTTGTGTTTAAATTTAAAAGTGGTAGCCTAAGGGAAGGCGTTTGAAGAATTCTATGTTTATAAATGTTCTGTATTATATTTTATATATGTAGGCAGTAGCTATAGTCTTCCCTGAGGGGAAGGCAATGGTTTCCTGCGTCACAGAGCTGCAGCTCCTGTCTGTAGGCAGGTACACAAAGCTCCCTTTAACTGACTGGAAGGAGCGGTGAGATGAAACATGCCCACTGATGGTTAACAGATCTGTCCCTCAAGACTGCTTTTCACTGAACATGGCATTTGTTTACATTCAGCTAAAGCTTTTAGCATTTTTGGGCCTATAAGAGGATTTGGCTGGTAGCCCTGCTGCTGATTGTCATATTCCCTAGCTAGAAACGTCAGTTACCACTTCTCTTTCTTCTTCCGTTCATTAAACTTTTTGTATATTTTCTCTGTCTTTCCCAGGAATTAGTGATGACATGTCCCATTTGCATATTACTGTAGTTCTTCCAGGGGATGTGAGTGCACACAGAGCTTGCAGCTTTTAACCCACTAGGGATTCCAGGGACCAGGAGCAACATAATATCATCAGAATCTTATTTGTAGCATCTTGTGTATAAAAAAACCCAGTGAAAAAATAAGAGCTGTTCAGCTGGAACTGAATATACACTCATTCTGCTTTTCTTTCATGACCTACCACTGAGCATTTTCCCTGCAGATGACAGGAAGGTATTTCTGGAAATCTGTCACAGTGTAACTAACTGAGAGGATCTCTGAGCTAAAATTGTTTAAAAACTCTCCATTTATTACTGTGTGGTGCTGAATTGTTACACTAGTGAAGCAGCTGATTCCTCAGATTTGCCATTGAAGAACTTTCACAGGGTCATTGCTTCACACTGCCTGCCCAAGGAGTTACTATGAGCTGTCTCTGCTTCTCCTGTGCTCACACACAGGGGAGAAACACTCTTCCTGCTTTCCTTAGGTAACACAACTTTCCTAAAAATATGGAATACTCTTCCCTGCAGGGCTGAGGCTCTGACCACGTTATGAAAACTTCAGTCATGGACAGATGATGTAGTCCAGCTGCTGAAGATTCACATTTGTTGGTTTCCACCCCAGAATGCTCTGTTCTTAATGCTCTGGTTTTTTCATTCATAAACCCAGAATTCATGGACAATTATTTACACAATCAGAAGCGAGGAGGCAATAGCCTCAGGGAGATGGGTAGGAGCAAGCAGCTGGGCATCAGTAGCAGTTGACTTAATTTGCCTACCATAACTGGCTTGGTTTGTTGCAACAATGAACTGGAGGGATTTAACCACACTGGAGTAATTTTGCATACTTCTACCTAGCTAAAACTATAAGCTTGTCCTAGCTCATGGGCTAAGTTCCTGTTGATGTCTAGAAAAGAGACAAGCACCTCCAGAGGGAATTTCTTCTGTCTCAGATGCCTTCATAGCAGCTCATCTGACTCTGTCTCCCTGGGTGATGGCAACCAGGCTATGTAGATTGGTCTGGAACTTCTAGGGATTGAAGAAAGCTTTCAAGATATTAGCTTGTCCAGATTTTAATAACATTAATGAATACTGCAAAAGATTCATTTAGGATGCGTCTTCCTCCTTGGTATGAGTCTAGCAACTCTTACTCATTTCAGATCTGCAGCAGGACAGGAGGCTTTCTGCCTGTCCTCCTCCCTGACATGTTTGCAATTCCCATTATAGTCGTTAATCCTGTGCTCAGAGTCAAGCTGCTGTATTGCAGATGTGTAGAATAGACTACCTTGGAAACCTCAAATAGTTAAAATCCAGAGAAATTAAGTGTATTTTAAAGGGATAAATATGGTATAGACATGGCAACACTGGCTTTAAAATCAATAGCTCAGAGAACAATAGCAAGTAACTATAAGAGCAGGGACCCCAGTTCTTGCTGAAAAACCTGCCTTTATGAAAAATTTTACCAAATTCTCATGCCAGAACTCCATTCAAGCAGGGCTACATCCACAGCAGTATCAATTAGCTACTCAAAACCCAAGACTGTATCACACAAGTTACCTATGCAGTAATGAAATGTGCATGATCTTACTCCCTGTCCCACTCAAATGAAACTCCACATAGTCTTTGACAAAGGCTCTGGCCTAGAAGGGCTCTTGTTTATTAAAGACCCACAGTAATCCCAGCTCAATCTGTGGCTGGCGCTTGCCTTTTATGTATGATGAATTAGAAAGTAGGATGGTTCCTCCTCACACTACAGGTTTCATTTTACTCTTCTTTGTGAAAAATTCCTTCCTTTCAACCCACAGACCTGGAAAGCATTTCAAAGCCTGTCCTGTTCATGTGATAGTTTGGTAACTCCTCAAGAACTGGTGAATTTAAGAAGTAAGTCAAGAGTTCCCCACATTCAATTCTGACACATATCTCAAGACCACTTAGGTTGTTTCTGTCTTGTACTGCTTCTGGAATTTCAGAGATCAGTTCTATGATTTTAGCTCATAAAAGAATGTAATTGCATATCTTATAATTCAACTGGACCAGCTGAACACCTTCTCTGTCAGCATGAATACTGCAAGAGGAAAATCCATTTAACAAAAATCTTTCTTGAAAATGCCCTACAGGACTGAGCTAATTTCAAGTATATGCTCACTTTTTTCAAAGACACCTTGTTTATTTTATTTTATTTTCTTCTGTGAAAGAGTCCTTTCAAAAAGTCCTGTAACTGTTTTTTAATTGCAAACTGCAACATTGTGTGCCAGGCTGTACATCCTCCTGTTATCCTCTTGACAGTCCAGTGAAATCTCTGCTAGACACACAGCTGCTGTGGGATCCAGTTTCATTAGCCACTTCCTGCGGCTCTGTGCTGTTGCTGGGGCTCTCAGCTATTCTTCTTCCCTTTCTTTCAGTTTGCTCCCCCTTCGTTTATTCTCAATAGAGTCATATACTGTAAGGTACATCAGCTCTGATGTCTTTTCTGAAAAGTTTTCAAAAGAACTGGTACTCTTAAAGCATGCAGAGATGGATGTATCTGGTTTCAACAAAGTACACATAATTGAGGAAAGCCGGAAGTTTCAGGCAATGGCCTCAGTTCCAGCAGTAGCAGGGCTGCATTTGTATCTTGCACATCAGCAAATTATTTACACAGCCTGAAAGTGCAGTGAGAGTATTGATGTAGAAGGGAAGGGACTGCCATAGTTTGAGAGCAGGTACACACAATTGCTGTGAAAATTCAAAAATTATAGCATATGCTGAAACTGGCCATATTCTGCTAAGATACTCTGCAAAGTTATTAAGTTGTACACATTTCATAGAGTGGAATTTGGCTTACTGTATATCCTTTAGTAAGCTGTTTACAGTGATTTGCTACCTTTGGATAAGGATGTTGTATTTGTTACGTTTCAAACAGGGGCGCTTCGGTGCAAATGTTCTTTCTTCATGACAGTACAGTCTTCACCCAGTGGAAATGGATGGCTTGTCAATGCTATGTGATAAGTTTACAGCTGCTAGGAATTTTATTTTTTTGCATTTAATCTTTCAAGCGGGATTAGACTTCTGAAGGAATGTTTTGGCTTGCTGTCATTTCTTTGTCCTTTTCCCTTTCATTTACAAAACACGATTTCTTTATTTTTAAATGCACAAAGTAATATTTTATAACAGATATTAACATTCAATTTTCCAAACACCTAAAGCTCCTAAGTATTTCTTGGATAAAGATTTGAATTTGGCACCTAGGGAGCTTCATGGTCTGAAATCTTTCAGCATTTCAACAGCCTAGTAGAAGTCTATTTCCTTTTGACCAGATTATCACAGTTAAGTATATGTGGCTTTTATAGAAAGCACAAAGTGATTGTTTTCCTGACTGTCTACCTCTCAATTTTCTCCTGCCTCTGTGCATGCTTGTGTGAGTAGCCTTAGAGGATTGTTCAGTCTCTGAGGTTATGACTATTCCAGTAAATTAAAAAGTGGCAAAGAAATGTTCCCGGGCACTGTGCTTCAATTGCATTTACTTCTAAATTTTTAAAAAGGTCCCAGGGATGTTTCTGGCATACGCTAAATATCCAGGCATGATCTGAAGGTGAGAAAGGATGGAAAGCCTTCCCAGCGGCAACCTGGGAACCTGCTTTGATTCACAAGAGGGTGACAATGTACGAGCTGTGCTCATTGCCAGAAAGTGGTTCCAAGCATGTTTATTTTATTAGTTCAGATACAATTTGAGTGGTATTTAGGGTCATCTTCATCTTTGGTATTTGAAGCACCTTTAAGGTACCTCTCTCATTTCAAAGGAGCTGATAATGAACTTTGATATATAAAGACACTTAACCAAGTAAGTAGTTCTGTGACAGTCAGCAGTGTAACTCATATGCTTGAGATTAACTCCATCCTCATCACATCTCTGAGCTGAAGCCTAAACTGTGTAAGTTGGGGCTGTCTGGACTCACTGAAGTTGAATCTTCTCAGGATGGTTTCTTGTTACATTGTGAAAAATATCTGAGGAGAAAGAAGACCAGCTCAGCCCAATTTGAAACATTAGGCCTGTTTGTAGTACAGCCACTCTCTCTAACAACAATGAAATATTTGATTTCTGGCCACTTGTACAGTTACTTTTGATCTAACCTACATGGTGTAGAAACAGGAAAAGGCACCAGCTGGTGCCTCATGTCACTTGTCTCAGAAGACTGATGACAGCACCAATGTTGTCATCCAACTTAGCATCTTTAAAATAGCACAGCTTAGGGACAAAAATCACATAGATGACACCTGACATGTCTGGATCAAAACTTGCTTGTGCCATTCACATCTTAAAGATAAAACAACAAAGTTGGTACATTTATCATTGATGAAAAGAAAGTTTTTATCCCTTATTTTTACCATCTGAAAGCTATATCTCCTACCTAACCTAGCTTAGTTTCATTTGAGAAACAAAAAATGCTAAAGACATCTCAAAGAGGGGTCTTGCAATGAAAGGCTTCTGAGTGTACCTTGAGATTATTTTGCATTAAGTACCTGACTTTTACATAGCTAAAATAGAATCCTATCTTAACTCCTTGCATAAGGATTTTTATATCTTTCTGGAAAATAGATGCTGTTTTAGTTAGATATAATAGGTCTGGAGTCATTCAGTGAAATTCTGTGGTCTGTGTTCATTTTAGAGGAATTTGACAGTACCTCTGTGTTTAAAAGCTACTGGCCCATGAAATGTTGCAGAGATGACACACACTGAATGACAGAAGCAAGACTTAAGTAGGCAAACTATACACAGAGATGGCTTTGCATGGCTTTGCCCACCGCAAACATATGGATCACATATTCAGCTTCAGTAGCTGACATGGCATCATTTGGTGTTGGACAGCCTTTGTTGCAAAGTGCCCGAATGAAAATGTTGTTTTCAATGCAGGGCTTGGTTGTCTTTATTGCTGCTTTCTGTGAAGTATTAACAGAAACGTTGCCATGACACAAAAGGATTCCCAGGAAAATAACAGAGCTTTGTTGTTTACTTATTCATCAAGCTCTGGATGTGGTGACAGCTCCAGCAGAATCAGCGTAACCAAGCACTCACTGCAGTAACTAAGCAATATTGAGCTCAGACCAAGTGGGCATATTGTGCTAGGATGGATTAGAAGGATATCTAAGAAAGCTGACAGAAGATTTGAAAAAATAAACAATATTTACCACTTTTATAACCATTTATCAACAATGAAAACCCTCAAAAATTAAACTGTAAATCTTGAGTCCCCAGAAGTGGAGAAATAAAATCCAGAGAAAAAAAATCTCTATTGCCTGCAAGGAAGCCTGTAGATCAGGACCAAAGGCACGAGGTTGCTAGAAGGGATTGCAGATAGAATCCCTCTGTCAAAAAAAGCAGCAAAGAGTCTGAATATTTATTCAGACCAGAATATTGTAGGCAAGTGTGGCATTGCTATGAGGACCAGGCTGGTGGACAACCTCAGTGCCATGCAACTTCTGTGACGTGTGCTTGTGATAATTTCCATAACACCAGTTGCAATGGGAACAGACGGGCAGGTTGTGCCGAGGTTACTTGGAGCACCCATCATGGTAACAGGATATCAGTCCAGCCTGATATAGTAACAAACACATAGTAATTAGTCTGGGTGTGAAAAAGCAGCCCTGCCAGAGTTGTATATCTTGACTATAAATAGGTGGGCACATGGACTTCTAGTACTTATTGAAGACATTTTACCTCTCCCCCTTTGGATTAAAACCATCAACCTTTAGAAAAAAACACCAGCAACTCGGTCAGAGAACAGTTTTTAAGTCCAGAGACAACAAGACCCTCAAAGTGGGAAGCAGAAAATTTAAGTGCTGCTTCTCTTCTCCTCTCCTAGCCCTTCCCCTTGAACAATTTGTCATATCTGATTGAGGCTGGCTGATTTTATAGTGCAGATGACAGGTCCAGGCAGGCAGCGTTGCTTGTACAGTAGGACTAGGAGGGAAGCCCAGGTAAATCTGTGCCAGCTCATGAAGTTAAAACAGTTTTGCATATGAAAAGGAAACCATAACTAATTAACACCAGGCAGGTGGTCTAGCTGGAAAACTAAAATCCAAACTAGGTCACAAGGGAATATGGGATTTGGCAGATGAAACTGTAACTGAAATCATCTCCTAACACCAGCCAAGCAAGAGCAGAGCCAACTACCGTTATGAAAAAAGATGCCTGTGCTAGTCATTTCTGGGAAAAACAAGCCAAGGACAAATGACTGCAGCTCTCAGAATGAGCATGATTACATTTAGTTTTCAGGACTTTGTTTCTAAAAGACTTTTTTGTTGAATGCTAATCTTATTTGGTCAGATCCACAGTGAGATCAAAATCAGTTTTCATGGTGCTTTAAGAGAATCAGCAGGGAAGATGGTTGGGAGTATCAAGTATTAAAACAAAGGGAAGGGTGTGAAAATTTATGTCAAATTTTGGTGGGACTTGGAGGAAGCAAGAGACCCTGCTGAGTTATGAAAGCAAAAGCAGATATCAGCAAAATACAGAGCTGGCTATGTATCAACTACAGTATCAGGGACTGTAACCAAATGGTGGGAGAAGGTTTTGTTTGGAGAAAAGAAATGGAGAAAGTGAGATTTGTGAGGTGAAAGATTCTGGTTTTTCACTGAAAATAATGACTAAACAAAACAAGCACAGTGTTTTAAAACTTACTATGAGTAGTGTATGGACTTTGGGAAACTGAACACCAAGATAACATATTCTGTTGGTAGCCCTTAGGGAAACAGAAATTATTCTGTCCCCTCAAATTCCTGAAATATAATCCTATGACATATCTAAATGTTAAAGCAGACTGATGGAGACTCACCCACAAGCTAAAGAAATAGGTGATAGATTTGGACTTTTTAAAGGTTATGAGAGCCTGCAAATGTGTAAGGTAACAGCATGTACAAAGTCCCAGCCAGATTATTCCACTCAACTCACTGTACCTGTGGTCAGAATATATATAGTTCTCCATTTGAAAATCTTGATTTGTGCATTTAAAACACACAAAAAATACAGCCTGTAAGATCAATTGACTGTATTTTAATGGCGTTCTTTGGCAAGCAATTCAGTGAAGAGCTAATTGTAATCAGCCAGCGGGAGAAGTAGCTCTTTAGCTTTAATCAGCCTCATGGTACCATTTATACTTTCTACTATAAACACTATTATGGTAATTCTATAACAATTCTCATTCATGCTTCACTAAGATCGTGATTGTTCTACTTCATTCTGCAACATTCATGTGTAGTCACTCACATATGTATAGTATTATACACGTGCCTCAAATACAGAGGCCCAAATTGTTAGCTGGTCAATAATGGTGTAAACTTCTGCTGCCAGGTAAAGCCCATACACTCACATGGAATCCCTGCCTTTCAAATATTCTTTCAGCTATATTTAAGTATTTACAAGGCAAGGCACAAAATACTAAAGGATCGCAGCTTGCTTGTAAAGGCAGTGTGGGACACGGAATGATGCATTCTGCCAGATCAAACTAGAGTACTTGAAGACTTAATTGTCCTCATTTCTCCAATTGCCAGCTCATTGGACTTTATCTGAGCCTTCAACTCCATGCTATGCAGGCCACCCAGGGTAAATGAGCCCAGATAAACTTCGAAACTCATCAACATGGTTTGAGTGAATCCACTAATTCTGCACTGAAGTTGATTAAGAAAAAACTCCATGCTTACTGCTGAGACTGTGTTGGCAAACATCTGTCAGGATGAGCAACATCTTCTGGCACCACAAGGTTTGCAAGGTAAATGTGTCATGTATAAGAGAAATGAGGCCAAATATAAAACCTAGTTCTTCCATCAGGAAGAGAGAAAAGAGAAGTGATTTGTCACAAAAGGCCTAGGAAACTATTTCATCTAGAAGACAGCAGCATGGAAGGGAAAAAAAGTTAAGATTCAGAGGACATAAAAAGGACAGAATTGATACCAGAAGTTAGAGTGGCAGAATGAGAATATATTTTATAGCTCTTAGTGCATGATGAGAGCTGTCAAACTTCTGCATCACACTAGGAATAGACCATGCAGGAACTAGAATCCATTTCACCAAGACAAAGAGGAAGTTTAATCCCCCTTTCATATCATGTTCTCACTAATTAACTGCTCCCAAGACATTGCCCTGCTAACTTTGCGTCTCTCCAAAAGTCCTCAGTTCATAAAAAATAAGCAATTAAAAAAAAAAAACCACAACAACAAAAAAAGGAAAAGCCTGGCAACTGAGCAGTCATAATCTCTTTTCTTTACATTTTCAACTTTAAGCAATATACTGCTCTTCCAACAGGCAAGAATATTCTCTGAATGGGAGCTAAACTAGCAGAATACCATTGTTTAAAAGCTCCATACCATCACTGACCTGCTGCAGTAAACTGTCTACTCAAATCTTTTGGGAGTCTTGTATAGTTCGTGCACAGAATGATGGACTAATTGATACAGTCATCATAATCTCTATAGAAACAGTACTCATTGTCTTGAGAGAAACATATCTGAATCTGTAAGAACCTTTATTGCTTATATTAAAATTATTCTCTTGGATAATTATCATATTGACTTAGGCAATGTAGACCTGGGCATTAAGTTGAAACCAAACTATTAAAAAACCACCCTGAGGTGATTTTTGTAAAACTTTTAATTATTGAGTTAAATAAAACATCAGCTGTCTTTTAATGAAATATGTCACTGCATTCAGCCTTTCCCTTGGGTTTGTGAGGTGTGCTCAAATGAACACTCAGAGACAGCTCTGTTATTATCATTTTTATGTTTATAGTGCCAGATAAGTGCTTGTTGTAGTCTAGAGAGGGACAGATAGTAGTCTAAATATGCTTGGACTACTCAGCAATGCAAATGAATATCACAGGAAAAGAGGCTTTAGGAGAATGAAATAGAAGAAGGTCAGTGTTTGGCTCCCATTGAGCAAAGCTGGTAGTCTGTACTGCAAACTCACTGCATGGCTACAGAAAAAGCCAGGTGCTTTAATGAGAACGTCAAATGTTCAGCATGGGTCACCTAGACAAACCCTATTCCCGGACCAATTGCAGGGAGGTGCCAGACCTGAAATACTCCCAGACTACAGGAAAGGAATGCCCAGGGCTAGACTATTCCTCTGCCAGGATGCAACTGCTGTTCATATGGCAGTGAGCCCAGGCATACTGAGAATCCCATTACGGCTTTGTTGTGCATGCAGTCCAAGGGAAGACAAAATGGCCTGGGAATCACATTATGGAACTTCACGAGATTTGCCTTAGATGCTCCCATCCCTGTCAGGGCACATGTTGACTGCATATGTTCAGGGCCCTGCCTGCTGTCAGGGACAAAGGCAGCACTGGAGACAGCCTCTGCTTTGCGGGGCAGGAGTGGTCCTCAGCAGGAAGAAGCGCTTCACTGTTATAAAGCATCTTAGCAGCACAGTGACAGGGTAACATCTTTGTTATCAGAGTGCTGCATGGTGTTTTGTAACCACTTACAGTGGAGACAATGGGTACCCTGCAAGGGAGGCAATATAGGCTTAGATGATACATGGGCTACTGCTGGACTCAGCCCAAAGCACACTTTGGGTGAAATCAGAGTCATCCCATTGGCCTCCCTGGGATTTGGATAATGCCAGTTTGGCCCCCTGACCACCAGGCACAGTTTGTACTGTTCATGCAGATTATGTTGTTACCCTTTCCAGCTTGATTAGCTGTGCCAAAAAAATTGGAGGCTTGAAGGTTATTCTCTTTAAGAGGAGAAATTGATGACCGAGTCAGATAGCTTGCATGCAGTTCTCTCTGGCTGCAAGCCCTGTTTTCCTAAACCCAGGTAATATTAAGCAGTGGAAGACAACTTTGGCCAAACACATTAACATTTTTGAGCATGATCTTCTACCCCTTTGAGGAGAAGCATAGGCTTGTGTTCCGTTTAGAGAGGCTGCTATCATTTCTTTTACACACTTCCACAAAGGAACTTCATAGTTCTTTTCCAGCCTTTTTGAAGGAAGGGTGGCAATTTAGTCCACTTCCTTCAATGAATTTATGCTCAGCACATTTCAGCCTGCCTGTTTCACTGTAGCCATTTCTCACACCACATGATTTTCTCTCTCTCTTACTCTTTCATTCAGTATCAAATTTTCTGCACATTTTGTGTATTTTATGCACTATGAAAATCAATAAAACAGATTGAACAATGAAATATTAATGAATAACAACTGAGAGACTACAGCTGTTTCATTTTAAGTTGCTTTTAATCTCCATTACCATATCCAGCAACATACTTTTCAGTGACAACAGTTACCAGGACAGACGTACTGTCCTCATCAATAATGATAAATCACTGATAGACCTTCCTCAGCTGCAGCATTGCTGTGAATGATCTGAGTCCATTCGTTGAAGCTCCTACACCAAAATCAAGGAGTCTCTGTGCGGCATCACTTTCAAACACTCAGATCTATGGAATTGTTCCATAAAGTGACTGAAGCAGTGCAGCCCAGGCTATTCCCATCTTTGTTTATCTGACTAGGGACACAAAGGAAAGTTGAGGCAAACCAGCTCAAGGTGGGAAGTAATGCACATAAGTTACAGCATGCTAATCCCTTCCACAGATGCTCTCATTTAGGTGTAAAATGGTTTAAGGTTATTGAAGTTCCATGCCACTGGGATCTATTTACATTTCCTGTAGGAGGCTGTGGTTTGATGTTACGAAATGAACAACAGTGATACCAGCTTAAGAGAAATTTCCCCGGTTACAAAAAGAACAACAAAAACCCCCAAAAGACCCAAAGCAAAATATGGTCAAAAATACTTTAAACTAATTTTGCAACCAGATCAGTTCACCAAACTTATTCACAATGAAGTCACACAAATAGCATGCTAGAAGCTCTCATTTTCTTTCTGATAAAGTTTGTTCTGGAAAAATTGAGGTTTTATGTCCTTGTTTTACTTTTAGCAGTTAAGGATAGTCTCATTGTAATAATTTTTGTTTGGTTCTGCCCTACTTACTAGTACAGTAATTGCAAAAGTGTTTTCAAATGAGTGTCCTAATTAGCTAAATATCTACATGCATAGTTAAGGCAGAAACACGAGAATGTCTATTGAAAAATTTCCCTCATCATCCTGTACTTCTGCTAATCCTTTAAGTATTTGCACAGCTGCCATGAAGCCTAACACAGAATTAGTGAATAATATGAAGTCAGTGGATTCTCCCTGGTTTGTGAGGTACAACCCAAGAAGAATAAAGCTCATTTTACTGAGATTGGTGCATTTGGTCAGTAGCATTTGGTGCATTTTCTGTTTACTTGGTCTGGTAAACAGAAAATACCTGGGATTACAGGTGTCTGAAGGCAATCTTCTAGCTCTGAGGCCTGTGTGAAGATAGGAAAGTTAGGGACAGAAAGAGAAGACTTGGAACCAGAGTGTGAATGAGTGTGTATGAAGTGGAAGCAAAGAGTGTGAGACCAGTGAGTTGTAGTATTAAAATCCCCCCAGAAGCTCCAGGAAATGGGTCAGGATTTGGTAATCTTAGGAATTAGACCTGGAAGTGATCTCTTGACATGGGGATGGACTGGAACTTCTTCCTGCAGTGGGAAAAACTGCAGTAATTCTACAAAAATGCAGCAGGAACTACTGAGCTGGTACTGCCCAACCAAGTAAGAGAAAATAATCTTTATTCTGCACTTTTCTGTGGTTGGACTGTGGTTATATACTGATAGATCTGCTGTGGAGGTACTTGAAACAATTCAGAAATATTAACCTTCATTTCTAATGCAATTCCAGTGCCTCTTCAACTGTTTGAAACTCTTCAAAAATTTACTTTTGCTAAACATATTGTCTCTTTCAGATTATACCAACATTAGTCAGTAGCATTCTTTGAATAATAAACTAGAGTCCAGCTCCCTGGCAAAACTCACCTTGATCTGTATTATCATTTAGACCGCACCTGAAAACCTCATTAATTTAAATAAGCAATAGAGACTGAAATAAAATTCCTTTCATGCTTAATTCTCCGATGTGGTTTTGAAAATCTTTCTTCTTTGGCCAGTCTTATGTTACATGCTGGATGGTCTTTGCTTTGACCACCTCATAAAAAAAGGCTCATAAATACTTTCATGTGTTATTTAAACTAGCGGTACTCCCTGAGGCACCATGCTTTTATTTTTAAAAACCCTTTGTGTATTCCTAAAGCATTGCTAAACCAGTAGCAGAGGTAAATGTGTATTTCAACCCAGGAAAGCCATGTTCTGTCAATATTAGAACACAAATTTTCTTACTCCATGCGGATAAGAATAAAACATTTTTAACAACTTCCACTGTGCTTTCTTCCTAAAAATCAGCAATTTCTGATTATGAATGAAAATAGCTAGAATTATTTTTCTTGTTTAGATGCTTTCCAGAACAGAAGACTTATTCCTAGTATGCTACAAGCAAGCTGCTGGGAGGGTTTCCCTTTCTGCTTGGGAATGATTTGCAAGAAGGAAGGAGGTATTAAAGCAGCACCTGGGATGGGTGAGAGCTTGCGTGGAGAAGAGTGTCATTAGCACAGGTGTGGGGGCAATGACTGTAGGCATGTGGAGCAGGTGGGGAGATGGGAATGCAAAATATCACCTGGCATAAGAGATGTTTTGTTTGCCCGAATTGACAACTATGGATAGCAGTAGAATTAAGTTCTACTGCAAGCAGAAATACTTGCACTCACAACATGTGGGCAACAAAATATACAGCAATACTGATGGAATATCCCATTTAAAAAAAATCAAATGTAAAGTATGATTTAAGCAAAAAAGATTAGAAATTACACAGGCAGAAAAGGCATCAGACAGTTGAATAAACCCAGATACTCCAGAAAAGCTAGAATGGTTCTTCCACATTCCAGTCCTGCTCCCAGTTTTTCTTTCAACAGGCAAAGAAAACCTCCAAAAAAGTCTTTTTTGCTCACAGCCTGAGTGTTATCCTAAATTTGGACAGGAATAACATAATCATGAGTGAGACAGGTATCATTCCAAGCTCCTTAAAAGACCCAGGCTGTAGTGCCTCTCCCCCCCCCCCAATATACTGACAATAAAATCAAGAGAGAGATTTCTAGATCTTTTCCTTAGATTCTGCTGTTGTGCGGGTGTATTGGGTTTACCTGGTGGGTGGAGGTGGGGGCTACAGGAGTGTCTTCCCTGAGAAGCTGCCAGAAGGTTCCCCAATACCTGGCAGAGCCAATGCCAGATGGTTCCAGGATGGATGTGTCACTGGCCTGAGCTGAGTCAATCAGAGGTGGTGGTAATGCCTCTGCAGTAACATACTTAAGAAGAATGTGCTGATGTGATTGTTCTCAGGGAAGAAAGGAGTGTCAATATATGTTAGAGAAACAGCTCTGCAGACACCAAGGTCAGTGCAGAAGGAGGGGCAGGAGGTGCTCCAGGCAGCAGAGCTGGGATTCCCCTGCAGCTTGCGGTGAAGCCTGTGGTGAAGCAGCTCTTCCCCTGCAGCCCACGGAGATCCATGGGTGATCAGACATTCACCTGCAGCCCACACCAGGGCAGCTGGATGCTCAAAAGAAGGCTGTGACCCTGTGGGAGGCCCAGGCTGGAGCAGGCTCCTGGCAGTGACTTGCAAACCTTTGCTGAGAGGAACCCATGCTGCAGAAAATTTCCTGGTAGGACTTGTGACCCTGTGGAGGACCCACATTGTAGCAACCTGTTCTTTACGGACTGCATCCTGTGGGAAAGGACCCACACTGGAACAGTTCATGGAGAACTGTTGTCTGTGGAATGGACTCAGGCTGGAGAAGTTAATGAAAAGCTGTGTCCTGTGGGAGGGATCCCATGGAGTAGGGGAAGGACTCCTCTCCCTGAGGAGCAGCAGCAGAAACAACGTGTGATGAACTGACTATGACCTCTTTTCCCCATCATGAGAAGGCAAAGCCCAAGAAGAAATGAGGGGTAGGGGGAAGATTTTTAAGATATGTTTTCCTTCTCAGTATTGAACTCAAGAACCTTTTGTATTTTCTCTCTCCTGTTTTGGAGGGGAGTGATAGAGCCACATTTGGTGGGCACCTGGCATCCAGCTGGGGTTGGTCCTGCCACAGGTGGAATCTTCCTGGACACATGAAGATCAGCTGGTACAAGGAATAACCTTTTTGCTCATGGAGTTCATGGCAATCCCTGTCAGTGCCTGACAGGTCTTTAAAGGTTCACATTTCTTTAATGGATTAATTCCTACTAAAAATTTTTAAATTTTTCAGGAGAACCTGCCAATCACTAATTCTTGCTGGATGCATCACTAAGGCTCATTTACAATTTTAGAAGTAGCTGACCTGATAGACACCATATTTTAGAACAAATGCCACAGAAAAATGTTCCCATACTCTTTTTAATAGCTGTTTAATCAAATGGTCATATTGTCTAGATTTTCTTTAATTCATCCCCCACAGTTTTTAAAAAAACAGACACTGAGGAAAACAAAATAAACTCCCACGATCCTTGTCCAGACATCTCAATCACTGGGTAGCCTATCAGGCTTAAAAAAAGGAAGAAGAAAAAGAGGTTTATGAAGAGCTGAGAATTCAATTTAATAAGGAAGAGAGAAAAGTGGCATTAGAACTGGTCTAATAATACTGGATTTGAAGCTGATTTTTCTGGAAAACTGTTTCTTCCTCACTCCCCCACACTCAGATCATTCCCTTCAGACAAAAGAAAACCTTTTACAACGCCTTTACCATTCAGCTGGCATAGTAGCTCTAGGATTCAATTTCAGTTCAAATGTGAAAGGCTGCTTATCTTTTATACACCTTGACAGCGGCCAACATGGGAGCCATGGGCAGGAGCAGAAGAGAAGTTAGGAACTTCACTTGTAGGAAGCTTTCTCCTCCAGGCATGTTAAAAAAATTCAACAAGAGATGAGGTTCCTCCTTCCCTGCAGATCCACCAGCCTCGAATTTAGAGGGGTGGGAGAACAGGAAATATCATCTCCATATATTTTTGTTGTGTGGTCACCAAGGATGACCATTTCCTCTACCTGTTATTGCAGCCTACACATCACTTGGAAAGCCAGAGTTGGGCCACAGTGGTACCCTCTAAAGGGTCACAGAAATTCAGCAGGAGAAGAAGTTGGACTGTCTCTAGAACATCAAGAAGTCTGTTTGATCCAGAGGGATCTGTGGAGAGTAAAGAAAATAAAAGAATTGATATAGAAATAATACTACAGACTAAAATGAAAATGTATGTACCATAAAATACGGACATCACTGAAGCCATTTGACCTTTTTGTATGTCGCAGAAACACAAAATACCTCACTTCTGTAATCTTCCCATTGTCCCAACACTGGTCTATGTATGATGTTTTCCTTACTAAGAGGTGAGAGACATCAGATGCAGTCAATAAGTCACTTACCTGCAGTGATATGGAGAAATCAGAGGATACAGTCTGGCTGTTCTGGGTACTGGAGCCGTACTTGCACTCCTTCCAATATACTGCTGTTGACCCACAAAATACCAGGTCAAACTGGAAAACATATTTCCATGAGGTGCATTGGATGACAACAGTTGATAAAGATAAGGGCTTCTTCCTGCTGGCTACATTCAGACTTTATTTTCCTAGGCAGTATCCAGGGGATGCACATGCTGTTCAAATCTGCACACGGTTCAGTATTTTAGCTCTGGTGCTGCATGGGCTCAGCTATTCCTGCAAGAGCAGCAGGGGTACAAGCGAAGATCCCCAGTTCAGAGGAAGTTCATATATGGCTGTGCTGCCATTGGATTAGCTGCTCCTGCCATGGAGCATTGCTTGCTCTCCTTTCCAGGGGATTGGTTAAGCCCCAGCCAAATTATGACAAGATATTTCAGCTAACATGCACTCAGAAATGAACCACAGATGCTTGCATGGCATGCAACACGCTCTCTAAGCCAAAGAACATTTCCTAACCTGGCTGATCCTTTCTCCCAGACTGCTGCCTGTCTCTTGGTTTTTGAGAGACAAGTAATGATTGATGTTTTTCCATCAGTTATGTTATTCAACCTGCTTTTTAGCCTAGCCTATTCTGGCCTAGTCTTTCATTTTTAAAGAACCAGATTGGTTGTTATACATTATGCATCCTCGACTACTCTTAAAAGAAGAAATAGTAGAGTGTTGCAGACTGATGCAGACAGCATCTGGCAAACTTAAATGCTGTGACAAAGTAGCAGACACCACAAGTTAGGCTTGTGGGCAGAGGTTTTTACCATTATCCTATTTGGTTTTTTTGGTTCTTTGGTGTTTTGCAGCTGTCCTGATTAGTGTTACTAAAACCTGGTTCTTCTGGATTTGCTGTCTGTGCTACAGACCTGAAGATTTGGGGAGTTCTGACAGAACTGAACATCAGTGCTGGTAGATAAATAAAATGACATGGTTGCACAGATTCAACTTTTGGCTATATAATTTCAAACCAGAGCAGTGTCTTTCACTTATATTTGTTTGCCTTCCTCTTTGAAGCAAAGAAAACTAAAAACCATTGTAGATTTATAAAAATATATAAGGATATCAGAGTTGGTTCCAGTCTGCTATGGCTCTATAGTTTATTTTTTATAGGCTATATCACTAATGTCACGCTTAATATATGTTTCGGAGAACTGATGATTAATTTTATTTATAAACTCAATGCAGTTTTTTGTTTCCTGGCATTGTATCTGGAGGCTTAAGTTTTGCTTGCTGTTGTTAAGACGTATTACAATGAGTTTGAAACAAAGCCTTTTTTTCTATCCAAAGACATGGATAGAAATACATGATACATAAATACATGATATTCAGTGTGTTTTACCCAGGCTGCCTTTGGGAATCACTGAACATGCAGACCAAACAGAAAATTCTCCTTTAAGCAAAGACATAAAATGAATGAGACATGAGGACCTGATATGTGACTCAGTGACTTGATTCAAATTTAATTAATAGGATTCCAACATGTGTAAAACAGATATGACAACAAGACACAGCTTGGCCATTTCATGTTCTTGCAGCATTACTACAACTGTGAACACCAGAAATTACTATTATATAATGTCAGAAGACCATGGTCAATGGAGTTGAGGAATGGACCCTGCAGATATATGAAGTAGGCCTGTTTATGGAATAGCCTGAGCCCAGCTGTGGCAGACAAGGCTCTGTGCTCCAGGTGTTGAGGCTGGTAATGAGTAAGATAGGCACAGAACCATCTCCTGCTGCTCTGGTGCTCCATTCATGGTGTCACATGGCTGATATAACAGAAAAGAAGGTGATTGGTGGCTAAAATACCAATTTCAGCATAAAACTGGAATCAAACAGAGTATCTGATGATGGGTGGGCAGGACACATGGTGGCCCTGGGTCCATTTGGGAACTCCTCATGTCCACACTGATACTGACCACAATGGATGGTAGAAGTGAAATCCAAGTGTCAGGGAATGAAACACACAGGTTGGGAATGCTTGTTACATCTGTTTCAGCATGCTTATGTGACAGTTTTGCCACAAAAATACTGTACCTTACCTAGCTTTTCTCTCTTAGTTACCCTCTGGCAGATTAAAAGTGATTTCATTTGGTTATTTAGGTGGATTAGTAAACCTAAAGGCCAAAATCTAAATCTCGATCTCTCTACTGAACTGTGGAAATAGTGGGATTTAACCTCAGACTGCAGCTGTCCCTCATTTTGATTCAAAGTATGTTTGAAGGGGGTCTACTTTCCATTTTCATTTAGAAAGGAGTGGATTAAATTATTTTTTTCCGTTTATGAGAGCCAAAATCTCCCTATACTTCGGGCTTCTGAATGAACAGAATGTCGACCCACAAGTCTAAGGAAGTGCAATTAACAGACTGATTTGAAGGCAGCATTCTTAGCTCATATTCAGATTCATGTTACACAATGAAGCATTTACAATGGTCTATTCTTCTTTTACATAACAATTAGGTCATAATTTCAAATAAGATTTTTATTTCTACAAAATTGCTGGCAATTAGTTTGTCATCTGGATAGTAAAACCATCTGTCCAGAATTATTCCCACCAGGAAACTGAGGGTTTAGAAATCCCATGTACTTCCACACTTTAGAATGATACCACAAATATTCACCAGAAAGCCACTGTCTAAGAACTAAACCAAGTGCCTTGTGGAATAGACTCCTTTTGCCAGCATGTTTTCAAAATTACTAGAATGGTTTTAGAAACCTGACCAGAGACAACATAACCATTCAAAATCCTGCCAGAGATCTACAAAAGGTTTGAACATAAGTCTATATTTGGTACAGATGAAAGAGTAATTAGAAGGCTGTGGAAAATATTAGTATCCAAACTGTAACTTTTTCTCCACATTTCAGGTGCAGTATTCTCCATCTCAAAAGAGAAGGAAATGCATTACATTCTATTAGGGTAGTATTAAATAGCTTCTGTCTCAGATGTCAATGTTTAAAACATTGGAATGTCATGGAATATGGAGGAGAACATTGCATGGATTAGGATGAAGTTAAAATGACAAGAACAAGGTCATAAAAGATCATTTCTTCACAGACAAATGTGGAAGAAAATACATTAAAAAAAAAATAAAGGAAAGGAAAAAAATAAAAGCATGAGATCAGTATCTTCTCTCATCACCCAGTGTCCCAGCTCAGGACTTGGACTGCTCAGCAGGAAGGAGGATAAACACCAAACCACATTTCCAAGCAAAACATGATTCAAGAACTAAATAAAAGTCTCCAGTCAAAGCTCTGGCTTCAGGCTGTCATAGCACTCATCAGGTTTGTCTTGCTCCTATTCCTAGTGGAAAAAAAGGAGCAAATATGAAGCAAAAAGGCCAGTAAGCATTAAGGGTCTACTACAGTTACAGATCTGCACAGTTGACCATAACTTTAGTTAAAACCAATGGGCAACCCAACATCTGGAATTTTTAATATGTTCAGATTTTGATGAAAATGGAATTTTTTCTAGGAATTCCAATTCTGCTCATCTGTAAGAAAGAAAATCACAAAAAAAAACCTGTTCAGAAACTGAATTTCCCAACTGTCATTTAACACACACCTGTTGGCGGTGTTGAGCAAGAACAGCCAAAAGTAAGAAGGGCACCTTCACTCCCAAGAGGTACAAACATAGCTCTGTTACCTTCTTGGCACACCCATCTCCTGGTTTGGTTCTTCGGCAGGGAAATGCCCAAAGACAAACAGTAGAATCTTCAGATCTGCTGGTCCACACAGCTACTGGAGCAATGGAAAGAGGAATCAAGTGGCATAGGAGCAAGTATTTGAGAAATTCTGGACAAAAAGCTTACAGAACGTTGCATTTCAGGTGGACTATAGAAATATCAAAAAGAATGCTTATATTCACAAGAACTGGCTTTTCTCCACTTGTAACTATTGTTTAAAAGGGATATTGCATCCTTCCTAATTTTGTTTTGCTGAGCTTTCCTTGTCTTCTAGAGAACTAAGTATATAGTTTAGAGTTGTTTTTTTGTTCCAATTCCCTTTTAAGAACTTTCTGTCTTAAAATAAAAGGGCTCCAGGAATGGTCTTACTGGGTATAAATCTGTATGGTTTAAATTGAATTTCAAATTCTCATTTTATAAGAAGGTATCAGGAGTAGTCTGAGAGGATTTACCTGCTGTGTAGTGAAAATATTACTGGGCTGACCCCCTGTGACCTCAGATTAGAGACAAATACCAAATGGCATGTAAGTAGACCTCTGGTATCTATGACACAGATGCTCTACTGAATTTTAAGTGAGTCACATATAAATAATGACTGTACAGATAGATTTAGGAGCTGGAACATGAATTTAATGCAAAGTTAATAACCCCTTCTGGAATTATAGCATTTCTTGAGGTAAAGGGGAATGTAATGGTTTTGTTTCTATTCAATTGCTTGTCTTGGTACTGGGAACTGCACTTGTTTACTCTGGAGAGGTGTTTTGCTGGTTTTGGCTGGGATAGAGTTAATTTTCTTCACAGTAGCTTGTATGAGACTATGTTTTGGATTTAGGCTGAAAACGGTGTTTGCAATTCAGGGATGTTTTAGTTACTGCTAAGCAGTGCTTGCACAGAATCAAGGCCTTTTCTGTGCCTCATTCTACCCCACTCCACCAGCGAGCAGCTGGGGGTATGCAAGGAGTTGGGAGGGGACACTGCTGGGACAGCTAACCCCAGCTGACTGAAGGCATATTTCACACCATATGGCATCATGCTCAGCATACAAAGATGGGGAATGAAGAAGGAAGAGGGGGGATATTTGGAGTGATGGTGTTTTCTCAAGTCACCATTATGTATGATGGAGCCCTGCTTTCCTACAGATGGCTGAACACCTTCCTGTTCATGAAATTGTGAATTAAGTCCTTGTTCTGCTTTGCTTGTGTGCACAGCTTTGGCTTTACCAATTTAACTGTCTTCATCTCAACCAATGAGTCTCCTCACTTTCACATTTCCAATTCTCTGCCCCATCCAAATGTGAGAGGAGTGAGTAAGTGGCTGCATGGGGCTTAGTGACCTGCTGGACTGAAACCACAAGAGGAAGGAAAACAGGTATTCAGTACCTCCAGTGGATTTTTCTGAGGAGAGCTAAGGGCATCACTGGATTCGGTGGTGTGAGCACATGCCTCAGAGACAGGAGCCCTGATTTATGTGCCAGTTCCCAGGACTTTCTGTACTTTGCATTAAGCAGCTACGGAGAGGCAAAGCGGTTTTGCTCTGCAAACATCATCCTTGTGAGCTTCACTGAGAGCCTGTACATTTGCACTTCTCTTTTCTTCCGCTCCCACGGAACTCCTCCGGCTCTCCAAGAGCATTAACAGCAGGCAGCCTCCCACATAGCTCTGGATAGGGTTGAAAACAGACATGGCTTAAAGTCACTTGTATCCTGTGCAAGTGGTCACTAATTACTAAGCTTCTGCAGAAGGTGAACAGTGGTGCAGCACAGGACACGGACAGCCCCTGCCATGTTCCTCAGCATGGGCAGCCTCCTGTCCTGCACACAAAAGGATTCCAGACCTCAGTTAGGGGGCAAGATGTGGTGCCCAAGCTCCTGGTAAGGGCAGGATTTGGTGCATAGTTCTGGTGCCAGTAGTTGGCTTCAGCAGCTCCTCACTGAGGCTCCCAGTTTTCTCCATGGAGAGAATGCATAATGAAACCCTGGATGACCTGCAGGTGGCTATCCACAGTCTATCACTGCAGTCTCAGCTATTAAGCTTAATGTGATGTCTAGATCTCACTTCACTTCCATGTCAAACTTGACATGACTTGGCAATGAATAAAATGAAGCAGACTGGGGCTTCCTTTGCAAATGATTCAGCTCCCACTTTAGAAAACAATGCACCTGTGCCTAAGACTGGAAAGAGCCAAGTGTCAAAGGCCAGCCCCTCAGGAAGCAGTAAAAAGCAGTCCATGCAAAACATTTCTAAGTGAGGGTGAGAAGCAAAACCCAAGCCACAAACACCTCTTCCCAGCCAGAACACTGCAAGTGCTGGTGAAGCGATGGGAAGGGCAGATTGCTAATAGCATACCTGTACCTATGTCTGACTTCCATGTTAGCTGGCAACATCACGTGGCTTCCATGAGAGCTGGCATACCTGTATTTAGCTTTAGATAAGTCCAAATATTTTGTTTGTCTTCTGCTGTTATTCTATTGCCATTAACAGGAACAAACAGCCACTTAAAAACCAAAAATGGCAATATAGAATATGAGTAAAAGACAACAAAAAAAATTTCCCTGGTGTATCAGAACTGGTGAAAGTTTATTTATGCTCACACAAACTGAAATGCTGACAGTTACAAAGATGGATGATTTGAGTAGTCAAATGTAAGAACTTTATCTTTCATAGCTGTGCTGGAGAATGAGAGTAAGGGACATTTTCTATTGCAAATCATTTGCATAAAGTCACTTAGACAACAGGTTCAGATACATCATTTCAATTTTGCTGTCATAACAAAGCTTGGCAACAAATATGTCTATCTGTACTTGTGTATCTAGCTATACATGTATATACACATACATATATATATATGTACATATATGTATGTTATATATGTGTGTGTATATATCCACATATATAGTGCAGAGAAGTTCACACAGCTAATAGGCTGTGGAGGGAATTCAGTACATGTACTCCAGAGATTTCCATCTTTTCCGTGTCCTTTCTGGCACATGAAGGTTCATGCCAGCTGTACAGAGGTAATGGGGACAGGGCAAGAGTTTCAGGAGGAGCCAGAAGGGGGACTGCAACATCCTCCCCTGAGGCCCATACTCAGTTATGTGCTGCTGTCTACCATGCTGTGGCCAGCCTGCCATCCACACCATGAAGCTGGTGGGATAAGGTAGCCAAGAGATTGTGGGACCTCTCACTGGTCCCTTGTCCCATTGAATTCCTGGGTATAATCCTGACCATCTGCTGGGGGCCCATCTGGGAGTACTGGGTGCTCCACTCAGTGACCCTTCCAGGTTACCTGCAGACCCTCTTTGCTATTGCAGCCTTGTAAGCCTCACACCTCTTCTCTGTGTTTTTTTCCAATCTGGGAGATGACTGTTTTCCCCTGTATTTTTCCATTTTCTTCTAGCCCTTCGCATACACAAGAGAGATGGACAGTTTTGGCAGAGCCAGTCCCTGGCTAAACAGAGAACGGCAAAAGTGGCAGCTTTGCAGCCTTGCCATTGACAAAGAGCAGGAAGATCGGCCTGTGCCTCTTCCTTGGCATATGACACAAAGAAATGTGTCTCTTGATATCCAACCTCTACTCATGTTGCAGAGCAGAATTCAACACTGAAATAAGCAGAAAACTGAAGGAAAAGGCAAACAATTTCTAACAGTATTTTATTGGCTTGCATTGCAAGCATTTTTGAGACAATGGTACCACTCACTGAGCATGCATTCCAGTCATAAAAGACATAAATAATAATAATTACTATTTTTAATTTCACTTTCCTGGCACTACCTCAAAGTTACATGTGTGTTATTCTTAGAATGAAAATCATTGCAGCTGAACATTTTTATCAGTGAGCATCGAAGAAATGGAAACTTCAGCTAGTACTGACATGTTTCAAAAGTGGAGCCCAAGTTTATGAGGTGCCTACATGATCTCCTTCACTCTATAGAACCACTTGCTTTCTTACAAGATTTTGATTTAAGGAGGGCTTTCATACAACACTCCTTAAAAAATAATTTTTTTTTTAAATATTTAGTTGCTCAGAAAGAAAGACACTTACTTCAGGGGCATTTAAGTGTTTACTTCATTGGACTAATTTACAGCATCATTGGTGCCGTGCTGAAAACATGTAATTCAACTCTGAGCATGCAACCTTCATGGTGGTGCCAAGTATGTAGAAACAGGTCCTTGATTGGTCTTGGTATTGCTTCCATTTGTTAGGCTTCACTAGACCAGAAAGTGAGTGTAAGGAATAACCAGCTGGCAGTCAAGGCTCTCATTGATGGGCAGAGAAGCGAAGACCTTCACCAGACCATGCATGTAGAACAAAGTGTTTGCTATAAAATGGTGGTCACTGTCACTCTTCCCAATTTAAGGGGCAGTCCTGCTCCATGCTTGGAAAAGTTAAAGTCCTGAATTCCCAGATGTTCAGGGATGGGATTCAAAGGCTGAGACTTGTAGCCCTGAGTGAGATGTCTGAATGGCAGACTCATCCACTCAGCACACGGATTGCTTTGGATGAGAGCTCCCAGAGGCAGCATGAAGTTCAGGCATTTACTGTGAGTCACTTAGAGACACATTTCCAGGACACCAAGGCCTTATTCTGCCATCTCTATCTGCTGCTGATCAGCAAAACAACTGCTGCTCATCTAACTGAGCCTCCTATAACTAGATGCAAGTATTCTTTAACCTGTTTAGCATCTCAGCTGGGGACCAGAAGGTGAACAACTTCTGTATCTCGGGACAGCAAAGAAATGAGACATTTCTCCTCATTCCCGACCCGGAGGGCAGAAATATCACAGACTTGCATACAAGACAATTGTTTAATACGTTCACAAATCAATTTTATTAATTTAAAACAAAATTAATGAAGAAAAATTCTGTACACAATTGTGGACACAACACACTTTTTTGTACAATAAGGCCCAGATAAACTTTGTTATTTTTTTCAGTCCGCGAGTGACTAAAAACTGAAAAAAGCCAAAGGAAAAAAAAAAAAGACAACCAATCCCCCCCATCTGTCTACTTTGCTTGAGGAAAAAAACGCCAATTATAGTCTCAATTCCAAAAACTGTCCACAATGTGCTTTATGTATGTATGTGAGTATTGCACGAGTTGCAGCACTCATACTGGGTAAAGTAAAGCACACGTGCAAGTCTTGGTAAGATAAAAATCTCTCTGTTGGTACTAAAGCAATCCACAAATATTTTATTCTAGCAGCAATATGATTTCTCCAATAGAGAAGGGTGTTAATTTGTAGCTACATTGGTGCTCTGTAGCTTTGCAGGTAGCTGTTTTGAGGCTGGTGTTTTTTTTAAAAAAAAATGAAAGAAGAAAAACCAGAAAATTAACCAACAAAGGTGAGGCTTCTTTTTAATAAGATATGTAACTGGGCAAAGGGAATTGGAACAATTCAAGCTAAAAAGTCAGTCTAACAGTTTAATTAACCAAGTAGCTCACAGCCTTCAAGATCAGAAAAGTCACAAGTCACAGACAGACACAGTCTAGGTTTGTCCTTTAAATTAGAACAGAAAAAAACAAACTTTAACTCCTTGGTGATAACCATTTCAGCATTTCCATTGCCGGCAATGGATGTTATATTTTAGGAAAATCTGACTCCTGGTGGAAGAGGATTAGAAAACTTAAATGTATATGAGCATTCTTGTTTAATTTGCCCAAAATATTTTCATTTCTAATTTCTAAAAATATTAGTGATGATAGTTTTCTTCATGTTTGGATGAGACAAAAGCTGTTCAGCACCAAGGTTCCAGTTTAAGTTACATCTTAAAATATATTTGTGTTCTTTCTCTATTTCTTTATGGAATGACTCTCCTAATTAATTTTTTTTAACACTCTACAAAAGGGCTAATATGCTAACTTTAAAAGAGGAAACAAAACGACAAAAAGGCCTCCTCTTCACCTGGGTTTCATCTGTATTTGCTTCGACTGGGGGGGACACACAAAATCAATCTTTTCATAATCAGAGGGGGTGAGAGAAGAAAAAGGCAGAGAAACAGCTGAGAACAAAACCCAATTCCTATTGACACTTGACATCCATGCTTTTGGTCTTGACAAATTTATCTAAAAAAAATCCATTATCTACATATTTATATCCAACATATAGATAAGGCACAGCACAAGTTTGTGCACACGTGGCCTCATTCTTCACCAACAAGGCATTACTATCTTTCAACAGCATTTACCTTAACAATATGTAAAAGAATCATTCATTATTACAAATTTACACAAAAAATTCTTCCTGTACATGATTGTCTCAGTGATGTACCTATTAGTTTAAATTAGACATATTTTAAACTACTCTGTAATGTGCTAAAATCAAAAGTAGTTGCTGTACCATAAGGCAAAGGCTTATAATAGCCTTTAATCCTATTATACATATCCTCAGTTATATGATGTCAAAATATTGTCTGTTCATAAATAAGTAAAGATGTACAGAGTACCCTGGGTATGAGAAACCAAAACGTAAACCTTCTTTATAAGAAAATTACTCCACTGGTATTTTGTAAAATCTCAGTCTTCATTGTGCAATCAAGTTTGCTGCGTTGAAGAAATGGTGTGTGTCACATTGAAGAGGCTAAAAACTACAAAGCATTTGCAGGTCCTTTTTCTTTTCTTCACAGGTATGAACCTCTTATTTCCTTTTCTTTTTTTTTTTCTTTCTCATTTTATTTTTTCCTTCTCTATTTCTTTTTGGTAGCAAATATGGTAAAGATGAGTTGTTCAAACACTCGCATGGCTTATTTTCGTTGGACTCGCAGTACTGGAGCCAACAGCTGTTCTGAAGAAAAAGACATGCTCCTCCGTTTACTGAAAGGGCAGGGGTTAAGACCAATTGCAGCTGTACGTCAACATGTTGAAATCACAAAGTTCTGTAGTCCAATGCTGACACAAGACACAGGCATCTCATCCACGGGCAGAAGGAGGCTCTGAGGTTTGAAAGTGCTGCTAAGCTGCTACAAGTACTCCAGTTCCAAGGCATGGTGAAGGGCCATAAGGTCAGAGTGGCTCGAGATCCTCCAAAATGGCATAGCATGCTGTGAACAGCACAGACAACATGTAAAAATAACCCCAAGCATTCTGGAATTCAGACCCACCCTTTGTCTTTCACAGGGATAAGAGAACACTTGCGGGAGAGTAAAAGAGCTCTTAAAATCTTGAGTCCTTCATGTTTATGTCTGGTTTCTCTGACCCAACCCCTAAGCATAAATTCTCAATAACAGCAAATCTATTTACAATAGGAACTACAGCAAACACATCAGGAGATCATAAGGAAGGGAGGGACTTCTAATCTCTTTATATGAAAACCAGATTTCAGAACATGGCAGAAGAAAATATTACTTGGTGAAAAAAATAAAGCAAGTAACATACACATGATGCATGTGGGTAGTTTGAGGAAGGAAACAGAAAGAAAATAAAGAAAGTGAAAGTGTTGTTTACTATCAAAATATGTTTGCTCCTTGTAAAACTACTCCTGGCAGATGAGTTAAGAACAGAGAAATGGTGACTCAGAATAACTCATGTGTTGCTCACATCACTTTGAAAAGATTTTTATTCCAGTGGCTTGTATAACATTGGTCATTACTATCACTGATCTTAAAACATCTTTTCCATATGGGACACTAAAATAAATACATATTTTTTTCCTATTAGTTGTAATAAAATCTGTCTGGAGCACAAATTCTTTTGCAAAGAACCCGAATAAACCAAAAACACAAATCCCAGGAAAAAGCACAGATTACCTCATTCAAGACGGGTAAAAATCTGATTAGGAACTACCTTTGTACTTGAAACTAGGGATTATAATGTCAATAAGAACTTTTGTTTAAATTAAAAGAAAAAAGCTAACCATCAGCTTTTGTCAGGAAATTATTCTATAAATCCAGTGGGAAAATAGTTTCAATTTAACAGTATTTTGGAAGCTGAACATGATTGTGTTCACCTTTTCATTGGGCCAGTTTGTGTCCTGGCATCTTTAGGAGGCAAACCACATCCAATTTATTATCACATTAGCTTCTAAGTTGCCCAAGCATTTTATCTGTGACTTCTCAAAGAGGCTTTCATCATCCTACTTCAGCAGCTCCTGAGTAAAGTCCTAATTCTACTGAAATCAGTGGCAAAACTCCCTCTCCTCTGTCAATTTTATTCTGTTCTCCTTTTTTTCATTCTGGTCTTCTCAAATTTAAAAAGTTTGAGAAAAAATTTGAAAAATTTTGAAGACAGTGTTAAGCTGTTTCCAGCTGCACATTTACTGTAAGTTTTATACCTGTCTCAGAAGGCAAACACCTTAACATTCAGCCTATCACATCCTCGTTGATATGACACTCCCGATCTGAATGAAGATGCAATATGGATGCATCAACAAGTGCCCACATTCAGAGTATGCCTAGCTTCTAGAGCAAAGGAATTTCTTCAGGAAGAAAACAAAATGACCTCCAAGAAAACACCATTGTGACAGTTTCTATTCTGCTTTGCTTTGCTCTAGAGCATTAGAAAGCCCTGAGAAACAGCTGACTGAATCTCAGCTTGAAGATAAATTCTTGAGTGATGGATGACAATGGAGAGAACAAAACATAATTCAGAGCTAATAGAGGTGTTTTTGAAAAAAAGAAAAAAAAGCTTACGATATTTCCAAAACACTTTCATAGATGGATCTTTTCCTTAACAAGGAAATTGTAAACACTACATAACTTTTTTTTCCCTACATATTCAATCTGAACTTCCACTGTACTGCCTCTATGCTCCACCAGCTACAGAAAGCAGATGCAGTTAGCTCACTCAGTTACAACTCCATGTCCCAGGGTCTTCCCTGTTACCTTATACAGGCAGCCTATCCTCTGTGTTCTGTCAGGCCAGACACTGCTGCTTTCCAACTCACAGATTTCCTAAAGATGAACTTCTATCATGTTCAGGAAATTAACCAGCAAGAGCAATACGAAATAAAAATTACTACTCATGCCATTCTCTGGATTCTGCAAAAACTTCTGTGCACCTATCTCTAACTTAGTCTGCAAGATCTTTCTGGCAGAATTTGAAATATCTGATAGGGGTACTACATCAAGGACAGTCACAGGTTTGGGCTTGCAGCAGGTCCGTGCTGTGTTTGCCAGATGACTGCACAGGTCAGCGATGCTCAGCAGTGCTGCCTCCTTTTTTGTGAGGTTGCAGCTTGCCTCTTCTCTCTCAATCCCCTGCCAGGTGGGACACAGCTGCTCTCCCAGCCATAGCTCCCTGCTCCTCCTCTTAGGAAGCTTGGCAGCAGGTCTGCTTCAGCCACTGGGTCAGGGAGGTGTAAATAGAACACCTATGATGTGGAGTGGCAAAGAATTTGGTGTGCACCTGCCTTTGCAAAATCTCTCTGCAGAAGCCAAGAGTCAATGACATGGATGTCCTCCTAGGTCATGCAGCAAACCAGTGAAGAGGGAGAGCTATAGAAATAAATTCTTGGCTTCCAGCTCCCAGTTCATACAGCTCCAGGTTTATACTGCTTCCCTAGTAACAGCCTCAGCATCACAGAGCATACACACACCAGACAGATAGAGCAGTTAAAGACACTGATTGATTTAACAGAAGGTTTAGCTTCTGCTAAATCAAATTACAGCACCTCTTGCTAGATGCCCATGTGCAATATCGAGTTTTGGATTACCCTGTTTATGGGTCAGCTGTTGATGGTCAGATTTTAAACCAAAACTGTAAACAGTCATTATTTTGACTATATTTTTCTATCTCAAATTCTGTTAAGTGTCCTCTGCTTTATTTACGGGTCTGTGAAAGGAGAATACCTATATTTACTCCTTGCAGTTACAGCAGTGAAGTGTGGAATGACAAGAAAGAGTCTCATGAAAAAAGAGGCTGCGTAAATCTCAGGACTATAATTATTTTCAGTTCTCCTTCATGTATGTCTAAAGGCCAGCCACACACTCCCAAGAAATAAAGCATGAAAGGAACGTGATGGCTGCATGGGGCTGGAATCTGTACTGATGCCCTGGGCATGGCTGAACGTGGCCAATTCAGATTTCTGTCAGCCTGACCCTACAGTACAGCCTTCAGAGCTGTGAGGAGGGGGAACAAACCTGATACAGATCTATATATAGCTATATGTTTGTGTGTATATATGGAGCCTCACACATCTGTGTTCATATATATGCATCTGTTTTCATGAGGCATGTACACTAATTTTCACCCCATCTAAGACAATAAATGATTGTATGAAACGAAAATCTTTAATGTAACAAAATTAACATACAAAACCTTACATATTATTCCTGTATTAACACGCACTGTGGATTCATAACTATTCTGCCATGTCAAAAGTGGCAACACACCATGAGATGGAAGTACATTTTCTCTTACCAAATGACTTGAGATCATTTGAGAGAGAGCAAGGGATCCTTTGTACTAAATATTGCCTTTAAAAAGTAATCCCTGCCAACACTTAGCACACCCATGTCATGCAGAATGCTTCTATTCTGAGCCGAGCAAGAAACGCTAATCTCGCATTTGCTGCTGCAGGAGAATGGATGACAAATGCTAACCACTAATAAATAGATGGTGAAACTGGATGCATTACTATTTAATAGAACTCTATTTCAACATCTTCCAAGTAAATATGAAGATTTTTGTCTTGTGAAACTTATGAATTGTTTGGTAGATGATACTTAGTAATAAAACATCAATGAACTTTTAAATTATTTGATTTTGGTGTCATTTTGAAATTAAATATGGTGGCAAAATTTTGGTTTTGATGTAGAAAACATAAAAAACGAAACTACAAATTTAGTAAGCCTAATAATTAGAGTATTATTAAATAGCCTAAGATATTAAGTTATTTTATTTCTGAAATATAAGTAATTTTATTTTCAGCATGTACCTGCTAAGTATATAAAACTTCAGCTATTTCACTCTACAAAATAGAGTGTTGCTATTAATACACATGCAAAACAAATAAATTTTTTGATATCAACACCAAAAACTGCAGACTATCCTCTATCCTTGTTCCCTTAAATGAATACATATTTATGCAAAAAACTTACTCCTGAGATTTGTGATGGATTTGAATAGAAAACTCATCAGTTTTTGTCATCTTTCATGGTATTTTTGTTGTATTCCTGCCAGATTTGCTAAACGGCTGTCTTTACTTCCTACCCCAAACCTGACCAGCACAGTGTGACTGTGAGCTTAAAAGCAGTGGCATATTGGATACCCATTTATATTCTATTTATTGCTCCACAAAGATTTATGGTTTTTCCTCCAAGGCAGCTTGACCATTTTGGAGACAAAGGAGAAGCCCTTTTGCCTAGGCTCTTCTGAATCACCTGATGTAAAATCCAGCTCCTCAGTGCAGAAGAGCTTTTGTCTTTTACAAATTAGAAATCCTTTGGAGAATTCTCCTGAGAAGAAAAACTCAGGAGTTGGGGTTTTTCTGTCTTATTAGTATTTCACGAATGTGTCTCCAAAAGCAAAGGCAAAAGATGAGCACAAAACTAAACAAAACATAACAAAACAAAACAAAAAACAACCTCCAAAACCAAAACACAAAGCAAAGCAAAGCAAAATGCTGAGACAATGGAGTCTCTGGCAGAAACCCCCAGAGGCATATAGTGAGAATAGCTATGTCACTGCAGTGGCACTCGGAGGTGGTGGCTCCGACCCACACGGCACCGGCACTGCTGCCAGCAGCTCTGGAGAACCTTTTGGACTTTCACACTGGTTTCTCTCTGCCCTCCTCTCCCTGGGGAAGCTGATATGAAGGTAGCAACCTTTGTGCGAACCCTGGTGTTACAGCCAAGCTTGCTGGTTTCTGCACTGGTCTAGGAGGGTACGATTATTCCTCAATTCACAGCGCAAACATCCTGAGAGTTTTAATTGTCTCATCAAATATTTTACTGGAAGTGACAGCTAAGCAAAGGTGTCAATATCATAGTTGACTAAGGCTACCAGAAATGTAACAGTGTACAGTTTCCCCAGTGCATTGCATCTACTTGCATTAACCAAAAGAGGCATTTTATGAACAAACTGCTTGTCCTAAAAATGTTTCTCTATAAAGCAGTGATCTTTTAAGTGGCATTAAAAAGTTTCTATTATTGAATTTTTATACCAATGACAATAATAAAAAGATTTTAAATGTGTTTTTTATTTTCCTACTTCTGTATTGACTCAAGATTTTCCATGAACAAAAGACATACACAAAAATCGTTTTATGAAGAAGGAATTTATAAATTATCGGTAAATTATTTGTAATAATAAACCTTATCTTTCTTACCTCCTAAGCTGGAAGTTCAACCTTTTTTTGTCCACTGAATGAACATAGAACAAAAAATTTCTATTATAAAATAGGCTTGAATTTACATGTTCACAGTTTACATGTAAACAATGAACTGTTTATGCTCTAAGTAGTGGAAAGAAACACACATATACTAATGGCTTCACCAGAAGTCAAAGCCCTACAGAAAAGTGTTATGAAAAGGGATAACAGAAGACCTGTCCCTTCTCTGGAGAATGCCACAAAACCTGACATGCAGACGGGAAGCAAGGTGAGAAGAAACCAGCTACCAAGATTCAGGGGATAAGCATGACAATGGGGTACATCACAGGACAGTTATGCCACTCTGGATTGATAGGCTTTGGGTAGCTTCTGTTTAGTTTGTGTGCTCTCCAGAGAAAGTTTCTGCTCTTGCAGGACGTGTAAGAAAAAAACTAAAAATGCAAATCCCGCATTCACAATGTGAAATGGTGATTTCTTATTTAGTGGAGTAAGAAGCAGGACAAGAATCACAGAAGCATTTTCCTAAATCATATTGATAGTTTATGCAGAAAGGCAGGGCTGCTGGTCTACTTATTGACTTCTCTGGCATCACAGCAACAGATAATTTAATCCAGAGCATCTAAGATGCTTTCAACCTGAAAATTCCTTCCACCAGGAAAGAATACACACAAGTAATTGCACAAAGGAACTTTCTATACTGCTACTCCTCTTAGCAATTGGAAAGGCTTTCTCTTATGCTTTTTTGAATCACATTTCCTGTTGAAAAAAGCATTGGAATAGATAATGTTACCAAAAGGACTACTCCTGCCATTATCATATACAACACTATTTCACCGAGCAACAGAAAAGGAACAAAGAGAAGGAAATTTTTTTTCCCTCCCGATCTTAAATACAGCTTTTAAAATGTAATCATTTGCAGCGGGAAAACATTTCTCTGCTAAGATGAAAGGCATTTCTGAAGGAGAAAGGGGCAAACTGTTCCCGTCAGTCCGCCAAAGGGATATATGAAACTGAGACTCTGCAAAGTGCTGGGACGAGCCGGGAACCTACCCGCAAGGCTTCAGGGGCACAAAACCCAGATTCCATGAAGCAAAACCAGTCAATGGTTGTTAAAACACCATGTGGACTAATTAGTTTCACTTCTCCAATTTAGAAAGTCACAGTGGAAAGAGACAGAAGTATCACAGAGAGTTTTGTGGTGAAAAAGCAGCTGTGTAAAAGCAATTTATCTCTGAAAGGAAGCAAGAACAAAAATGCCCATTTTTCTGCTCTTTCTCTTTTTATTCAAATTGCCAAGGTTATGCCTCATTCCTCCAAGCAAAGAGTGTGTATCTGGAGACGACCTCAGGTAGTTTTTCTAGCAAGGCTAGAAATAATGCCTATTATTTGTGAATGGGAAGTGTTGCTTTTTATACAGCTTCATTCACATTGAAAAAGAAAAAGTGAATTTTTCCCTTCTTCTCAGCAGAAAGCAAAAAATAATAGACAGACAAATAGTATCCTCTGCTCAGTTATCTGAGATTATGAATGCATGCCAAGCCACAGGTTGTTTTCTGAACGAAGAATCCTAATTATGGACACACAAGAAAACGGAAATTCCTGTATATCTACTCCAGTCCTACACGTCTTCTTAAGGTGTGACATATACGTATTTCATACAGCTAAACAGCACACTGCCTTTGATCACTAAGAGTCACCATATTTTGCTTACATTCATAACATCCTATGTGGTATTTTGGGTTGCCAAGGAAAACAGAACTATTAGTTCTTGGCACAAAAGCCAGGGCCCATTTTCTGGCCCCTTTTTGAAATACATCAAACATACATAATTTAATGTGTCTTTTGGAGAACAGCAGGGCAAATCATTACCCATAGTCTTATCTGCCTTTCTACTACATATGGTCAACACAGATTTTATAAGGCTAAGATATACAGCCTAAATGTCAATGCACGCAGTCCCATGTTGAAGAAAAGACAATTTTCCAGACTCTTGAAACCAACCCTCACCAAAAAAAAGTCATTACCTTTTTTGCACCTTGTTCTTCTTCAACACCATCCCCTATGACAACATACACAACTTTTCTTCCAAATCTTTGAATTATTCGCTCAAAACAACTTTCCTTCCCTGAAAGAAAAAGATCAGACTATTCAGTGTAGGTGGTGATGGGATGTCATCAAATAAATAACTTAAGCCTGGATCTCCCCAACCCTTGGAATTCTTAAGTAGAGCTGCAAGACGAGCAGAGTCTGTCCCTCAGGATGGTGTATCAGGGCCGACTGCAGCATAGACAGCCTACCAGAGGTCCACAATATGACCTTGCTTGTCTCATTTCCTAATATGACACAGGTTTTGTGGGGAATTTCACCACCAGGAGAATTATCTACCATTTGCTTATGACCAGTAGCCTGATTTGAGTAAATTGATTGAAGCTGAGCTGAAATTCTAGCTTTTTCTCCAAAACCTGGAATATGATTAATCACAGCTCCTAAAACTACTACTAAGTAGTACTCTGACTTAGAAGGTCACCAAAAGATTTAGATTTAAATGTCTGTAATCTGATACATGGGCTATGTCCTTGATCCTGCACTGGGATCCACTCGTATGGGTCATTCCTTCCCTGCACACACCTGGGGAAATGATCTCAGCACTCCAGCCCTACGCACAAGTACCACAGAATCACAGAAATGGTAAGGGTTGGTGGGGACCTTAAAAATCATCTAGTCCCAACTCACCCTGGCATGTGCAGGGACACTCCCACTATAACAGGTTGCCCAAGGTCATGGCTGGGGCATCCAAAAACTCCCTGGGCAACCTGTTTCAGTTCTCACCATCCCTACAGTAATGAATTTCTTCCTAATATCTAAATTAAATTTCCTCTCTTTCAATTTGTACCCATACTGGGAAGCTTCAGATAGGATACTGAGAAGACAGAAAGAAAGCAAACGCTTAAAGCTGAGTTTTCTCAAATGTCCCCATTCTGAAAGGTCGCTTTAGTCTGGCCATGGGACATGCTAACCAAGGGATGGGAAAAATTTTGTTTTTAAAAATAGTTATTTCAGCTAAGAACAATAAAAGCATAAGAAAAAGTAGGCTGGAAATTAAGTAAGTTTTTCTAGCCATTACAGAAGCCAAACTACTTAATGATACCTTTAACAGTAGCACCAGGCATAAGAAACCTCCAACACTAAGTTGAAAGTGTTTGAATATTATGAATCATGTGATGTTACAAAAATCTCATGGTTTCCTGTGAAAGTGACAGAACACATTTTTCCAAAAACACCCTTCTATCCCATGTACGTGAAGTCACAAGGGAAGATCGATTAAAATATGTTTTAATTAAAATGTATATTTTAAGTATTGTATTTCAAAGTTATAATTTACTATAACATTTTGACAGAGGGCACTGTAACTTTAACATTCAAGACACAGTCTTAAGTGTTTTTTGGAATGCTTTAGAATTTCTCTATGAAACTCTGAACAAATTTTTGTTCTGTCTTGTTAAAAAAAAAAAAAACAAAAACATCCCACAATTATTTCTTGACCATTTGAGCTTGCTATATTATAGATACTTAAGAACACATGAAAAATGTGTTTGTGTGGCCCACAATTATGATGGAATCTGAGACAGAACAGATATGTCATAATCACATTAAAAACTACAAACACCGTTGCCATCTGGTCTGGAGTACTTCTACATACTCAGAATAACATCTTTTATACTGAACCAGAAAACAGAAATAAACATTTGCCTTGCTGAAGCTTATTACAGCCAGTATGAAGAAACTTAAATAATTACATTCTGCAGCAAAACGTTCTTGCTTCTGGTGAATTGTTTACCAGAATTTTCTCCAGATCCCATGAAAACAAATGAAGCCAGGGCTTACCTTTACAGAATTTCTCCTACTGCTACTCCAGGGGGACTCCAGTGCTCTGTACTTACTGCCTGTTAAAAACCACCCTCAACTGCTGCACAGCTCCAAAGTTTTGAGAAATGATGAAAAAAAAGCAACTATATTTCTTCCTAACAGAGACTGCACCACTGTTAATAGAGCTATACAAAGCTTTCTGTGCTGGATCATCACACATTCAAAAAGCACTTTTTGGATGCTTTAGCAATGTTTTGTGAGTACCAGGTCTTACTAATCTCTGTATTTGCTACTAGTGAAAACAAGTCAGAATTAACTATAGACTACAATACCTTTTGTTTATAGAAATACAGCTTTAAATGTATCACAATATGATGAAAATAGCTCACCTATTTTAGTTGCACTGTAGATATTCTCTATGGGAAATACAACCCCTAATCCATACAACAAGACTTTTGCCAGAGCTGGAATTAGCTGAGTAGTTGTTACGAGAATGTTCACACAGTTTGTCCTATGGAAGAGAAAATATAAATGTCCTTTTATAACAAAGCAAAAGAGAAAAAACCAAAACAAAACAATAGAAGGAAAAACTTACCCCTCCCATGAGAACCCTTCAATATTATTATTGCCACTTAAAAAGAACATATTTTTTTTTACCACCGTACCACGGAGCAAGGTGTGGCATGGTCAGATCAGAGTAAGGAATGAGGATAAGGTCCTCCAGCTTCAGCATTTTTCCCACTACACCAGACAGGCTCTTCCAGATCATCATCAGACACCCTAGAGCTTCCTTCGTCCTCTTAATACTCACCTTGAATGAATGAGGGTGAGTGCTTTCAGTGCAAGTGTTAACCAAGAATCTGTCAAAGCTTCAATTTCTGCTCTTAGTTGTAACCAAGCCTCCCTTTTTGCTGGACCAAGTAGACCTGTGGAGTAGACAAGGGCATGTCTGCACTGGTATTAAGTAGTGCTCTGTCATTTTCCTTCCCTTTCACTAGCTCAGACAATTTTCTGCACTCTGCAAACTAAACAGCTCACTAAACACCACTATGTTAAAAAAAAAAGGAGTAGAAACCAGTTCTTCCCATTTACGACCTCCAATCCACGTTTGTCAGCCACTCCAGAGTCACTTGCCTCCAACATTATTTTTGTAGGTGTTGTATATTTCTTTTACTCGTCGGTAGCGGAAGGCCAGTTTCCGCATCCAGTCCACTCCTCCGCGCACGCCGGTGGCCAGGCACAGGTTGGCGCTGGTGGCAGCCGCGGGAAAGCCGTCTGTTCCGAAGTTATACGTGCTGGGCAGAGACAAAAAAACCCCACAGGTTAAAAAAAGGCAACATGCTACACTGAACCACCAGCTTTTTTGGCTGGGTCGCAAAAAAGTCAGTTAAAAGAGAGCAAGCTACTGTGAGCATTCCAGCAGCCCGTCACTTGCTCACGAAGGAATTTGCAAAGCAGCTTTTTATCTTAATGAGTTCTCTTGTACCTTAAATCTTGACCGTTGTCGTCTGAAGACACGTCGTCGATGTGAACCTGGTCGCATTCCTAAGGTGATAGAAAGATTTTATAATTTTCTTGATTTTGCAGATCTTGAAAATAATGCTATTAGAAAAAAATCTATGAACAATCTAGTCATCAGGGATATTTTTAATTGTGGAAATCAGTAGATGGCAGTCTTGTTAAAACAACTATTTTACCTATTCCTTGTGCTCATTTCTTAGAATAAATGCACACCGTCATTAGCCACTACTGTTAAATGGCTTTCCAAAAACACGTTTTTGTGTTTAGAAAGGAAAGTGGTTAAAAACAATTAGCATATGTGTTCCATAAACGTTCTTGTAGCCTTTCAGGTACCTTAAAACATCATGCTGCTCAAAGCTGATTCAGTCAGTGCATAAGTGTAACTGAAACCAGACATTTTGGTAAATGTAACATATTAGAAAAATTAAACCTGATGCTAACCGCCAATGAAATTATGACCTCTGATTGCTGTTGAGCCACACACCAACACAGCCTGAGGCCAGTGTTTCAGAGGAGTGCAGATGAAAAATCTGTTCCTAGTTTGCCATTCATTTGAGAGTTGTGAGTTTCCTTCTCTCTCTTTGGTCTTAGTGCAGGAAAGCAGCATGCCAAGATGAAGAAAATCTGAACAGAAATACCCAAATCAAACCATCTCTCTTCAGCAGTTTGTCTACAAACTAATGCAATACATTAAAAATAACCTTCGTCCACCACTAAATTAAAAATTGAAAAGCATATTGTTTATCCACAAAAAAAAACTATTAAAAAATTACTATTAACATTTTAACTGTTGGCAGGAAAACAAACAAACCTCTGACACCCCAGATCAATATCAATTCAATGCTTGTAACAATAATGGATTTCAATTATTTTAATAATTTCCTCCTCTCTCCTAATGTGAAGTCCTGTAACAAATAGGATCTATTTTAAAGATGAAAATACTGCAATGCTTTACTTTCGTGTTGCTTTCCTCTGAACAAATTTTTCTCTCTCCATGGATTTGTGAGGAAGGGAGGGAAGATAGAAGTGGAAAGAAACTCAAACCAGCTGTTCCCTAACAGAATTAAAATCATGACCCTCAACCCTTTTTCTAAAACATCTATTTTCCAGCCAACCCTCTCCCAGCAAGCAGCAAGCTCCAAGGAGGAAAAGACTTTGACCCTGTAACCTTCTCCTCCTCTCCTGAGGTCAACAACCTCAGATAAGAGAAAAGCTGAAGAAGCCTATGTGGCCTCACATGGTGGCTGTGGATTCTAGATTTTTAAAAACCTTGGTTTATGAAAAATGCCTCAGAAATGTGAAATGTTTTGAAGAATCAGGTGTGGTCTTTTGCACTTGTACAACATATTCTTACGGTAATGCTTACTCTTCTGTACCTTATGCATAGGTAGCTTGTACCATAGAGAGAGGCAGGAGTGACAACCAGCACAGCAGAGAAAATACTACATTTGCTCATATTTAACCAGCACACAGTGAATTTCCTCCTCAGACAGACAATATGCATTAGATGTACAGATACAGCTGAAACTGCAAGTGTGACCATATGTTGCCAGGCTCTGAAAATCAGCTTGGCTGAAAAAAGAGCCAGAAACTTGACTACTTATCAAATTCACATACTTTTTTACTATTTATCTGTTTAAAACCGAGAGCAAACGTTCATCCAAATGCATACCACATTAACAATTCAAAAATTAGCTGAGTGTAAGCTAAAGAAGCAACTCCCTTCTGAATTCATTACTTTCCCACTTTAGTTACTCTTCTGCTGTTCAGTGATTTCTCCTTCCCCAGCTTAGAAACTATGAATGACAATTGCAACAAGCTGCTGGAGTAGAGGACTCAAAATAGAAATCAGTGAAAAAGAAACTAGTTTTTTAGTAACCACAAAACTAAAGGAAGGAGTAGAAGCTCATCTTCTCAAAGGAGCAGATGGAAGAAGGAATAACTCAAAAATTTTCCAAATTCAACTCTCTCTGGGAAAAGATGGAGGCAGGAAGAATGAGTCCACTACATCTTAGATACCACAGTTAGAGAGAACCTGGGGACTTGGAACTTTAATTCACAGTGCAGTATCTTGGGACCATCACATGCGACAGCCGTTCTCCCCTTTTGTCTAACTACCTGCTTGGTAGGTAGAAAGTGAGAACTGCAGTGATACATTAGAAACAGGAATTGTGGCTGGAGAGAAAACCCCAGAAAATAAATCCGAGACTATAAACTAATAGGGCAAAGGTACAAAAACAGTATCAAGAAATTAAGAAAAATGAAGAAGATGTCACAAGCACCGCAAATTTCAGACAAAATACTGAATCTAATAAGGGAGAGATAATGCTCTCTTTTTTCAAGAATAAAAGAAGAAAGAAAGTCAGGAGGGGAACAAAGCACAAGAGATACATGTTATAATTTGGAAAGGATTAAAGCCCAATGTGATTGACACTATGTTCCAGCTAAAGGGAGGTCACAAACAGTGCACGACTGTTTTGTTCCTTTTGAGTGGCAGGGCACGGCTTTGAGGCTAAATGTGAGCTTTGAGTGCCAGGTATTTTTTCACGCTGTCTAGCTGACTTGGGTTTTGGGCTAATAAGTGATGGCTACATTTTTCAACCCCTGAACATGGTAAGGAAAAACACTCATTTAGCAATTGCTCTTTTAGCAGGGAAGTTATTTTGGAGTAATTCTTCAAAGATGCCAATTACCCGCCCATCATTAATTGATGTGGTCCATCCTTCAATCGGAACCCCTTCTATTTGTTTTCACCCTCTTGGTTTGTGTAGAACATTCTGTTTGTGAGCTACCTGAGACACTGCTCAGTCCTCTGATTAGCTGTAAGCAAGCACACACACAGTCAATAACTTAAATTCGCAGTTAACTCAATACGCACCATAATCAGGGATATGATAAAACACTGTCCAAAAAACAAAGTATGCCCTTCCAACCAGAACATTTGCACAAGGCTATATATACACATAGACTCTAGAATCCTCAAGTACTTCTCAGAAAAGCTTCTGTGAGAGGAGCTCACTTAAAGCTAAATGGCCATAAAGAAAAAAAAAAAAAGTTTGTTTGCATGCTCACCATTTCAAACTTTCACAAATGCATTTGACATTTCTGTGAAATTTTCATAGGAAATACAGTACTAGAATTCTCCCCGTAATTCTTCTGGCAAAGTGATATCTGAAATGAATACTGGAAGTCCCTGTAGAAACACTGTTATTTATGCAGATGTATTTTATTATGACAGAATCAGATTCGCAGTCAAGTCCAAAGCAGAAAATTAAAATTGTGAGATTCTCTTTTAAAATAGGTTGAATTGGCAAGTAAGGAGCAAAATATCCCGTGGCTTACATATAAAGCTTATGCAGCTAGCTGTGTTTTGCTCCTAAACGTGTTGACCTTGCAACTTCAGTGTATCCAGTTTGAGATCTTCAGGAGGAACGACAAGTGATAACATGTTTGTACTGAAGATTTGTATTTCAGGCAGACAGGCTGAGACGTAGCTCTGCACTTTCAGATCAATCCCTGGAAAGCAAAATGCACTTGGTATTGTTTAGAAATAATACTTTCCGGGGAAATGGAAGTGTCAGCATGTGTAACCTGGCAAATCTACTGATAGTAGCTTAAGAAGTTACAGCCCATGCTGTCCTTTTTTGCTCTTTTACACAGCTGGCTCATGTCGCCCTGATTTTTGTAAGACTTTCTAAGCCTTCTGATATTTACATATTTGTGAAGAACTTTCTCACATACTTTCTGTAAACACCTCAGTGTTTCTGCATTCCTTCATAGAGGAGGAGAAAAATTGATGGACTGTTTGTCTGTCCAGTGTCTTTGGAGAGGTGGCACTGCCACCGTCCAATCCACTGTCACTTTTGGAAAACTGTAAATACTGGAGTCAGAAAAAATAAACCCTCTTCTCCTCTCTTCTGATCACCTGAGCTGCGGTGTGTGTCTGTGTTCTTTCGTGTCCTATAGCGACAGGCTCACATGGATCCATGTTTGTGTCCCTCAGACTTTTCTGTGCCACAGCTGGTAGCTTAGCTTGAATCTCCTGCAGCAGCTCAATTAAACCAACAGATCTTGCATGGAATAACTGAGACTTGTTCCTCCATTCTCTTCCATCAGCTCTGCTTTGGGGCTCGAAGCAGCAGCAGATATGTGCTTGCAGAAGCAACTTAAGCTGTTGCAGTCATTTGCTAAGTGAATGTCTCCAGTGAAATGCAGCAAGCCAAAGATAACCAGCAATCAAACATAAATGACTAGGTGAGTCTAGCCTAAGATTTGTACATGGAAATCTTATGTCTATTCCCTCCTCCATTCCCAAAGCATTTGTTAACTTCTTCCTGCTAAGTTTTCCTCCTTCTCTTTTCTGTTTTTGTATGACAAGCCAAAAACTCCCAGAGATGCTCCACAGTCATCATTCACAGCTCTTAAAATGCCTGGACCTATGTAGTCCTCTGGAATCGTTCCTTTAAACTAACTTAGGAACTTTATAAAGATTCATATGAAAAGCATTAACTTATGGCAGAAATGTTCTGCAAATATTTACATTACTTTGCTCCTTCACTACCACCCGTCAAGTTGTGTACTTCTGCCATAATTATGTAAAATATGCTTCACTACTCAATTTACTGGAGGAAAATTAATAACAATAATAATAAAAAAAGGAGATTAAGGCTGTTATAATAGTTTTCTTATTCGTGCCAATACTACTTGCCAAGTGGAGTGACGCAACAGCTAGCATGCTGATCCTCTACATTTCTGTGTTACAAAGCTAACAAAAATAAATCTAATAATTCTGCTGCCTTTGAATAAACACTGACATAAGGTAACTCTGGAAAAGTCTGCACATTATAGAGAGGAATAACGTGAATAATATTAACATAACCTCAGAGGGTGCTGAACTATTACAGTTTCAAATCTGCTGATTATAGCTAAAATACATTTCCACATTTGGTTAATCTTCTTAATTTACCGTGAGAAAACTAACACCACACTGCCAACTAATTGTTCCAATACCTTAGTCTGCAAAGTCAAATGAGAGATGGAAAAAAAACCCCAACCAACAACTACCCTTCAGAATGAGCTATTTTCATTTCGCCTTTACATCAGCGGGCCCATTGAGACATCCTGGAAGCTGGCCAACTCACAGGAAATGATTGCTGGGATTCTCTGTTCCTCTCATATCTGTCATTACGCAATTATATCCACTGCTTCATTTTCCCTACTGAACAGTAGAGAAATTTGGTCATGTACATGTGAGAACAGATCTAGCAAAACAAGTTAAAGATGCAATCCTTTATAAATGTGATGTATCTGTAAAAAAAAAAAAGAATTAAAAAAAAAATCCCCAAGTCTACACTGCTGTGTTTTTAATGTAGCTTTTTATGACAGCAGCACCACCTCTGTTTATGTCTCTTCCAGGAATAAGATACATATCCTTTCAGTTGTATATATTATCTACTCCACAAATACTCATCACTCCTATTGGCCATCAGAGTGTGCTTCTTTGGGAATCACAGTTACAGACTGTCAGATTTTTTTTTTTCCCCAGGCAACAATTACATATTTCAAAACCAGTTTGTGAACGACCATTTAACACTCCCCCCCTGCCCTCCCATCTTTTTAATCATAGTTATGACCACATGCAAGGACCCCAACACTATTTGCTGGCATTCACTAAGCTTTAGAAGTAAACCTCTGGTTTTCACTTGACTAGAATGATAAAATCCCTGGTATGTACAGGTTGGAGAATTGAACAACAGCACATCGATGTCCTCTGTTGTCTGTGTGTATATATATATGTTATGAACTGTGCCTAATTCTTCTCTACTGTACTTCTGTGCTTGCTAAGTACACAAAACCCTCTGCAATTCCTTTCAAGCCGAGGCAACAAAGGCTGAAGTGCTGAACTTCCTAACCCGTCATCCCGGAGCGCCTGTTAACGTCCAGCACAAACCATGTGAAAGAGCAGGGGCTGCAGTTCGCAGCTTCTCAACGCTGGCACTCACTTGGCAGGACCTGTCATCTCTGTCTAGCCTGCACTTTGTGACCCTAACATTTTCTCTTCTTTCCCACCACCATTATTCGGCACTGAAGAAAAAAGGTGCAGATTACCTGTGGGTCAGGCACAGGATATTAAGAACAAAGAGAGTTCTTGAAATCCACTTCATTCTGTCTGACAATTTGTGGATGAACAGTCAAGGAATTAAATTGGGCTGTGAAGGCTTTCAAAATGCTCCCATTTTAAACTTAAGACTATAAAGAGAAGCTTATAGCAAAAAAAAAAAAGCCCACAAAAACCCCACCAAAACCCCCGAAATCATATCTTTTATTGTTAAATAGAATATCAGAAAAAAAAAACTGATATAAGATCTACATAAACTATTAGCTGTTATAAACACTGAGGACTAAGAACTGAAATTATTTCCAAACTCTTTTTCAAGGCAATAATTTTGAAGTACTCCCCTGCACTGAACATGTAACCCTATTACAGCACACAATGGATGCCATTCTTTTCTAACAGAAATAGTGATTAAAATCCTATTTTGCTTGCTCACATCAACAAATGCATTTGGATCAAATATGATACTCCTAAAGTAAACAGTGTATATTCCAAAATAAATACAGATCTTATTCTGCAGCTTGTGTTTATTGAAGTAGCCATGCTAAAACCAAGGTTTACATTTTCATTTCAACTACACCTTGTAACTGAAAGAATCCGATTTAAAATAAAACATGACCTAAAGAAATATTCTATACGGCAACTGCAGTGGATAGAGTAGAGTGTCTTTCAAACAATCAGTTCTTGCTCCAACTCTGTCAAAGTAATTCATTATTCCATTCTATTTTGTTACTCTATTTCAGTATATTTTGCAGGAAAGGTGAAGGGAAGAGGGAGGATGTCAAAGAAAGAATTTTATCAATAGAAACAGCTAAATAAAACTCAAGTGTATCTGCTTGAAGAGATAAACTTTTGCAAGGAGAAAAAAATTCTATGATTAATGGGAGACAGTGAAAATAAAATATTAAGATATTTTAAGATATTAAAAAAAAAAAGCCAAGAATCTCATCAGAAAGTAATGAATTATTCCCAAAGTCATTAACTTGAAAGTATACTTTTAGGAACATTTACATTTTTTTGAAACTATGCATTAAAGATTGTTAAAATATTTTTACATTTTAAAGAATCTAAAAATTAAATTTATGAAAATAATGAGTTTTCCACAAAAGCCATAAAATATCTCATTTCTCTGGAAACGAGGGGTTCATGTGGAAATTTTCACAGGATGATCTAAGCTGTGTCTTTCAGTTCCGCACAACCAATTCATTTAAACTTGCAGGGCCTTGCTGCTGATGACAATCTTCTAAATGCATATGTTCAAAATGAAAGCTGCAATGCTTTGAGTGAGTAACTGAGTCTCCCATCTTTGTAATTGCCTGCCAACGAGACAAAGCCAGGGTTTAAAATTCTCTCTGTTAACCTTGCCAGTATGGACAGCAAAAGCATTTTCTTCTATGGGCAGCCTAAAGACCTTTCCACAACACTTTGAATTTTCTCTTTCCTTACCTTTCCACTTCCAGTGTTGTGGGGCAGATGTTGGCCCCTGTGCTGCTGCTCAGTGACAGAAGGAGGGAGTGAGCTGACCCATCACTGCCCTGCCCAGCCAGAGCAGAGGACAACTATCCTTTGTCAGAGCTCTAAGAGTGCCACCTTACAGCCTGTGGTGGTTTAACCCCAGCTGGCAACTCAGGGAGAAGAAACAGAAAGGTAAATAAAGGGGTAAAGTGATGCTATGAGCATGGTAGGCTCCTGGGTATTTCAGCTCAGCTGTACATCTGCAAAGAACAATCCATGTGATCCTCTTGAGAAAGGAAATCATAAAGGCTCTATTTTTAGTGGCACCTAGCAGGAAGGTACTTGTCATTTGCCATTTGAAAGAAATTAAGTGGTTAATAAGTTGCATAAGCCTATAGGAATGATCTTCTCAAGTGAGCAAAGAAGGTATTTGTTATTCTTTGTAGCTCTAACACTCAGGAACTACAGCAGCACATTCCACAACAGCCAGGCATCCTGCATTTCAGATGGGTTGAGACTTTTAGCTGTGTTTTGCACACACCAGCAAAGCCACAGTTCTGCCTGAATGAAGACTTTGTTTTGCATTTTTGTTCATTTACCTACAGCTACACGTGTGATGTAATTTAGTCCCACATTCATGAACTGGAACTTCATGAACTTTCTGCAAGTCACCCATGGTAGTAGTATCCACAGATGAGAAACTATTTCCAGTCATTCCCTCACACACATATCAGGGAAAACTGTGCTGTGACTTGTATTTCCTTTCCTCTCTATACCCTTCCTGCCTGCACTGCAACCGAGCTGTTCTTGAATTGCTACTGTGGAAAATTAAATGCAAATAGATGGGCTTTGTGTTTCAGCCTGAATGTGCAAAGGGAACTGCTGTGATGCATGCTGGAAGGGAGTTCACAGTTGTTGACAGGTTCCTTAGAAAGTGACTTTGTCTTCGCCAACTCTTCACAGAACTCACAGTACTTTAAAAATAAGGTTTATATCTCTAAAAAGAAAATGAACGCTGTTAAAAGGGTTTTGAATAATTACATTTGTCTTTCCCAGAACTCTCCATTGATGAAGAAGAATTATTAGAAGCTGAATCACATGCTTTTCATAAAGCATCCCTGGCCACTGTCTGTTCAGGAGGTTCCCATGACAGACATCACAAACATTGGGAGGTGAACTCTTATTTCAGCCAAATGAGGAAAGTAATTTTTGAATAGATACTCCTCTGTAGGGACCTGATGACTCCACTCTGGGTGACCAAAGAATTCTTCATCTGCCATCCTTATGGTATTTGAGGGTGGGAGGAAAATAATTCAGTCAGCTCTATTTGAAGCTTTCCTCTGCCTGAAACCATTCCTTGTATCTCACCAGGAATAAGGCTTACTCACAGTCTTTCCTGTAACTGCTTTTTTTTTTTTTCTTTTGAGTCTGATGGCCCAGAAACCTATTTTCAGTATGTTCTACTGTCCTTTCTATGTTTGGTGGTTTTCATTTTAGGAAGTCACCTGAGGTATTTCTTATTCAACATCTAACTAACCAGTTAGGAAATGAAGAGCCAAAGGTTTGCTAAGACTTTGCAGGATCCATCCTCCAATCACAGCGAAATCAGACCAACTCTGCCAAAAACACACTCGTGCCTCAAGGAAAACAGATATTTCTCACAGCAGTAGAACTAGACTAGAGGTCTGAATATGAGCTTCTGTCCATTGTTTATTGCTAAATGAAGGTCATCTGGCAAAAAAAAATCATGAATGATTACATTCAACAGTCACTTTCAGCTCATCATAACTATTATATTCTTTTGAAAACTTTTCTCAAGCAAAAAGCTTTTTTTAATAGATTTTTAAAAAAATATTTCTATTGAAAAAACATTTCTTAGAATATTAAAGCCAGCACATGCTATTTTTTCTATTTTGAGAGAGTGTGAAATGTAATTTTCTAAGACATTTATTTTCTTTGGCATCATCATGGTCAGTATTTACTTTTAGGTCACTAAAACTATCCCATTATCTTAAGAGTAGTTGACTTCCACCTATCAACAACACAGTTACTTTATACTAGATATTTTTTCTTTTTTAATGACGTTAACACGTCTAGGTTGATCTTCTTCCTTGCTGGCACATTATTGGTGATCCCAGCACAACAAATGAAATTCATGCCATAATGAAATAAACCTGAGGTTTTGCAATGCTCCTAGACAAGTTTGCAAATGAAATGCTTTAAATAGAACTGGGGTAATTGACAATGAGGAAAACAAAGAGCAGGAAACACTCAAAGTTGTCATGTTTACTTCTTAAAAGAGCTACATATTTAGTCTTAAAAAAAGCCCAACCAAACAATACAAATAATAACTATCAACCCCTTTAATGTTCCAACAACTTAACTTAGTGGAACAACTAAAACCCACAAAGTTGCTGTATGGTTTTAAGAGAATCATTAAATTCTATGTAACTTTAATCCTCATTTTGAATGGAAGACAATACCAACTCTAGTGGTGCTGCTGCAGACTTAATCAGTGAGTTAATCTTTTTAGCATTCTGAAAGCTCAACTCAAACCAAATGTAAATGGGATAACTGTTAATACTAAGTTCATCAATATTTTAATGCATTCTCCATCACAATTTTCTTCTAATAATATATCATTTCAAAAACCATAAAGATGTAAAAATAAACAAGTTATACAAGAAATAATAGAATTTATAAAAATTATAAATATAGCAAATAATTATAAAATTATATTAAATTCTAATACAGTGATTTTTTTCTCTCCTTTCTCCTGAATTATTTTAATTCATGTCTACAAATATTTTATATTCTGCCACGAATTTTGGCATAACTTTGAGGTAATTTTATTGACTTCTGAAGCTTTTTTTCACATCCCTGCAACTGAAAGCCTAGAAGTCTCACTTGCTTTATGGTCAAGAAAAATGAGCTATTAAACAATAGTCACAATCACAGGTAACTTGTTTTGGAACAGCAGTGCTTAGAGGAGCAAAACCCTGATTTACTGTTGTTCTGATTTCTTCTTTTTCAATGGGTTACCACATCATTTTGTAAACATAATTTGTCACCAACACCAGCCAGAGTTCTTTGTAGCTACTTTTTGCCTTTCTTTCAGATCTGTTATTCCTGCTGAGAGAATCTACTAAAGAAGAATTTTTCATACTGACACCAACTGTAGTCTTGCTGTGAATAACCACATTCCCATAAAAATCATTCCATTTATTGCAAAGTTGTTGGCAGACCATAGGAATAATAGTCAACTCAGGAAACCTTTTATCCTGAAATCACACAGCTTAACCCTTTGCATGACCACATGCAGTCCATACATACAAGTAATATTACCACACCGGTATTTAATTTCATAGTAAAAGCTTTTCTGTTGTTAGCCAATTTTAAAAATAATTTTTTCACAGTACTTCATTTAAGTAAAATTAAAATAATAATTTAAAAAATGACTGAATTTGAATTAGTCAAGCAGTATTTGATTTTTTTTCTCAGAATATATTGTTGTATTAAAAATTAGAGACTCTTTCCCAATACATGAAATATTACATACCAATTGAGTGTGGTTTTGATTATAGAGTAAAAATTTGCATTCAGACATAACTTTTCTACCCTCTTATGGTAAAGAAAGATTTATTAATTTAAAATATAATGAAAAAATTAGAAATAAAAGCTATTTGCTTTATGATTTTTTTTGTGGAAGATAATTCTGCTAGTTATTATATTTGTTGTGTTAAATACTAAACTAATGGAGATTAGATTCAGGAAAGAGATGTTAGTTCTGTTAGTTAATCCTCTTGACAGTTTGGGAGTCAGAGGTTGTACTGCTTGCATTCAAATTTCTGTCTGAATTTATTAAACTGATTGAACAAAAAAAAAAAAAAAGATGGTGTATGTTTTCACTGTCTGTTTTGTTCTGCTTGTAAATCCTTTTTTGTAGGTAATCGCAGCTTGATTTATGCTTTATTCACTCGACCATGGCAATAATGGGAGTTTTGGACTTGTGAACACACCTTTCAGAAAAAGATATATATTTTGTTCCAATAAATGGATTTAAATATTGTTCTTTTTAAACTTTTCAAAGTCAAAGAAAATTCCTAGAAACTGTCTTTCTCACGTTCTGACTGCTGCTACAACTGCCTCTCCCCCTTGCCCAACATTGCTAGGGAAGGAGTTATTCCCCTGTGTATCCATACTTTACATTTGCAGTGTAAATTATAAAAATATGCAGAAGAAAAAGATGAGATCTTTTAACTGATTGAAGGGATTTTCTACAGTTCAGAAAGCACCATTTGCTTAGATGAAGCTGATCTTTCTTGTGACAGCTGAGCCAGTACTCGTGTCAACAGTCTGAACACGCGTGAACTCTCATCCCCTGACTGCACAGTGCTACGGGTAACCTTCACATAATGCCTGCACTGCCTTGGTCTCATTATAGAGGATCTTGGAAAACCAAAAAAAAAAATCAATGCTCCATTCCTTCAATACCTCATTGGGTATTTTTGTTAAACTTTTTGTTTACAATTTTTAAGTCCTCATTAAAGCCTCATGCTTTATCAGCATACTTTAAGGTAGTTTTAGTCTACTGTAGGATCATGCAGCCTCTTGAACATACCTGAAGAAAAATTTTATAAATGCAATTAGCAACGGTCAAATTTTACTTTATACCACAGAAAAATAGAGGTGATACTACAATGAGTAAAGGAAATAATGCTCTCCCCCTTTCTTTACAGTTTCATTAGACCATTGAACTGGAAGAAATTCAGATAGAGGCCTTATTGTAACCACACTGAAACAGTAGAAATCTCCTGAGACTGTGAAATTCAAACATTTTGGGAACCAACTTCAAGCACTCCTTTCATGCTTTTAAAAGAAAATGACTGAAAATAACTTCTAAATTTTTTTCCCTGTGGAAACATTTTAGTATAATTGCTCCCCAAAAAAACAAACAAACAAACAAACAGAACAACCTAAAAAACCTGCACAGATATGCTTAAAATTAATATGTATGCATATTTTCTTAACATTTAAACTTCAATCATAGCACTCCCACATAACCACACCAGCACAAACAGCTTTCATGATATCAAACACTTGTAAACAACTTTGTAAATCTATGCCAAAATTAAACCTAGGCTGACAAGATTGATAGAAACCACCACCATGCATATTGGTAAGATGCTTAACTTGTGGTTTCAAATCTTTGTACTTATGTGAGGATTGGCTAATGTACTCTCATCCTACAAAACAGCATGTATGGATGATGCTTCGATTCACTTAGCTTTCCTAAAATAATTCCATTATGTAATTTTCAGAGGCTAATCCACTCAAAATATTAACCTGAATAATTCAAATCTGAGATTTTAAAGTGGTACCTACACCAATCAGCAGATATTTTTTCTAAAGCTGACTAATATGTTCTCTTCAGTTTGCCTTCAGGGTTTTTGTATTGGAAGAGTCCAATGAGAAAAAAAGTAGTTTCCCACAAAGTAGTGGAATCAGCACAAAATAGCTGCATTACGTGAACAGAAAGGGCAGGCTGGGAAAGATATTTGAGTGTAAATTAATGTTGATCTTAGCTGGAATAACTTGCACTCTTTAGCACTTGCAGCTGCACCAGGGACCTGACTGGCTATATGAGATTTTACACATCTGTCAGCTTAATCAGAGACCAAAACACCAAATCTACTGTTCAGGAATGTTATTTGAATTTATGAAAGTTTTTATATTATAAACTAATAATGGAATACTTAGTGTTACAAACAAGTCTTGACATCTACAGTAGTAGATAGGATTTTGTTCAGTGTTATCAAATTCTTAATACTTCAATAAAATGTTAAACAAAAGTTGTTCACATCAGTTCCATGAACTATTAAAAGTCAAAGTAAAGACTCTCTACACAAGAAAAAAAGGAAAACAATGCAATAATTAGTACATTAACTGCTTTTACCACTACTATCAACTATTTATTAATTTGTTTGACATTACCGCTCTACTGTTTCAGATAATTTAACTAATAAAATTAACCTGTTCAAATCTGAAATGACAATTCTGGCACTAAGAGGCCTTCAGGATGAATCACATTATTACCTAGTTTTGGATCTAATATGACAAGCCATCAAGCAATGTATTGTATCTGTGCTTAGGGAAAAATTTGCATTGTAGAAAAACTCTGTGGCACATATCAGCAACTTTGCAACCTCTCAAAAATAAAAATTCATTAAGGGCGTCTTAATGTGTCAGCAATATAATTTAAGACAGTGTTTTGAAATCTGCTAAGTTTCAGTTGCAAAGTTCTCAGTCTGTTACATTTCTTGCAGTCAGTTCTGCATCTCTCAATTTCCATCAAGTCCTAGGCTTTTAAAAATAACTCTATTGTTTCCTTACTGGCTGTCAGAGAATTTTCAAGGTGCTGTCTTGATGCCTGGAAAGGCTGACCTGGAAACAGAGACTAGGTAGAATAAAAGGATAAAAAGCTATTTATTGTAAAGTTTCAGCTTGGGCAGTGCGGGAACCCTGCCAGGGCTACATCCAAGTGAAATCCACAAATGGGCACAAAATGGACAACTGGTCATGAGGTCTCACACTTTTATAGGTTTTGGTCCGTTAGCACATTGGAGTTAATTGTCCAATTATAGCTTCAGGTTATGAAGCTCCATCCTCCTTGTTCCCTCTCTTTCTTCAGTGTTGTTTACACTCTTGGGCCTAAAATTTGTCCTTGGTCCCAAGCTAGAAAGGAATTGTTTTGTCTACCTACTCTGTGAAGAGAGATTGCCAGCTCAGAACTACACACTTAAACAGCACAGAATCTGAAAAATAGAAAAGCTAAAACTTAAGGCATCAGTCTCCAGTCCTCCATTATGCAGAAATCTGCATGTTTCCTTTCAGAGCCTGCCTCTGCAGCCCAGCACTGAGGTTTCTGCTGCAATTAAAGCTGACAAACATAGGGAAGATCTGGGATTCCAGCTGCAAACCTAGCCTATATACAGCTTTGATACAGATATTGCAATGGCTTCCAGGTGCCTTACCACTGTTCTTCAAAACACTATCTCCTGAACTAGCTGATCCTGAATCTTATATTTCAGACTCTGTAGAACCTAGCTGCAACGGGCAGGTACAATTCCTACCTGAAAAGCATGCCAGCATTTGGTATTTTATTTCCTGCAAAGGGACAAGAATGCTAGTTCTGTCACTAGAAGGAACACCTTTGAATGCCTAATTTGGGAGAATATGTAGACAAAACATGTTTTGTTATTTTGATGGAAATCTCTTTTAGTATGACATCTTGGAGATGGGTCTCATACCACTAAAAGTTAGCTTGCTGCCTACCACAAACCTTTTAGCACTAGCATGTATTTCACTGAGAAGTGGGATGCCATCCAGAGGGACATTGACAGGCTTGAGGAATGGACCACAATGAACTTCATGAAATGCAATAAAGTCGATGGTCTTGCTGCTGGCCTGGGACAACCACCCACATCAATACAGGCTGGGTGGTGAACTGACAGAGAGTAGCCCTGTTAAGAAAGACTTGGGGATTCCAGTGCATAAAAACCCCTGGATGTAACCTGCACCCAATAAAGCCAACAGGACTCAGGGTTACACCAAAGGAGGCCTGAAGAGCAGGTTGAAGGAGGTGATTTTCCCCTTTCCCCTTCTACTCTGCCCTGGTGAGATCCCACACATAGAACTGCTTCCAGCTCAGGGGGCCTCAGCACAGGAAAGAGAGGCAGGCTGTGAAGTCAGGCTGAGAGAGCTGGGGCTGTTCAGTGTGGAGAAGAGAAGGCTCTGGGGTGATCTTATTGCAGCTTTTCAACATATAAAGTGGATTTAGAAGAAAGATGGGGACAGACTTTTTATCAAGGTCTATATTGATAGGACAAGGAACAAGGGGTAACGGTTTTAAACGGAAAGAGGGCAGATTTAGATAGGTACATGGTAGAAATTCTTCACTGTGACAGTGGTGAAGTACTCAAACAAGTTGTCCAGAGAAGCTGTGGATGTGGATCCCTGCAAGTTGGATGGGCTTTGAGCAAGCTGATCTAGTGGAAGATGTCCCTGATCATGGCAGTGGGGTTGGACTAGGTTACTGTAAAAGGCTTCTTCCAAACGAAACTATTCTGTGATTCCATTAAATGCTGTATACTACACTGGGCAATTTGCATGTCCCTGCATTTCTTCACAAAGCATGCCTGCCTAATCTTTAGCTGATTTGTACTACAGTAAAATCCAGGCATCCCAAACAGAAGCCCTGGTACCAGTTGACTACATGGAGCTCTTACTAGCTATTAGCTCACAAGTACAGGCATCTGAAACACTGCCATGATTAGTGATGAGTGATAGTCTTGTGCTCTAAATGCTGGGGTGTTTTTTAACCTGTGGTTTTAAAAACCAGACCTTACCTGAAATGCAGTAATAACTCAAACTGGAACAGGTAAAACTTACAAAAATCATTCAAAAAAATGAAACGAAACCAAAAACAAAAAACAAAACCCCAACAAAACCCCAAAACTCCTCAAAAAACCTCAACAACAGAAGAAAAATTAAATACAACAGAAAATGGAAAGTTTTCTTGGCTATTTGCGATTTTTTTGTACTTTTTTATTAGAAGTTGGTTGAATACACACATTTCCTAACTGTGTAAGTAGAGACAGAATTTGTGCCAGTATGCTCCTCAGGACTAATATGCTACAGAGACCAAGCTGAAGCTTTGTTAGAAAGCTGGCTACAACTGTGCACAATAATAGCTGCTATAATCACCAGAATCAACTTCTGCTTTTCTCTCTTGAGTATTTTATGACAGAATGGTAGATACCATCCTTATCATCACCATGATAGAAAAGACTAAGGCACAGTGATTAGGAATTAGGAAGTACTGACAACCACAAACATGGACCTTGTGTGCTGTCATCTACATAAATTTATATGTAAAATATGTACCAGATGAGTGATAAGTGCTAGCAAACGCTCACCCTGTCAATGTTCAGGGCTTGGAGTACAGCTTCAGACACAAAGTGACCTTGATCTGATTTTTATTGTAATTTGAGAAAGCTTTTCTCTCTGGTAATGGTGTTTCACAATTCTGCACTTCTTGGTCTGACTGCATCTCTCCTAACTCCTGTCACTGACTGTGGATCTCCATACAACATAGTTAAGTTTAAATCTAGGCAACTTCATACCTATCCAAAGCTGGCTCCATGACATTTCTACAAGGTTAGGAAGAATAAATGATGTCCTTCTACACTGCTAATAGTGGCCAACCTGCTCTCCCAGCTTGCTTTGGAGCTTGCTCAAAGTCTGCACTTAAGAGCTGGCTTGCATCCAAGCACTTCATTTGTTAGATTATTTGACTCTAGGACCAGATGTGCTAAAATGCTTTCAGAAAGAAGAGCATTTTACCCTACAGTGGTCATGGTTCTTTGAGATGTGCAATACCCTGCACACAGTAAGCCTGCTGAACACAGTAATGAATTCAATAAAGGGGTATTATCATAATGTCCAGGATCCCAAATCATGCTTCGGAGTGCTACTGTGCCAAAAGTTACCAGTCCGAGTCTGTGGCGTATTAAAGTACCCAGGTCTGAGGGGAAATAGTTTCCCTTTCTCCTTCAGATTAAAGAAACAGAACATATGGCTGTATTGCTTCAAAGGCATTCCTACAGGGCACTGCGTGGTACACTGGGGACATATCTGTGTGCACGGTCACTGAAGGACCTGTGAGGAAAGTCACTTAGTCTCCTGTGGTGTTACTGATACCTACAAAGGAGAAATTTTCAGGCTGATGAAAAGAGGATATATGTCCCTGTCATGAAAAAAGGTCTCCTTGAGGGCCAGAAGTGATTTATAGGGTACATTTGCTTCCAGCAGCAGGGAGGCAGCCAGGTTTCACCTGTAAGTGTTGAAGGCAAAGGCCAAAAAGGAACTAATGTTCAAGGAGTTCTGCTCTGTGATCAGGCTTTATGGATGCTGCTCTGGGTATTAGTTGTTCCCCTTCTTATCCCCGAGCTCTGACAATGATGTACCATCTTTGAAATCCCTGTAGTGCTTGGTGTTAGTACAGAGTGTTATCATCTGCTTTAGTGACATGGGGGTCTGCCCTGCAGTGTGGGTCTTAGTGGTCCTTTATTTCCCTTTAGGGAACAGAAGGACTCAGCAGACTGCTGGGTGTCAGACACCTCCATCTCATCTCAAGGAAAAAAGCTGTCCTCCACACAGTCTTGAGCTTGAAAAGGAATAGGAGGGAAAGGTAGAGTTGATAAATACTCATAGTCTAATGACTGGAGGCCACAAAAAAGAGCAGGAACTTCTAGAGTAAATTATACAAGAAACCATCCACAAAAAGCAGTTTTCAGTAAAAAAATCTGATAGTTAATTTCTAGTAGTTACAGACTTGTAGGAGTCCTGGAAGGATTTACTGCCCTGTGGGTGGAGGGAGGAGGTTTACAAAGCAAACACAGAGCATGAGAGTGCAAGGACATAAATACTGTTTATTTCCTGCTTTAAACTATAAGAATATGCATCTGTGGAAGACAGCATCCCAATGCTTCATTAAAGCTGGAAATGTTCCCATATGTGTAAAATGCAAGATCTGTAAAATGTTTCTGTACTAATCTAATTTTATTTAATGGGATGAAGAGGCAGAGAGGTGGGCTGCTCTTGTGCTGCTCCTTGGTGTCTGAGGACTGGCTAACCTTGGTGGTGGCAGGTAGGCAGGATGGAGGAGTGAAGGTGCTGCCTGGTAGCCAGGCTGGGATGGGAGCACCTTGGCCACTGCCTGCCCTGGGCTGATGGTCCAGCCAGCCGCCAGCCACCAGTGTCATTAACCACACTGTGGTTATTGACAAGAGTTGCATCTTACAGAAATCATGTGCAACTCCAACACAAGCAGCTTTCCAGAGGGATCCATGCACACTAATATTCTAATGTGGTGTCTTAAAGGTTCATGGAAGTGAAGTAACACCTCATTCTTGATATCATAACAGTTATGCAGCTCTTTTTGACATACAGAAGAGACTGCGCTCTGAATTTTCATCACAAACATATTAGATGTGGAACACCAAGTGGATTTTAAGTAACAACCACAAAAGAAATTAATCAAGGTCAGCATCCTTAATTTTTAGAATATAATTGACTATTCTAACATTTTTCCCAAAGAACAAGGTTACTGCTTGACAGTAGTACCTTATAGCCTTCCCTGATTTTTTTATCTATTAATGTAGCCTGAAAACTCATATCACACTGCCATTAATTATAAAAGACTCCCATACACATATCATCGCTTTGCATAGACTCCACAAACAGAAGTGAATTGTGAACCCATGGGTGTGCATTATATATCTTTCACAAATGGCAGAAAAATTAACGCTAATCGTGACTGTGCATCTATACATTTTTCAAAGGTGGAAAAAAATTGCTTTTTTAAAATAATATAATTAGAATCTTATTTTGGAACTTCCCACAAAAGGCTACACAAAAAAAAACTTGAAATGAGCAAAAATAAGAGAAAAAAAAGCAACTCATTAAATAAAAATACAAATTAATTTGCTTTTAATTACTTCGATAGAATTCAACACAAACTGAAAAAAAAAGACATTCTAACTGTTAGGTAAGATCAGACAAAAAAAAGATTCAGCTTCAGTATATATCTCTAAAAGTATAGGTCTAATGAGATGGTGTAATTTGAAAACAAAGTTTGCAATGCACTAAGTTTTTCAAATCAGATGTTCCTAATAATTCACTGCCACCAATATTCCTTTAACATGCCTAGTTATAATATGTACCTTATTTGCCAAAAAAAGAGAATAAACTAGTATTTTTTAAAGTATCAGTATAAACATATACAATCTTTAAAGATGCAGATAGAATTACAAAATGGTTTTGGCTGGAGAGACAGATCTCCCAGTTCCAAGCCCCCTGCCATGGACAGAGACACTTTCCACCAGACCAGATTGCTCAAAGCTGCATCCAGCCTGGCCTTGTACCCTTCCAGGGATGGAGCATCCACAACTTCCCTGGGCAACCTGCTGCAGTGTGTCACCAACCTCAGACTAAAGATTTTCTACCTAAAAATAATAATTTCTACCTAATAATACCTAATCCAAACCTACCCTCCTTCAGTTTAAGGCCATCAACCCTTGTGCTGTCAGTCTCTCTCCTGCTCTCCTCTCTATGTACTGGAGGACCACAATATGGTTTTCCTGGAGCCTTCTCTTCTTCAGGCTGAACAATCCAACTTTCTCAGCTTTTCCTCATATGAGAGGTGCTCCAATCCTCTCATCACCTTTATGGCCTCCTCTGAACTCGCTCTATGCCCCTCTTTAGTTGGGGTTCTAGAGCTAGACAGTACGCCAGGTGGGATCTCAGGAGGGTGGAGTAAAGGATGACAATCACCTCCTCAACCTCCTGGCCATGATTTTGATGCAGCCCAGGACACAACTGGGTTTCTGGGCTGCAAAAGGACATTACCATGTCATATTTAGCTTCTTGTCAATGAACACCTCCAAGTCATTCCACCCAGGACTGCACTCAATCCAGTCTCCTCTGGATTCACCCAATCCAGATGCAGCACTTTGCACTTGGCCTTGCTCAACCCCCTGAAGTCTGCATGGGCCCACCTNTTGATGCAGCCCAGGACACAACTGGGTTTCTGGGCTGCAAAAGGACATTACCATGTCATATTTAGCTTCTTGTCAATGAACACCTCCAAGTCATTCCACCCAGGACTGCACTCAATCCAGTCTCCTCTGGATTCACCCAATCCAGATGCAGCACTTTGCACTTGGCCTTGCTCAACCCCCTGAAGTCTGCATGGGCCCACCTTTCAAGGTCCCTCTGGATGACATCTCTTCCTTCCAAAGTCTTGAGCACATCCTCTTTGTTGGCATGCACCATTCCTGAGCTTGGAGGAGCTGACTCTTGAATGTTAAACACTTTTGTTGGGCCCCTCTTCCCTCTAGGGATTTATCCCATGATCCTGCCAGGTAGACTGTTCAAGAGGCCAAAGTCTTTCTTCCAAAGTGCAGGGTTGTGAGCTTCCTGTACACCGTCCTTGCTGCCCCAAGTGTCTTAAAATCCACCATTTCATCGTCGCTGCAGTCAGTCCTGGAGCTTCACATTTCCCACCAGTCCTTCCTTGTTGGTGAGAATAAGGTCCAGCATAGCACTTCTCCTTGTTGTTTCCTCCATCACTTGCAGAAGAAGCCATCATCACCACATCACAGAACCTCCTGGATTGCATACGGTCTACTGTAAATATATCTCTTGTACCTCCAAGAGACATTTGCATGGCTGAAGCTCACCATGAGGACCAGGAATTACTAATATGAGGCTGTTCCTACCTGTTTATAGAAAGCCTCATCTACTCAATCTTCCTGGTTAGGTGGTCTGTAGCACTTCATGTCACCAGTTCCCTGCTCTCCCTTTAATCCTGACTCTTAAGCTCCCAGTTGGCTCGTGATCTGTCTCCAGGCAGTGCTGCATGCACTCTAGCATAGGCATCCNGAAAATCCTAGGTTTTGTCTTTTCATGTGGTTTTGGTGAGAGAGTGAACCGTAGGTGGGGGGAGGATGGATGTTTTGAAAGTTTCCTTCTGGTTTCTGTTTTTTTTCTTCTTTTTAGTGTTAGTTAATAAAGTTTCTTCTTTATGCTTTAAGTTGGGTGACTGTGCTCCTTTTTTGGTCCTACCTCACAGCAGAAATTGAGAAAAATATATTTTCATGGGTGCACTGGCCTTTGGCCAGTGTCAAACCATGACAAGGCTCTCCTTGTCTCCCCTGCCTGTCCTTCTGAAACCCCTTGCATATTTTCATTCCAACACTCCAATCACAAGAGTCATCCCACCAGTGTCTGAGATGTCAATAAGATCATAGACCTTCAGGCATGCACATGCCTTGAACTCCTCCTGTTTACTCTCCATGTTTTATGTGTATATAGAAGCATTTAAGATGGGCCCCTGATGAAGCCAACTTACTGGCTGGAGTGGATGGAATTCCTTTGCACTGTTCTTCAGGTGCTCTTCTGCTGACCTGTGATCCCACTCTAGACTCTGGGCACTTATGGCAGGCACAGGCATCAGACTAGTAGGAGTGGGATGGATTGAGGTTCCTGTCCTCCAGCAACTTTAAAGCCCCCTTCCTCAAGCCTATGACTGAAGATGCTCTTCTCCTTCTCTGACAGATGGAGCCAATCAGCCCCAACAGACCAGGTTTCTCAAGCAAGTCCCATGCTCTAAAATACCTGCGTGTCTCTCTGTGGTACAAGTTCTGCAACCATTTGTCAATTTGCCAGATTCGACTGGCCCTTTCAAACTCCTTTTTTATGGCTGGGAGGATTGATGACAAAACTACCTGCACTCCAGAATGCCTTACTGCTGCTCCCAGGGCTCTGTAATCCATCTTGACTGGTTTTGTTTCCTCAGGCTGTATCGCTGGTGCCCATGAGAAATAACGGCAGCAGATAGAAGTCAGAGGACTGTATGAGGCTATGTAGCCTGTTGGTGACACCTTGGCTTGGGGTCACACCCCTAGAGACACACCTCTAATAAAAGGCTCTGGCAAACAGCACAGCTCTCTAGAGAGCACCTGATGCTCGCACACATGAGTCTCAGAAGTGAATCACCTACTATCACCTCTTGCTTTCTCTCAGTTGCTTTCATTGTTATATGGAGGGTTATGGGGTCAGGCTCCTTACTCAGCTCCAGCATCTCTCCTGTGTGATGTGTCTTTCCTTTTCAGTCTGCACAGTGGTGAAGCAGTTCTGCAGGGACACCTCAGGTTTTGGGGAGGTGTCTTCTTCCTGCAGGTCCTTGCCATTGGAAGCTTACATTCTGCTACATCATTGTCCCCCCTCCCTTTGTGTGTGCTGGTGGGGGAGGTTTTGGCTGTTTGGCCGTGGGCTATGGGTCCTCTGCAGACTGCACTTGGAAGCAGCTATCCAACTTCGCTGAACCAGCTATACAACTCCTCAGCCACCCTGATGCTATGCAGTCTTCTCACTGCCTCCTGCAGCTCAGCCACCTGCCACAGGAGCTCCTCCACCTGGCACACCTTTGGCAGCCAGGTCTGCTGTGCTGTCCCTTCCCCAGGAGAAACCTCTATTCACTTTCTGCAGTCTGAGCTCTGCACTGCAGTCTCTCCCTTCAGCAGCCCTGTCTGCGTGGAGGCATTGGCCACTGTCAGGACAGATGGTGCAGCTCCCCCACCAAAGATGCAGCATTTGCTCTCAGGTGAGTGCCCACCATTCTGCCTTGGGAGTCAGGTGGGCTGAGAATCCTAAAATACATAATGTGTATAATTGCTCTATATACACCTTTAAAATATTATACCTTATTATCCCTATCACAACATAATCATCATGTAAAATCAAACTTTATTTTCAGATGTGAAGAGTTCTCTTGAGAGCACTACATCAATGCAGTTATTCCCTCTTGCACCAATTAAAATTCAACTATAAAACAGAGAGTATGAGATATTTAACTAATAATAAAAAACCCTTCAATACTGAAAACCAAAAGCTCTTGTTCAAAAGCGCAAATGCAGATTTTGGAATCTAAATTTTTTCATACACTGCACCATCTTCTACTGTTTAGCTTAGTACATTTCTATAATTTCATTATAAAATTACTGCTAATGCAAGAAAACACTGTTTATTATGGTACTTAGATTAAATTATACTTAAATAAACATTAACATTTTTCTTTTCAGTATGTTAAAAATCTTGTCATACCCCTTTAACATGTTATTTAAGGAATGTTCCTAAGGATTGGAAATTATTTGCTATTACATCACTTTGGAATTAATTACTCCAAATAAATCTGTGCAAAGTGAAGGAAATTTTTTTTCAAAACAATAAAACAAGAACTATTGCAAGGGTGCAAATCTAACTGTAGTTCACCCATCCAGAAACAGAACACTGACTTCAGAGCTAGATAGTGATATCTGACTGAATTTTTTCAATGAGTTTGAAATTTTCAGTTACAAATATTACTATTATTACCATTACTATTACTATCACATAAAGAACAACATACATAAAAATAGGTGATTCATTTACTTGGCTGTACCCCCTACTAAATTCAACTGATACACATTGGCATTGGTTCACTTTATACAGACTAAAAATTGACTGCTGAAGTTTTGAATTTAACCTAATAACATTACCAAATCTCTAGGCTGAGCTTTGAAAAGCCAGTTAGGTCATACATAAATCAAACTGTGCTTCACAGATCACTGCTGCAATTCTGCCCTTTGCATTCAAAATGTTCAATCAGTTTTCAGCATTTTATAAGAAGAAAAAGTATTTTCACTTGGATAACAAGAGAGCTATCCTGATTACAGAGTTTTCTGGAATGTGTTGGATGAAAGATGATTTTTATTTAAAAATATTAACTTTTGGTATCTGGAAAAATGTGCATCATAGGCCAAAGTTATGACAGATGATTTCCTGCCTTTAAAAGTGGTCTCTCTATGTGCCAAGAAGGGTTCCCTCTGAGCCTGGGTGAGACAGAGGGCATCAGTTTTCAGGTTCCCACCTTGAATTAAGCCTAGACTCAAAGACACATCTGCTTTGTGGGTTAGATGTTTCCAAATCCAGCTTTGCTGTTCTTCATACAGCTGCTGGGCAAGGATACCCAAGCTCTGCAGCTCACTAGCAATGGTGCCTACAAACATTTTCAATCCCAACAGCCCAGACACTCATGCTCATGAACTGAAAAGCTTAGACCTGAGCTAGATCTTTCAGACTCAGTCCTTTATCAGTGAGAATAGATGCTTTAAGCCTGAGGCATATCCAAACCAAATTTTCCACAGCTTTCATGAAAGCCTGTCAAGTTGTGAGCAGCCTGGACTTCCAAACCACCAAGCAAAGAGTTCTGAGTTTTTGAGATGTATGCAAGGAATCTGCCCTGAGGTCACAGCCCCTGGGAAATTGGCAGGCCCTGCTAGTTAAATGGTGATGCTCACAAGCACGACAATCTGTGGCTCCAGGAGGACATGCTCCTTCAGGAACACCATGTCTCTGTGACATGTTCAAAAAATGTGTCATTGCTGGTGAACCGAAAGCCTCAGTCTGTGATGAGGTCTAGTCCTTACATGCTGCTTTCCATCATCAAGTACAGACTCTCTTAGGCCCTTTCACTGTGTGCTCTGAAGGCTTGTCTGTGCACACCGAACATGCTCTTCATACCTTGGACAAGGCATGATTCTTCAGACTGGAGATCATGTTCCCCAGACATCGGGATTAGAGCTTGTGTACAAGGACATGCACACAACTGCTCAATCCTGGATGCCTCCATGTGAGAGGAAGACATAGCACGGTATAGACACAAACTACGACACTTCAGTTTGGACATAAAGCATAAACTGGCTTGTAAGGGTGGAAATGGAAAGAATCAGACTTATCAGTGAGATCCTCTGCCTCATGAACCAGCAGGAGCAGTTGTTTTCTCATATACAGCTTCAAAGTTCTTGAGTGAATGAACTACTGTGCTGTATTGTTAAGGCTGCAATGTGTCTATTAGCAGAAGATAATCTACCACTCCTGAGATGTGATTGATTAACTTCCATTAAAATCAGTGAGGTTGACAATTGCGTAGGAAGAAGCTACATATCTGGCTCTGCATAAGAAATGAAAACACACTGAACTTTATAAAATATATTGCTAAGACACAGAAAGAGGAGTACTTTTTCATTCTGCTCTGATTAAAACAAAATATAACCAGAAAACAGAGTTGGAAAATAACCAGCATTGTTACATTTTTAGACAAATCTGAAAAGTAGCTCCTATACATGCAACTCATTGATGGTGCTTCTTATATCCAAAACAATCATATCTTCAAATACAGCTACCTTAATGAAAGAAAATGCTACTTCAAAATTTAAAGAAACCAGCTATTTTACTGTAAGTATAAAAATAAATACTCTAAGGAATGGAAGAAAAAATAGCATGTTCAATAACTTCATTACGTTCTAAGATGCCAAATCATCTGTGAGTGGTTTCTTTTTAGATGAAAAGAAATCAAAATATAGGACAGATGTTGGACAAACCACATTTGAGGTCTATCAAACACTGGCATTTTTCAAATTATTTTGGCTCATCTATTGAATAAGGTGTATTTTGCTAGATTTTTGAAAAGGGAAACATCAGGAAATATTTAAAGGCCAATTGCTGCCAATTAACTTTGATCAGCAAAAGTTGCATTTGAATCTTTTAGATTCTTTTGCTGTCTGGAATAACACACTATTCTAAAATCTAGCAAAACAACAACTTGATGATTAATGTGTGTTGGCAGCCCCACCACAAGCTTGCTTAACAGCTGGATTTTAAATAAACAGCTGTCTTCACTATGATGGGAAAGAAATCTGACTGTTTTCATGTTTTTGCGTTATTAAAATGTGATCAGAATTTGCTTTTTTCCCTTTTAAGATGAAACAGCCAGGCTCTACAGTGACAGTCTCTGTCAGCAGTTTGGAGAGCTTTGGAACAATCTCCCAGGCATTGCCAAACCATAGGCTGTGTAGGCTAAAAAAGCCCTTGGCAAGGCACCCACAGCTCCTGACTGCCGGCAGAGGCACCCTGGCACAGAACAGCCTGTGCCTGCTGCAGGCAGAGCAGCCCCAGGAACAGCCCAGGACAGCCTATGCACATTAACCATGTCCCTCAGGGCTAAGGTAACACTTGCCCACCGTGGGATGTAAGCAAGAAATCTGTATCCAGCCATCAACTGTTTATAGAAGCTGGAGTTTAATATTTAATGGCCTGTGCAGACTATTGAATACTGCATGTTTATGGGTTCTTTCGGTGTGTCCACTTCTGAAATTTGTCTATTGTCATCATAAGTGCTGAAACCTGTGAGGACAAAACTCAGCCATTTAAACTGTAGTAACCATTGAAGGCCAGTGCAGACATTTGGTGCAAACATTATTATATATCCTGATGACTAAATGATATAGCTGTTTTCTAAGCATTTTCATATTGAAACTCTGCAAATAATTGTCAAACCATCTAACAACACATAAACCCAAACAAATACTAAATATTAAATCATATCTGTATGCTTTAAAAGAATGAACACTTACTTCTAAATCGTTAAAGAATAGATGTGTGTCTGCCAAATTGAAAATCATCTCTTCCATTCGGAGTCCAAGGGACACAGAAGTGGGGGGATCCTTAAAGAAGAAATTAAGCACATCAATACTGTGCCTAACATACATACCCAAATACAGACCCGAGGAACAACTTTTCATAACATACTACTTGTATTAAATGCGTCTGCTTTGTCAGTTTCAGCTCAGTAACTGTCTCACCCTGTACTACAACACTTCCCAGTAACACTCAAAAATATGACTTTAACTCAAGTGACTCCCTGACTTTGCAGGGGTCTTCTGTGGTCACCCTCATGCATCCCCGGCACTGGCTCTTTGCTCTTTGTACAGAAAGGGCAAATCCACTTCACCTAAAAGTTCTCCACATTCTACAACTGTTCACAAGTTTTATGATCAGCCAGGGGTATGATAATACTATTGTTACTCAAAATAAACTCTCACTGGTCACAAATGACAGGATTCAGTCCTGAGAATACCTAGTGACTTTAAAGCAAAGAACCACTAATGTTTTATTTGCAAATGGCAATTATATTTAAAACCACTCCTTGATTATCCACAAAACCAAGCTTTAATTATGTTTCCAGCTTGGCCCACCCATGCAGAGTGAACAAAACTATTGTTTGTTATTAATACATAACACACTTTAACTTCTCTACAGAAATTACCGAAACAACTTATTCCTTACTGAGCTAATAAACTCAAAAAGCATGTTCAGCACTGTGGTCACCAAATGCATTACAGATGTTTGTCTTGTTTTGATTTTTTTGGTGTTTTATATATTTTCAATCTGAAAAATCAAAAAGAGAGTCTAATACATATATTTGATATAGAGTTTCTCATTTATAATGCCAAGTCTATCCAAGTGCACAAGAGCATGAGTTTGAAAGAACATATTTTATTATCCCATAACAGCCTCTATTAATAATGTTAGTTTGTTAGGAATTATATTTTAAATAGAATTAAAGAAGTGACAACCCATATTTTACTTGAAATAAGCTAATATTCTAAACTTGATGACAAGTGACAGTTAAAAAGCAAGAGATGCAGCCCTCAGTTTCATTTTCCACCTTTCAATCAAATTAATAGGTGCTTCAACATGATCTCTGAACTTTCAAATATTTTTCTGTAACTACTGGTTAAAAAAGCAAAATGCGTCAGTAGCAAAGTGCTGGAAAAGAATGGTGATTGGGCAGCCTGTTTGCCTTCTGAAAATGCCAAAACCCAAGAACTGTTATCCAGAGAAAGAATTTTTGAAATTTCAAAGCAAAGCTACACTGAGCAGACAAAACATCTATTCTTGAACTCACATCCATTAGGAGTAAGTTTAAAAAAAAAAAAAAAGGCCATCTTTGGCTTCTTAATTCAAATGGAAAGATTTTAAAATAAGAACAAAAGTATTTTGTCTCTCTGTTTTAATATTGCTCTATTTGTAGACCTATGCCTTCCTCTGCTTTACTTTTGTAGGATGTGAGGTGGAAAGCAGGTGGTATTTTCTCTAGCTAGGCCTGAGGCTTCTTCTCCCTTTGACACTTCTGCTTATCTTTGTGCCCAGTGAGCACCTCCAGTGAGCACCTCATCATCCTACACAGTTCATCAAGCTTCTTTTTATTTAAACAGACAAGGATTTCTGCTGTGCCTGAGCAGTAACAGAAGTCACCTCACAGAAGCCTCTGCTCTAGTTATTAAAGGAATTAGATGGGCCAAAGGTCTAAGATGCAAATGAAGATCCCTAGCTACATCCTGATTACCAGCTACTAATGCAACAAGGTAGAAATATTTCCCTTCTGACTTCCATCCCTAAATAGGAGCAACATTATGAAAAGCAGCATAAATGGGCCACAGAGCATGACACTGGTTATGAACCATTTTGACTAATTTTAAACAAATGGCTGCAAATATCTATCTTACATTTCAGTGTACATTACTTGCTTTTTTTTATTATTGAACATTTTTATCACATTTCTAAGTCTGTAAAAAGAGTTTTTTGTAAAGCTTTCTAACCATTTTACTCCAAGGTATTTTTACATTGCAGAAATAAAACAGAATGGTTTTCTCCAAAGTAATATCAAAACAATGTCATTTATTAGGTTAATTTAATTAGCCAGAAAAAATATAAGAACTCATTGGCACCTACTGAAAGTGTCAGATTAAATAACACAAAAGCTAAAAAAAGAAACAAAATTGATTGCTTTTCAAAGAAATCTTAACTCCTAGATTAAATACAATCTTTTTGTATAGGAAGTTCCACTTAACACAAAAACCATGTTAAACTGTGGCTCTCAGTAGCTACATATTTAACAGAAGCAAAAACCTTATCTGCATTAGCATTTTGAATACTTGTGTGTCACAAACTTTCAACTGCTCTAATGAAAACCACAAGAACCTTGGTTTAAAGCATCATAATATATAATATATAATATATAATGTCTGCCATCAGATGTTACAGTGGGGGCTGTAAACTTAAAAAAAAAAAAGACAAGGCTAGAAGGCTAGAAGAAGGTTTAAAAATAATAATCCCATACCCAGCCTTCTTTTGCAATTTTAAGCCACTAATTGCTAACTAATTACTGTGAGGTGTCGCACAATGAGTAGGAAAGCTAACAATCTCTTCTTGTTGCCTGGGATTTGCAGGTTCAGTCAGTGTCTTTTCAGGTATGGTCAAAATCAGGTACAAATCTCTGAGGGAGGTACAGTTTAACTAAAGAAAAGAAATACCAATGTCAAACTGCCTAAGTAGGCCTTTTGTTTTGAATACTGGCATTGGAGCCAAAACATTGCCTGTATGACATTTCTAAATTCTACCTACTTGATTTCTTTGTTTTGTGGAGAAACAAGAAGCTGAAAAACAGGAAAGTTCACTTTGGGTACAAGGCTTATTTTCCACTTAAGTCTACAGGTCACAAATGAAGGGTTAAGTGAAACCAGGCTTTGTTTTTCTCTATCTCTAAAGTATATTAAACCACAATAAGATAGCTTATAATTTAAAGGAAAATTCCTTTAAAACCTCTGCATATAACTGCTTTCACTGAGAATGGAAATGTATTTAAAGACCACAGTATTCTGTGCCAATATATTTTCACCTGCTCAAAGATCATAAAGGGCTTCAACTTTTTCCAAATTCCAAAACTTAATCAGCCCTAAAGTCAATCAAACTAACTAGTAACTTTATATTTGATCAGTACATCTCTCTCTGTACATAGTTGGAAAAAATCCAAAAGCAAATGGAAATGTTTTGTTTATTTGTCTAATCTTCTGGAAGGGCATATTCTTAGAGTTTCATACATTTCAAATAAATTTACTAAATTCAAATATCCTTAAATAAAAATCTAGTGCTTTATGGAGTCAGTTTTGCCATGTCTGTGCAAACTGAAAAATAAAGGTGTTATTTTGTTACAACTGAAAACTAATGGAAAAAAGCAGGAGAAAAATAGAGCACAATAGCACCTAAAGGAGAGCGGGTGATAAAAACAGATTAAAAAGAAGATACAGAAAAGGGTGGCACAAGGAAGAAGTTAGGAGGAATGAGGTAGAGAATTAAACAAAGAAAATTGATCCCTTCAGCAGCAAGCCTGCATAGTCATTCACCATGAAACTCGCTCAGGCATTATGAAAAGAGCTGAATGCCAAGTTGCAAATCCCCTATTATTTAATTAGGACATTTTTGTTTGTTTGAAGATCCAGCTTTTGTATTTTAATGATTATGCGATCATCCTAGATTTAGTTTTTTAAAAGGGCATTTCTAGCCCTCACCATAGTGCAGATTACAAGAGAACTTAACATTAGATTGGTCATAAGCATTAGATTGGTCATAAACAGGTGTAAAGAACAACTTTCTTTTTTCTCAGATTAATTTATGGTCCAGATTTCTCATCCTAGCAGGCAAACACTTTTAAAAACATGCATCTTCTGCTGCCACAAATAAACCCTAAAATTATCATGTTTTAGCATGTTTGCTTTGAACGTTTGACAGTCTTTCTCTAACATCCTTGGAAATTGCTAACTGTTGTCTGAACATGTCAATAACCCAAGAGAAACTCTGACTTGAACGAAACCTTAAGAAAACACAACCAGAATGGCACAGTTTCATGCCACCACCTGAGAGCCAAGGACAGGAACGTTGCTACCCCTCACCAAAAAGATTACATATTTATCAAAAAATTAAGCAGTAATGCCATCATTCCTCTCAACATCAACAGCTGGCTGTCATTTAGCAATGCAGGAATATTGTGCCAGATGCCATGCAACCAGAGCCAGCCAGGCAAAAACTACATCTTATGTAAACAGTGCCAACAGTGATGGAGCTGCAACCAGGAGTCAGCCCCCTCCTTGCAGCAGACATATTTATATCTCTTTGCAGCTGAATAGCAGCCACTTTCCTCAACTTCAACCATCCAGCCAAAAAGTGTTTATGTTCAGCCCCCAATTAATGAATCCACTGCAGGGAACTAGTAACAAATGGAGAAAATATGCTCACATTAGTACTTCTATGGCAATGACTAATTAATTATGCTTTTCCAGCACTACTCTGCTGCCCAAAAGCCAGTGGCGAGATTCTGTTGTCACTGAGCTTTTTTCTAAGCACTAGGTTTTGTTCTCCTCATTCTGAACTAAATTGTCATAGACACCACACAAAACCTGGTTTTAGTCTCAAAAATGGAAAATAACTTCTGGTAAATATTGAATACTCCTCTAGAATGTTTTTTCCATACAAACCTATACAATAATTGTTGCAACATTTAAGTCCGAGTTTCTTTTTACTACCTACTAACAACACCTAGGAAACCAAGGCTGTTCAATTAACTAAATATAAACTAACAACACCTAGGAAACCAAGGCTGCAGATTTAACTTGCTTTTCTGACATACAATGAAAAATCCCAATTATATTCCTCAAACAAGTACACTGTTATTACATTAAACATTTCTGCAGACAAACCTTACGTGAACAAGCGAGAAAGGTTGCAAAGTGGTACTGCTTTAGGTTTGCATAGTGCAAAAAGCTATTGAGAGAAAGTCAGAACCTGACCCAGGCACTGACTGAATTGGAGGTAGCTTTGCCCTTCACTCAGCTGGGTGTAGGGTAAAACCTTTTAGTGCTAAATAGAACATTTACAAGAAGACAGAGGCATTACATGAAGTCAGACAAAACTATGCAATTGTTCTTTACACGTTGAAATTTTTGAGGTTAACAAAAAAATCACATTCTAGTTACAACTCACATGAGCTGAACATAAAAGGCCAGAACAGATTTTAGCACAAGCTGTTAGCTTTTAAATACAATCCTGAAAAAAAGAAGTCTGATCTCATAAGGACATTCCATTCATAAACCGGTCTTATTCACCTTAAATCATATTTCTCTTCTGAGAATTACCAAGGAAATCTGCTGTCTGTAGGCATATTCATCAGTTCAGTTATGATTTATAGACTATGCATAATAGAAAGATTTGACTCATAAGCAGACTTTCAAAAACATCAGTCAATATTTCGATTTAAAAAAAAAAAATCTAAAGTAGAAAAAATTTTAAGACTAATCTGGCCATGTCCAAAAGCATTCTTGCTCTTTCCCTCTCAATAGAGGACAATCTGTCAGAGCAATCATTCCTGGAAGTTCTTCACTCTCTGAGGGGATGTGGACCTTTGCAGATTTTGATGGTATCAACAGGTTTCAGACAACCTGTATCTACAAACCAAACCTCAAGTGGTCCAAGTATTACTCCCAACACTATTTAAACATGTACTGAATGCAAGAGCTGAGTAACTGCAAAGAATGGGCATGTGAAACAGCCCATTGTAACGCCAGTCGCAGTTTCCCTCTAAAAATCAACTAATGTTCGTATACCTTGTGCATCAGCCATAAACCAGCAAATATTACTGAACATTTCCATCAGTTTCTTGACACTTACCCTTCCATATCTGTTAGCATAGGACCCTGTAAGCAAGGAATGGAAAATGATGATTGTCTCATCCAAATCCCAAATGAATACTCTCTGTAAAAAGAGAATCAAATCAATGTGTTCCTTTGTGAAGCTAATACTTGAAATAGAAAGTTAAAGTTTGAATCAGTAAGCACACAAATGGGAAAATTGTACCGAAATGGTTGCATATTAAAACCATAGCTTCCCTGCCATTTATTTTCAAAACTAACTTTTTTTTCTGGGGTAGGGTAATACAATATTTTAGCTTATTATTACAATTGCTATTATATCAAATCCTTCTCTTAAAATAGAATCATAATATCATCAAATATGCACAGAAAATGAGACTGTAGAATGTAATTTTTGAAGCCCAATGTGAGATAGAAGCTGAAATAAATAAAGAGAAGCATCTGAAAATTAAATCTTCATGGTTAGAATTCTGTATTTCTGCAAGTCTTACAAAAGTCACACACAAATTCATGTAAGTGCCCTTGAAAATTACCTCTAAAACAAAGCAGATTGCTGCTAAGCACTTAATTTGCCTTATGTTAATTTTAATGCATTTTAGGCATCTGAAGAACAAAAACTATGAACTTGGATGATGTATGTATAAAAACTTATGGCATCAGTAAATAATTCTTTTGCTTAGAGACAATGGAAAATACATGTTTTAGATTTGTCCTCTGACCACATGCAAAATGATAACTTAATGAAAAATAAAGTGTTCAAATACAAGTATTTGAAATCCTGGTGAAATTGTATTTCCCATGATGACAAATGGGGTAAGCTTCTGGAAGGGAAAAGTAATGCAGTGTGGACAATCATAGCTGTGGTGTGTCATTGGAGATGTGTTCTCAACATAAACCATGGGCCACTGCGAGGAATGTGAACATCATAGCATGAGAGAACAAACCCCACTATTGTGCTAGAAGTGTCTCCTGTCCAAATGAAAACCTTTCTTTGCCTGGGGAAAAGCTGGCTCCTTTTATTACTTTTTTTTTTTCCCCTTTTTTTTCCCTTTGGTTTGTTTTGGTTTGTTTGTTTGTTTGCTTTGTTTAATCAAAAGGAGAAAGACACCCAGTACTTTTCCAAGAAAGTAGGAGCTCTTCCTAAGAAGGTTGTTTAGAAGAAAAATCCTATTTTCTATGAAAATACTGTTAGGAAAAAGGGAGCTTCAATGCCACTTTATTTTTTATGTGTAAACAACACTTCTTTGTGCAAAATAATGATAAAAATAAAGTTCTGCAACAGGCCAAAGACATTTAATATAAAGTACCTCCAGATCAGAGTCAGGTGGTGGTGAAGGATTATTGTTTCTTCTGCCACGTCCACGTGATTTCCCATCTGAACTACGACGCAATCTATCTGAATCTGAATCTTTAATGGGGGTTGATGGACTGTGGATTGTACTGTATTCTGTTGTGGTAAAGAAAGGACACTTTTACCCTCCAGTTCAATGCTCAACTTACTTGCTTACACCAAACCCAGTCCTAACTAAAATAATTAAATAGAAACTTAATGGCCGTAATACTGATTCACAAATTAATTTAATCTAGCTCAAGTTATAGGTAAAAACAGAGTGATAAACTATTTCAGTAAACAACTATAAAAGACTTAGTGGAAAAGAAATTAATTACTTCATTCCTTCAATTATTACAAGATTAAACTCTAAACAAACAATTTTAAGGGATACCAGTTTTTCATAAAACAACATTAATTTAACTCTAACTTTTCAAAGTTAAATGCTTAAAACAACTGTCATGGTGACGGGTAAGAAAATCCAACCAGGTGTGAAAAAACCCCAGACATACAGAAATGGAAAAGTTTTACAAAGTGCCTGGTTGGAGACACTTTTAGATTGCTACATTTAAGCCAGAAGAATAGAATTATTCCTAAATACAACATAAACCAGAGTATTTCTTTTCATGTGATAATTTAAATTAATAAGCGTTAAATATGCATCAGCTATGAAGTTGATATTTCTAATAATTTTCAAAGGCCTACTCAACACTGAACCTTTCCAAGGAGTACCTTCAAGATAGGACACAAATCTTTACAAACAGTATTGTATGCTAATTATTATGCTTCAGCAATATTTATTTATAAGAATATTTACTGTTATTGAACAGGTGAAAAAAGAATGATGATTCATGTAGTTAAGAAGAACAGTTTTTCTGAAAACATGCTAGTTTGAAGGCATTTTGCTACTCTTAACACCCATAGACTCTATCACAGTGAATGTTTGTACATTAACAAAGCAGACACCGAGCATCAATTATCCTTCCCATCAATTTAATTAGCAGTACCACAGTCCTTAGAAATGCAACAACATATTTTTAAATCTCTTTTGAAAACTTCCTTTCATAGTCTGAATTTTACAAATACTTTTATTTTGATGGTCACCATGATTTATTTTGTTTTTTTCCTAAAAGCACTACCTTAGTGAAGGCAGATGCAATTTTTATGTTTCTCAATTTTACTGCTCAGTTAACATTAGCTACTCTGTAGAATTTAGTAGATATGAATTTTTTTCATTTGAATCTGCCTAGACCAAGACATTCCAGCTTGAACAGGCAGGTATACTTCTCACACAAGGGATTCTCTCTCCTAGGAAAACATCCTGTTGAGGTCAAAGGTTAGATTAAGGAGGAGACTCTGGACATCTGTCTAACACCACATATGCACAATTACTCAAAATAATAACAGTTGCTTGTGCTGAATGAAAGGAAAAGGTCTTGCAATTCTCATGCTCAGCCTCCAAATCAACACTTATTGAAAATTAGCATATCTTACATATTTCACATTATATATTTACCTAAAAATTTCAGGCTACATCAAACAAAGCAGAACAAGTTAAGATGTAACTACTCAAGGTTAAGCACAGAATCTTCGGAAGATATCTGATCTGTACTAAAAGAGTGATTCTATATGTGTCAAAAAACAAAAACTATCCAACTACATCTGTCTATACATCCCAATAATATTTATCTTTTCCTATGACAATGCACACTTCAGAATATTTATTTAAAGTATTTTTACTTTGAATTCTGATTGCTCTTTCACCTACTGTACTCAGCCATAAATAAGAAATCATAACAAATAGCACCAGTTAAATAGTTTTTCTGCTACACACTATTATGATTATTAAAATCTTTAATTAAAAAAAAAAATAGGAAAAATTATGCAAAAAAGCCTTGAAATAAATTATAACCCCATAAAATAAACAGACCAGAATTTCTGCAATGGGTATACTGGCCAATGAAACTCTAAAAACGTACTCTAAAATTCAGATATAATGAAAAATTGCATTTCCTACTCACTGATTTAAATTACACCCATTTTTGGTCTCTGACACTGTTTTTAGGAGTGTGGCTTTAGTTCCCAGTTTGAGAATTTTTTCTCTCAGACATGCTATGCCTATAAGTTTCAAGTATTAAACTTGCAGAGATAATACTAAAAAAATAGGGAACAGGTAAGATGGAAAAAGTATAAACAAAACTTCATGACAAATAAACAAACAGGCAAACCTAAATGAATGAGGATACAGAGCAGAGCATGGTGGGGGCAGGGAGGAAAGTCTGTCGGTATGAGGCATCCAGCTCTCCATCTTTACAAACACCTTTCACTTATGAATACTTCATTCAAAATTTCAAACACAAGGCTTCGAGTCTGGGTGGAGGCTCGTTTCCATTTCTCCTTAACAGGTAATCTGCCTAGATGCTCCAGACTCTCACCTGACAGAAAGACTCCCAACCTGCCTCAGGACCCCTTCTCAGGACCACTATACTTCCATCATTCCCAAGAAAGATTTGTCTGTCCTGCTCTTATGGATCTCTCTGGTGCTTGGACAGCTGTGTCATCAGAACATACAACTTCAGCATTCATTACAGCAGTAGAAGTCTAATCTGTGGAAGCAGGGGAAAACTTATTTCCTTCCTTGTATCTGCATGCATTTGAAGACTGTCCACAGGTTCCCCTTGTTGTCAGGTTAACCCTTCCCTGTCAATCTTTTCTAGGCTCTGATTCTCATCCTCCACAATCTCACCAAACTGGACAAAATAATCCAAAGTAAAGTCATGCAAAGCTTGACTTCCTGAATGTTCTGCAGGCCACCCTCCCCTGGACACCACTTGCCCAGAAAAAATTTGCATTTTCTACAATATTTCCATAAATACTAGATTTGGCATTCCTAGATCATCTGAGGAAGAAGTGACATTCACCTGGTGGTTTCTCAAAGACCTGGCTAAAACCTCGCACATGACTGAATAAACAACACTGCTAATACCTGCAACTTCTGAGTCTGCTCAGGAGATCAGTGTGTTACAGTGAGACAGACAGCAGTGACCAGTGGGGGGAAAGCATGACACTGTGTACAAAAAACTTATTCCATGCATGAAGGGAAGCCTCTGTGAGCACGGCTGGGTTACCAGCTCACTGTCCAATGGTTGCTCTCAGGGCCTCATAAGGAAACCCAGCTGAAGAATACAGTGTCCAGCTGAGCCCTGAGCCTCAACAAGCCCAAGCTCTGACAAATTCTGCAGAAAGAAAAACAACAGCGGTTGAGGGTACTCTGTGTGCCACTAATATTTGGAGTACTGAGAGCAGTCTGCAGGGAAAGGTAGAGCCTGGAAGAAGCTGCCAACATTCCCCATCCCACATTTGTGCAGTTCATCATTCCTGCCTAAATGTATACCTCACACCTGCTCCTATTCAGATCACATCTCCATTTTTTGAGTTCTCATCCTGTCTCCAAAGGCCTCGCAGCCCCTCTCAGCATGGTGTCATCTACATATTTAATAGGCAAACACATTCTGTTCCGTCACCTAAATGATTAATGAAAATGTGGTCTGGTGCTAGGCCCAAGGCAGACACTGAGGAATGCTGCTGTAACCATCCTCCTATTTTAACAGTGAGCTCTCACTGACTTCTCTCTGGACATGATTTCCTGAACAGCTTTTTATCCTTCTGCTGTAACTCTTGCCAAACTGCCTTAGCCTAGCTTGCTTTCAAAATTGTCAAGTGAAAAGATTTAACTGCCAGGGCATCAAAAGACTTGCTGAAGTCAATTTAGATAGCCACAAACCATGTTATCTCTATACCCATTACTCTATAATCATGGGTAAGAGAAGGTTAATTTGCTCAACTTCAGCTGACTTCGTGGTACCAGACATACTTTAGCAATAGCCAGATGAAATGATTTTTCTACAGCACTGAATTCAATTTTATCCTGTCCTTGAGCATCACAAACACAAGTAAGTGCAGGAGAAATCCCTGACCCCCACATAATCATGGGCAGAAAAGGGGGTGAGGATCAGATCCATTGCCTGTCCAACACAAAAGCAAGATCACCAAAGGGAGCTGGCAGCAGCCTGCCTAAATACAAGGAGTTCAGATAAAAGCTATGAGATTTGCACACATTTTGCAAAAAAACCCCATGCCAGGCTCCCAAAACATCACATGGGTTCAAAAGGGAACTGAAGACATCCCTGGAAGCGAAGCATTCAAGGGTGCTACAGCAGTGCCACATTAGCAAGTTTGATCTGTGAGACCAGGAAAGTGGTGGCAACTACATCAGGCTCTGCTGGCTGTTTCTGAGAGGTTATTTCAGTGCAAGTACATTCTAATCTAGTCTCCAGGGCATCCTCAGTAGGGGCTGGAAGAACTGGGAGCTGTTCTGGAGGGCACCTTCCAGGTTAGCTTTGACTGGAAGGACTCCACTTGGGCGCCCTAGGACTGTTCTGCTGAGCCAAAGCTTTATATCAAAAACGTCCCTACTCAAAATGAAAACACTAATGCAGGCACATCCTGAACACACAAACAATAGCAGATCTGGAAATCCCCTGAGACAAAAACATCTGGGATCTGGAAAAGTGCTAAGTGCAAATCTTACACAAGCCCAGCCTGTCCTTGATGCTTCCGAGGTGCCAGCTGGTGGCCCTGCGACAGGCAGGGTACAGCCTGGGGATCCATCAGTCTGGTCTGCCACAGCCATTTCTCTGTGCTGCAATGCCTTCACAAAATTGTATTGATAATGTAGCAACAGTTATTATTCTGCATCCACGGGTATAGACATCATTTTAGATCTCCCTGCTATAGCAACTCTCTGTACTGTACTGCAGGCAGACACTGAGTGTTACAGCTTATTTCTGCTTCTCACTCTTCCAAACCTTGGATAAGTGTAAAAGACCCACTTTTGACTTCCACAGTCAGTCAGAAAAAAACATTTTAAGCCCAGATTCTATAAATATTTAATTTTCCAGGTGTGACTGGTATTCCCTGCTTCTAACCTAGTAGCAACCTCTGTAGTATACAGTGACAGCAAGCCTGACAAAAACATAATTGTGAAGAATGAAATATGTTTACATTCTGGCTTAACTAAAATACATGAACCATACTGTATCAGACTTTCCTCTAAGCTTCAAGGCACCATAAAACTGCAACTTGTCATAAGAGTTCATAAGCTTATAGTTCCCTTTATACATCACTCTGGTCAGTTTTGATGGTTTTGTCACACAGGACAATTTTCCATCATCTCAAAAATAAAAAAGACCCTTGATTATTTATGAACAAATAGTACAGCTGCAGAGATAGCCTTTGCAACACCATATTCTGTAAGGAATTTCTGTTTGTTATGAAAATCCCCCATAGTAATTGCTGCATTTTCTTAGTGTTGATTTTGATGTACAACAATAGTGTTCAATGATAAATCTGTGGGAAAATGGCTATGCCAGAAAGCTCAAAACCAAGTGTGTCTCTAGGTAAATCCAGCTGGTGTGCATGTGGGTAGAGTTTTGTTGTTGACAAAGGCTTTGCAAATTTTGTCAGACTTTTTCCCTACTACACTGAAAGGTTATGCAAAAAAGAGTAAACATACATTATCAAAGTAATCATATCTCATGTCACAATGTAAATTACATGGATGAGGTGGGTCTAGGGTAGTTAGTACAGTCAAATGTCTCTGCAAGTAGCTATGTACAAAAATTTTCCATTTAGATTGTGCCCATATTAATAGCTTCCCCTTAAATCTTATACTTCATTTTGCCAGTGGTATTTCAACTCCTGTGTACCAGAATAAAAATACAATATTCAAGTAATTTGAATATGTCAGTCTCACACTATGATTTTCTTACTTTTGAATAATTAAAGTTTCCTTTTGCATAAATAAAACTAAACACAAATTCCATGAACACTTATACAAACTTCTACTTGCATACAACTGGACCAGGATTAAACAATCAGCAGAATTGCATGTATTTGTGGATGTTTCTTTTTCACTTGTCTATAAAAAAATAGTACTGCATTAGTAGTAAGTAAAAGCACTAAGTAAGTATTGCAAAAAATACAATAATGCCTGCTGGCAGGATCACAGAAGTATTTCTCTAGTGTTGTTTTGACAAAATGTCAAAATCTTCACTTGAAAAACAAATTTAATGTTTGTATATTAAGAATTAAGAGCATGCTATTATAAACTTGACAGAAGCTCTCAACATTCTGTTAAAAATAGTGGCAAAAATGACTATTTATTTCAAAGCCTGGTTGAGGTTTTGATTTAGGATTGCATATTTAAGATAATGACAAAACACCATATATAACAGTATTTATAAACTACATAAGACTACAACCTAAAGTGGTCCAGATTTTTTGTCTCCAGCATTCTTTGCTGAAGAAAAAATGTGAAGAAATCCATAATGGGCCAGTAGTACCTATATCCTTTGTAGTTATTTCTTCCTTACTCATTAGTTCAGTTTTCGAACAATTTGAAATCATGATTACTTTTAATCCCACCAAAACCAAAGATAAACATGCCAGGAGAACAACCATTATGAGAAAAGCAAAACCAGTACTGCACTTTGCCATTCATTATTGTATCCAATTTAATTTCTGTTTTTACAGAATTTTCTGTGATTTTCCTTCCTTGTATAAATATATCCTCTAGATTTACTCTCCACTTATATTTACGAAAAGGAACAAACATTAGAATACCAGAAATGTCCTGCGAATATAGCTGGTTTGCTTTCCGTACAGGTATTAGTGAAAAGTTGTCTATATAAACTATTTGCCCTCTTGCACTTTTCTGTCTCTAATTTATTGTTATGAAACACCATAAGAAGAAACTGTAGAAGTTGCTTTCCCTTTTGTTATATGATATAGTACTCAAGGAAAAAGAACTTTAGTCCTTAGGAACAAAATAGTGACCCATGCCTGAGACCACGTTTTGTTGGCTTGCACAGCCCTTGTGAGGTTTTTAATCTGCATTGTCAAGTATGTGACTAATATGAAAAAAAACCCCAAACCTTCCAGTAATATATTAAACACACTTATTACAGAAACCAAGAAAAATGAAAGAGATTGAATCTCAAGAACAATGCAAGTCTCTCTTGTGAAAAACACTGTTTAATAAATTATGAATGCATCATCATATGAAATAGAGGGACAAATTCAGCCTTCCTGACTGAACTAAAAAAAAAAAATAGTTGCACAAATCAAGAATTTTTATTATCATCTGTGATGATGGATTCAAAACATTGCAAGAGAAAATTACCACGTCTTTAGAAAAGGTATTTTTTCTGTTTTAACTCCTAGAAATATAAGATATAAATGTTACTCTAAGAATTTTTGAGCATCAGGGTAGGCATGGTGGATGGGAGCATAACTTCATCTCTCCAGGGTTAAGTTTCAACTCTGGCAAACAGCTGGAAACTAAGTAAGAAAGCATAAAAAGGACAGACATCCACACAGCCCTAATTCATTCCCAGTCTCCAGTGATCATGTGCATCAAGAATTTCTTGTTGTCTGTGTAAATCTAATATTTGAGCTAGTCAAAGTTGAACTGGCATAAATTTTTTGCATCCCCAACCTCCTGCAGCAAAGAGCTACACAATTTACCCAAATGAAACATAAATACTGCTTTTGTTCACTCTGAACCTATTTCAATTAATTTCAGTGTTGGCAGGGAAAACGAATATTTGCTCATTCATAGAAGTACTATTCTCTTTTATAATTTTAGTTATTATTACTTCTCTTAGCTACTACAGCTTTGATTAAAAAATCAACAACTTTCTGATTACATCACTAAGAAAAGTAGAGACTTTTGTTCACAAGAAAATAAAACTAATTTGTATATCTGATTTATGGACACAAAGACCATAAACCTCTCGCCAATGAATGGTTTTGTCCTGAATGTGATACAAGAACATTTCAAATCCCGAAAGCGAAGAGAAAGCAGAAACATTGAGCATAGAAAATCTCAGGTTTTTCTGCAAGAATCCCTGCATGTTCTGGATTGCATGGCAAAAACTTTCAAATTTAACTAGTAACTGAGGGAAACCATTAAAGTATTATTCTATATTTGGACAAGGAATTAAATATATTTCAAGTGAAATTATCTGAGATTTCTGAGTCTGCAAAAACTCTACTAAAAATGTCACAAGAGCACATAATTACTTTCTCCCTTTCCAATTTTTCTTACCAGACTCTTCTGTTTCACTTATTGGCCCAAATTCATAGAAACCACCTATGTCTGTCAAATTATTCTGGTGCCTCTATAAAGTCTGAAGGCTGTTCTGTGCTTGTCCTGGCATAGTTCATAACCACATGGATTACATGTTTTTATAAATATAGAAGATGTCTAAGGATAGACAGCTGCAATTCAGCAGCTGGAGCCCATCCTACTAAATGTAATAGCTCTGCACTGCTCCTCACCATCCCTCATATGAAGCATTCCAGTTGTGGTAAAGAATCAGCAGCCTAACTTGAGCACGTGGCAACACAGCCTACAGAAATTTTACTAATTGGAATAAAATTTTGTTTAATTTGCTCTTCTGTGTTTTTGACCCAGCTATGATTTTTTTTTCTGTTGTATACACCTTCCATTGTCCCCTCTCCAACATTCCCTTCCTACATGTTGATGCCTCTTTTCTTTGAGCCTAGTCTTGCTTTGTATTCAAGCAGATTGCATATGAGCTCAGCTGGAGGTTGTGATGGTCTTCCCTGTCCCGGGTGACCCCACAGTGTACAGAGAAGTCCAGTTTTCCAACCCACCTTACTGAAAGAATAGTCTGGAGTCATCAGCTTGTGTTCTCAAGGCAGTTTATTAGTTCCTTATCAAAAGCAGATTTCTCTGCCCTGCCGAGGACAACACAGCAAGGCTTCCAGAGACACACTGTGCCCGCCTCGGGTCAGCTTCATCCCTTTATACTATCACCTATGTAACCTTTATTTACAACTACTTTCCAATTACTATCATCTACATTACACAGTGTCTTGCTATTCTAAGCCAATCCAAAAGTGCCAACATCACCAAGAAGATGGAGGTTATGAAGAAGAAGAGAAGATAACACGCCATGTGTAAAAACTCTCCATCTTGTGCCTCAGACCCCCCTGTACAGATATTCAAACCCCCTTGTACAGGGCTTCAAACCCCTCTGGACATACACTTAAATTTTTTCTTTTAATTTATAACTACTACTATTTTTCTATCTAAGCTTTTGCGACCTGAAATTCTTCATACAAAGTTGATAACTTGTTCCATGGATGCCACAGGCATTCTCAGTATCAATCCAGGGTCTCCGACACCTCTGGCAAGGCTGAAAAGCCTCCTGACCAGGGTTCGGATCATTCAGAGGTGCCATATGAACCCCCTGGGTTCCAACAGGGGTTAGCAATCAAGCTCAACAAGAAAAAAGTACAACCATTTACACTGTCCAAGGAGAAATGGCAAGCACAGCACTGGATTCGCTGATGGGTCCTTCCTTCTCTTCTACCAGTGTGGAAGGTTTGTGAGGTAGCAAAAGACTCTTGCCTAATTTCTCCTTAGGAAGCCAGCACTGGTATGTCAGCCACTTTAAACTGCTTTCATACCACTGGAGAGGATTTGGCATCTCAGGACTAAGACTGTTGTTATACTGAACTCTAATTAGAAGTGTTCATCTCTCTCCAGTCAATACAGAAGGAGCCTAAATCGTCTTGATCCTAACTTAAGAGCATAAAGAAAAAACTGCATGAAGAAAAATGGAGAAATTTGGCCCTATACCTTCTGCTGATTGCAACCACATTGATGGAAATGACTTTCATCAGCTCCTTCTAATAGAGTGGTCCATAGCAGGTCCTTTCCTAAATGTGCTTCTGTCTCTGGTAGAGGCAGCCAGCCCATGATAACCCCATAGCTACATTAGGAGGGTGTTATTTGCAAACTGCTAGAAGGAACATTTTCAGAACTGTTAAATCAGTAACATTACTGTGTTGGGAAAAGAAATGGCAGTCCTAGCAATGCCAGAGGAGGTGTGCACATGTCTGAGCAAGGGCTAAGCAAGCAGTGCTAGGGCATCCGTGAATGTATAACTTTCAATACATCAAATAACAAATTAGAAGAAGGATTAGGTGCAGAACGCATCCACAAGAAAGCCCACCAAATTATTTCAAAGTTTTAGACAAAACTGTCATAACAGGAATACAGAAGATGTGAGGGAGTAAAGAAAGACTTCTTAAAAAGGAACTGAGAAAAGCTCTGTTCAGGTTTATAGAGCAAAGTATTTAAATAGGAGGACAGCCCTTAAGCCACTAAGTTTGAGCTTGGAAAAACATACCTCCTCTCTTCATATGCACATTTACTGTAGCTTTTAGGAAGTAAATGCTATATTAAAGATCAATGACTCTAGAAAATTACATGCAAAGATTCTCCGAAAGATCAACACAGATGATAAAATTATTGACTTTTAGTATCTTGATAACAGCTAAAACTTGATCATCTTAGGGTTTTGGGCTAAGAGGAACTTAAGTGCTTCCAATTTAAAAAGCAAACAAAATCACAAGAAAACAAAAGCAAAAAAAATTTTGAAAAGTGAAAAACAGGATAATTATGGAGACATCAATATGCACTCATATCCAAATGCCACAGACCCCAATAAGCACTCATATTTTAAGAAAGATTCCTTTCTTAAATCCAGTGCACACATGACCTCGTGTATACAAATGCATACACCAGCTGTATTTTCTTCTGTACTTACTTGCAGCAAATGTCTCAAAAGAGACAACATTGCATAACATTTTCTTCAGGTGCACACTCATACAGAAAAGCAACAGAGGCCTAGCAAATTATAGTAAAATGTAGCATTGCGCATGGAAGGTCAGTCCCATCAAGTGCTGCAAGAGAACCAAAACCAACCTCATCCCAAAGAAGTCCAAAACAAAATCACCTGATACCGCTACTAAATCATAACTGCATTACTGAGAAACACATGTGCAACCTTGGACTTTCTCTCTGACAGACTTCACACTTCTGCAATCTATTAATGACTGACACACTTGATCTGTTAAAAAAACAGAATCTATTTTTTTTTTTAATAATGAGAAAAGTATTTTTCACCCCTCATTTCCAAAAACAGTAGAGCAGCTTTGCATAAATGTTCAAGAAATATCTCAACTAGTAAAGGACTGCCAAATTCCACCAAGAAAGGTAAAATGACTGGGAAAAAGAATAAGCCACTGAAAATATTTTCTTAAAATGGAAACACTCGTGCAATTTCAACACTTCATTACAAGTATTATGTACAAGTATTATGTCCTCTGAAATAAAGAATTCAAAATTTCTCTTTCAAGCAGACAGCTGGGTTATGGTTTGAAGGCCTCTTGATTTCAGTCTTATTTAAGAAAAATCAAGGGGGTTTATCCTAATGAATGCAGAGCTTAAAAGCACCAGGTACTTGTTTACCATAAAGACTTGTCCATACCCTGCAATTTTTAACACAAACACTTTACAAAGAAATACAAACAACCTGCACTCCAGATAAGCGTTAAAACTTTCACTGATCCTCTTTTTTTCTTTAGTCTCTAGATCCTCTTTTTTCTTTAGTCCATATTCTGTTAAAATTTGTCCAAGATATGCCACAGGTTCAGGATTAAGAATTAATACCACCAAAAAATCAACAACTACACCAAAAAAAAAAAATCCAAATCAATCCCCTTTCAACTTACAAAAACATGCCTCATAGGGACCATAAAATCCACATAATTACCTGCTGCAGGATCTGTAACTGCTTGACTGGTGATGCCAGATGGTGGTTCTTGAAGCTGGTATGTTGCATTTGTGGAGGGTGTTGTAGGGCTGGTGCTGCTGTTTGTCATGTAATGTGAAGGATATGGTGAGCTATTATAATACTGTGCATATTGGCCCTGGCCAAAACTGGGATAAGACGGATATTCCTGCAAGACAGAAAAGCAACTGAAAAGTCCATCAAAGTTTTGCTACTTTTTAGTACGAATTCCAAAATATAACTACAAACACATGTCAGACTTTGAGTATGTATGCTTCCTGGACTGGATGCTGTAGGACTTAAAACTGTGAGGCAGTGAAATGAAATCTAAATTACACATAATTTAGTATGTCGTCTCATACAAGTAGTTTATTAGACACACTGCTGAAGATGTGTGAATAAGAACATCAATCTCAGACAATTAGTTCTAGTACTGGAAGATGCCAGATTGAAGAAAAACATTTATAAACTTTAGTTTAACTTGAAAGGATGACAATTTCTTTCAACAAGCTATCTAAGGGCTACATTCTTTCAGTGGATGAGAATTCTAAGTTTGCCAAAGTTTGCTGAACTCCTATTTGCAAATTTACCTGCTGTGAACTATTAAATCCAGTAGAATTTGTGAGTGAGTTATTTCCTGCATATATTCCTGATGATGTTGTAAAACTGCTGCCTGAAATGAAATGAAAAATTACGTGAATTACTAAAACAAAGGTATTGGAAAAATAACTTCTATCACACGATTATATCATAACATTATGGCATATTTGTAATATTTCCCATATGTTGACCAATTCAGCTTCATAACATGTTAATACTTAGAAAGTGATAATTCATAGTTCTTACACTCTGTGTTTCATTATTGCAATAAAAAAAAAACAACTCCTTGAAATTTAGACAGGAATTTTGGACCCACCTCATTCATGTCTGAGGGAAAATTAGGCTATTACACTCCTCTGAATAAAACCCAGCACTGTGGAAGTAGTGAGGATTTCTTTACCTTTTACCTTTTTTTTTTTTTTTTTTTTAATGATAAGGGGAAGCCGGGAAGCCTTGTCCCGGGAGACACCATCTCCCCTCATGAAAGCCTGGTGGCTCTGTTTCTCCTCCCACCTTTGAGAACTGTGTCTTCTCCCGTCCCTGAGCCTCAGCCCCCCACAGAAGCAGCAAAAGCTGTAATTCCCTGCTCCAAAAAGCTCAGTCTGACTGCAAAGCCATTAGGACTCACTAATCGATCAGAGACAGCCTTGGGCTGCAAACCTTTCCTCTTTTGACAGAGTGTACCGGGCATGACACAAGAGAAAAAAAGTACCTCTCTGAGAAGGGAGATCCAAGATGAAATTCAGCCCATTGACTGAATTACTGCCTTCACCTCCCTCCTCCAGCTTTCATGAGTGACCAAAAATAGACAGATGGGGCTCTCGTTTAATACCCAACCTGAGAAGCTGTTCCACTAAAAGGGCAGCAACCCCCTTTCAGCTGTCTTGCCCTCACTGGTTATAACCCAGGAGTGACACAGCCACCAGCTGAGACATATGGATGCACAGGGTGAAGCTACATAAGCCACTACAAAGTCTATAATGAGGCAACCTATTGAACTCATCCAGCAGGAGAGCACCAGTCAGTGCAGGTCATTAAAGTGCACAGGTTGTTTACAGCCTCCCTTATGACCAAAATCTGCCTCAGTGCAAAGATGTACAAGGACCTTGGGAGCACAACTTGCAGGTGAGCAAAGGAGACAAGGAGGGATGAAAATCAACAGGGAGTCAGGCACACAGATGCACCAACCCAATTAACGACCAAATCCAAAAAGAGGTTATTCACTGGGAGAAGTGTCATTTCTTGCCACCCCAAAGAGGATAGAATGCAGGCAGGGGTCTGTACTTACTACAACCCCTGGAGGACATTTGTGAGCTATTTACTTTTCTTAAGTAAAAAAAACACCAAACCAATAAGTATCCCAGCTATGAGAACTCAGAAGGAAAAATATTTAAATGTTTTGATTGCAAAAGCTACTAAAAGCTCATACAAATTAAGACTCAAAGAAGTAGATGAGAAGTCCAACAGTAGTGGGAGTAAAGGATGAAGCTTAAACTTAACGTATGAAATGACTGTAAACGTTTCTCTGCTATCTTCTACTAGTGCAAAATCTCTGATTGTTGATAGATGCTACTAATTCTGTGAACTAAAATCAAATTACTTCAGGAGAGGAGTTGACATCCAAGTTTAGCAGATAGTACAGATAAACAGTACTAATGAGAAAAACATGTTGTTTAAAATTTAATTTAAAATTGGAAAACAGATGTTATTTTTTTTATTGTAACAAACACAAAAGTCAAAATACAGCTGAAAAATATTTGAAATTGCAAAACTTTGAAATTATATTTTACTTCTAATAGTGCTCTGGAACAATATAAGTCACTGTATCTCTTATTTCTGTAGGGTTTTTTGAATGACGCAGTAATACATTCAAACCCAGGTTTTAAAGGTGCATGGCTTGAGCCACTCTACAAAGATATAAAAGGCTTCTCATAGTAAGTAGAAAAAAACCCAGACTTTGAGGAAAGAAAAGTCTTTCTCTCTGAGGAAAGAAAGACTTTTCTTTCCTCAGAAAGTTTGGAAAATAATTTGCAAGACCAAATGAGAAAAGTAATTACATGCCAGCCAGCATCTCTCCCTCTCAGACAAAGACACACACAGAGTAACACACAGATCTCTCTCTTTCATCTCATGGTCAGCACTGGCTTCTATGGAGGAGGGGTAAGGGTCTCCTAGACCGTAACAAACATGAAGCAGGTTTCTCAGAAACAGCTCTGTGGGCCACCCAGAACTACAGGCCTGAAGATGTTTTTAGAATACTCATGATTTTGCAAATTGTTTTTCAAATATTCAGCCATAACATGGCATAGAGCCGCTATCCTGCCTTAGCACAAACACAAAAGTAATAACCACTACAAAACATGCGAGATTTACTGCCCTAAGTTGGCTGCCTACATAGCTTTAAAATGTGATAAAAGCTGTAAATTGCAGGTCAAAGGTCTATTTTGGAAAGATCTCTGACCCACATTAAAGCTGGGAATCCCAGTCAGCATGGGAAGGCGACCGGACCCTGCTGGGACTGGGGCGCGCTCCAGGCGCGGGATCAGGTCCTCCCCTGTGTGCTGGCCACAGAAGCCCATTTGCTTGCCTAGCTCAGTCTCCTTGCCACAGGCTATGTCTATCATCAGGGTACAATGTATGTGGCAGAAGTTTAGTGCAGTTCTCTTGGGAAAGCCTTAGACGGCCAGATGGGCTATTTAAACTCAAGGTTTCTTCCGTTTGCTTACAGTGTTTAAAAATCCTTGGCAAACTCCCCCTTGTTGTCCTAGTAACTGCTCAGCCATCCAGCACAATATTTTTATACTGTATAATAATAACCAAATACCTTAACGTTTACTTTGTTACGGTTGAATTCCCAAACCAATCGGATAGTTATTCTCTATCATCACAGCCTTGGTAACTAAAACAATGGTAATGCTCATCGCAGGTCTAGAGCCCTTCCAGTGGTAGGGTACTCAGGTGGAGGGTAAAAGCCATGCTTTTTATCACAATCAAAGGAGACTCAAATAAAACATTTAAAAATGGAGTTCTTTCCTTGCTGTTTCCCCCAGCCCTTCTCCACTCCATTTATCCTCACTATGCAATCCTTAAAACTCTGCCAATATAGGAACAACGGCCCATTCCCACAGCCATTAGTCATGTAAGTGGTCTTTCAACATCTATGAAGCAACTTATATGAAAAACAGCTTAAGAAACACACTCGTTCAATAAATTAACAGGGGGAGGAGGGGAGTGGGGAGATGGGTGGCAGAACCGCCTGAGTCGTCTTCTCACCCACTCCCCTATGCACCCGCCCTTACTGAGATTATAAATTTGCGACAAACAAAAATCCAATTACCAGAATAAGCTTAGCAAGGAGTCACAGGCAGCAATTCTCCTTATAATTTTCATAAGTTGGCAGTCTCTCACCCCACTATTGTTCGGTGACTAATGACGCTGTAATTTTAGCAGGGTCAGGAAAAGCACTGGGTTTAATTGCCTGCACACGCAGCGAGAGGCAGCGTCTCTACATTACAGGGAGACATTCATCCCAGGGAGAGGAACCAGAATTAACTCCAAAGCTTTGGAGCGCGGTAACCCCAGTCAGGGAACACGAGCAGGACAACTGCAAGGCCGCTAGGAAATCCCCTTTGCCTCAGGCAGGAATGCTAGCAGGGCCCCGAGCGCGCCGTCATGTAACGCTCCGTTGTGAAGTAGGTTGTGGGATCCATTATCTCCATTTAGCAGCTCAGCAGCTGCACGCAGGAGATGAAGAACAGCTATTGCAGGCTATGACAAGGCTGAGGCTGAAGCCTGCCCATATACTGCTAGAGGGAAAAGGGAGAATAAAATAATTTTCCTCTCTGGAGGTTTCTGCACAAACAACTGAATGGCAGCAGCATGAACCCCGTCTTCTGTCATGAGAATCAATTTTGTCCTTAAATAATAGCTGAAATTATGAATAGGTTCTCCTTCCAAAACTAAATCAGGAAAGGGAAACAAATGTTCCTGTTTACTTTTAACAGCTGTTCAATCAAAAGAAAGAATTAAGTCAATTTAGAGTTGTTTTAAATACAAAAGTTTACTTAATGCAGATATTACAAAGACATATATTCTCATGTATAGTATAGACATATATTGTCAAACATTTAACTGCAAGAAAGACCTGTTCAGCAATGTGATTCTCTTCTGCTTAGCAACTAACAACTCCACCAGTCCTTTCATTTGAAATATTCTCCTTATTTCTATTCTTATGGTTTCTAAGGTTTCTGTAGTAGACCAGTCCTTTCCTTACCCACACATTGTGCTGTTTATGAGCACAACAGAAAGGACATACACACCACAGGGACCCTCCAACTCTGACCTGTGACTCTTCTGCCCAAGTCAGACTGTCTTCCACAGGTGGGCAGCTCTCAGTCCAAGCACAGCGCAGCTAGAGCAGAACCCAGGCTAAGACCCTCTCTTCCCTAAGCCCTGAAGACAATTCCATCATTAAATCAATGCTTCTGATCTTTTTCTTATAAGAGCTTCACAACTGAGTCTTTAACATATTTCTTTTTGCAGAACATTTTAAGTTCCTTGCCTCTCAAAGCATACAGCTGAAATGCTTTCCAAGATCTTACTGTTCCATCTCCTGACAACTGTCACCCAGTTTGCTGAGCTTGACAATTCTGATCTTATACAAATTTTGCATATAGAAAAATAAAAAAAACAAAACAGTACCCTTTATGGCAGACTCTATGAAGTCTATTGACAAAGTCCTAGCTTTGCACTACTAATGTCAGCATTCACATTATTTACAGCATTCACTTAAAATTTTCCAAGCACTCTCTGTGTTATCCTATGCTGCTCCCTTTCTCCTCCCTCTACTGAATGAGTTTCCCATAGACATCTGCAAAACTATTTCCCTGTCCTGCCTAAAATCCCTTTTTATTGACATCTCTCTGCTCAATAACTTACAAAAAACACCTTTGGAGTTGTTAGGTAACCATCATGGGGTCCAACTGTTTATTATATATAAACAGTGTCAGCTTTACTGTTTCATTAGGCTCTTCTAGCCTGCGTGCTTAATTTTAGCCTCCAGCTTCTGTGGGGACTATATTTTTATTTGCCTGTAGAAGTTAACCCAACAAGATCCCAGTATATGACTGTGGTATGAGGGCACTACTGCAAGAGAAATTATAGGCAGCACATGATTTTTCAGTAACACTATTTCCTAGCGACCTTGAATTATCAGTTCCTTAAAAGCTGGAATGTTGATTCAGAAGTTCATTTCAACCACTGCTGACAAGTATTTTGAGCTCTCTCCTACAGAGAGGTAGGACTTTTTGAGGGGGAGGTGGGTGTGGAGGTGCGTATGGAGGTGTGTTTGTTGTCTGAGTTTTTTTGTGTAGCTGCCTGCAGAACGCAAAACCAGTAACCTTGTTTGGTTATATCTACTCTGAGGAGGAGATCATTACTATTCAGCATGTAGATGAAAATCCATGTGCTGCTCTAGTCCTGTCCCTCTTGCTTGTCAGAGCACACTGTAAGTCAGCAATATTTCACATATCAGATGGTCACTTCTTCCTTATGGAGCTACTCAACATGCAGTTCAAAAGGAGATTAAAAAAATGCAACAAAAACATCACTCTTGTGTCTGAGTAAAGGACTGGATCAATATACCTTTAAATCTGTGGAACAAAAGCAAAATCTTATTCACTTAGTCTCTGAAAGCACTTTGGCCTCACGACATTTCATGGAGTATTTACTCAGTGGAACACAGTTTAGACAAGCTTGATAATGTACAAAGGTGCTAAACTTATAGAAAAATGTGGTCTATTTCTGGGATTGATGACTTATTTCAATAATTCCAAAATCTGCAACACACCTCATATCTACTGCCAAATTCAGGGATGAAAACACCTGCAGCAGACATCCCAAATTAGCTATTTCTGGTAATCAAAGATTTTTTAAAAATATCCATTAAGTGGTGAACAATCCAGAACCAGGCAGACCCAGTGACTTCTCAATACAGAAGAGGGAAAAGGAATTGGGAGAACAAAGTGGAAATACATTAAGCAAACTAAACAGGCAAGTACAGCTACAAAATATAATTGATAATAATAACCTGCATATACAAAAACTTACAGCTTTTAAATAGACTTCAAAGAAACAGACTTCAATCATTATGTAGCTACCTCCACAGCTGCAGTAGGTATTTTTATCTTCCTCTCCCTCCTCGAACACACTCAGGTGTCAAATTATATTTGGCACTTCCTAAATTCATAATCCTGTCACGTTTTACGGGGCTACCTTTGTCTCATTCACTATTTGCTAAACTATTGCTATTCAGAGATACATTTTTTACTGTAATAACACTAGAACACTCTACTATTTAAAATTTAATGAAGCAAGGGATCTTCCAAATTGCTGAAAGCTTGCCTGTTGCTCTCTCAGCAAAGGCAATCATCATTTCATCTCCAGCTGCAATAAAATCAGAGTTAAGTGCTCAAGCAAACATTCATTTTTATTCTAGAAATAAAACAAAATAAGAAGGAAACCCCCCCACCCAAAGCTATATCTAATTAATGGTAATATCTGTTTATACAGACCTTGCATCTGGTAGCTATAGGGAGCCTGTCCAGGTTGAGGTGTGCTAAAGCTGGCACCGTAGCTTAGAAATCCTGTCTGTCCAGGTGACTGTGACTGTGCCAATCCACCTTCTGTCTTGATGCCTGCCCACAATGCACCTAAATCAGTTAGTGACAGCAAATCTATTTGTTCATATTCAAACAGGGATGGAAAATAAAATCACTTAATTAACAGCCATTTTAACATATACCTATTATTGCCTGAGAGAACAAATATTGAGAGCATGCACAAGTTAATAGGGTAAGGGCAGTCTAAAAGCACACTGAAAACTGAAGTTCACCAGGGAGAGGTTAAATTCAAAACTGTGTTTCCAATAACTGCAAAAGAAATTTATACGTGAACAGGAAGTTGCATTATTCCTTTTTTCCTTTCCTGCCAGAGGCAAACTTTTCCATATATTCATGACATTACACAGAGGTAGATTAGCAACTTTATATGAATTTAATGAAGCATAGCATAGCCAAGCTCTCCTGCCATCTACCCATTAACGACATAACTGAGAATTCCATTGTATATTATTCTGACATGAAGATTACACAGCTCCAAGAATGGTTTTTCAAAGAATTAGAAGTGGATAAAGGGAACGAGCAGTATTAAGTGCAATGACGATTTTTCAAAGGTAATTAAACACTAATTCAGTTCTTAACAAATAAGCACCTAAGAGACGGGAACTATTCCTGAAGCAATCTCCTGAACTGAGAGAAACATAGCACAGTCATTAATCTGCACTGACAGAGAAATCCATTACACACCACATTACCCTCTCATTTCTAAATTTAGTTATAAAAGAATCCGAAGTCTGATCAATGAATGACTTGCTGCCCAGTTTCAGTGATTCTTCCCTCAATTTGTAAGGCAATGAGCAAGCAAATATCAGCAAGCAAAATACTTAGGAAATGCACACAATTCAGCCTCTGTCTATTAGTTTTAATTATAAGGTTGTCCCAAAATGAACTACCATTTAAAAATAATTATAGCCAAAGTAACGGAAAAGTGATACAATATTCTTAGGTTAGACTGCGGCATTCAGTGATACCTCATTGTTCAGAAACCAACAATATTTGAACTGAATTAACTAAGTGTGAATTAGTAACATTATTTTGAAAATGACTGTTAATATAAGTCCATTTCCTGGTTGGATTTTCCTTTAGACAATATTCAACAATATTCAACAATATTTCAAGGTAGGAGAGGCCTCAGAAGTTACTGGGTTGCCAAAACTTCAATACCTCCCTCTATACAAATGGCAGCATATTTTGTACCATCTAAGTAATTCTTTTTCAGCTGTTGTCATTAATTAACCCTAATGCATTCTGCCCGACCTAACTGCCAAGCTAAACCTGTTTGCTTGTTTTTCCCTGATGCTTACTTGATTCTTCTGTTTCATGTTACAATTAAGCAGTTCAAATGACGAATCTTGACACCTCATTTCCAAGGGGAAACTCCTGCTATGGGTGGCTTGGTATCAACAATCCCTATTTGTTGTCTGTTTAAGGACTCCTGAAATGCTGATTAAATATGGCTTAGAGAAAATTTACCTAAATCAAGCATTAAATTTCTAGTCTAAATTTCCTTTAACAGCCTGATCCAGCTCTCCAACTCAGACGGAGCAGGAGGAGATGATCAAAAGCAGCAGTAGGAGGATGCCACTTGAGTGAAGACAACTCGGCACTGACATGCCCTTTTGCAAACCTCCACGCTATGAAGAGCCTTTCATCTCCTGGGACTTACTCTCACACTTGCTCTCATACAGAAAGCCTTCACTCATCAAACCCTGGTGCTGCCTTCTCCCAAGTCTAATGTACTCAAGGAAGTGGGAAGGGACAGTGACACAAGAGGACAGCCAGGATCTGGTAAGCAAAGCCTTTGCTGGATGCTGGTGCTGGAGCAGGCAGGAGGAAAGAACTTCAGGAAATTCTCCAGCCTCCTCAGGGGCTTTGCAGATGAAGCAGAGCCAGGAGCCCCAGGGCAGCAGCTGTCAATGGCATTCCCCTCCACCCCCCTTCCTGCCTGCATGCTGCATGGCTGTGGAGGTGGGGAACTGGAAAAATGAAGAGGCTAGAGGTACAGTTGAGACAGCACCTTCCCAAACTCCACTCTAGAGAGAAAACTTGAGACAGGCTGATATGGGAACTCACGAATACTCTTTCTTCAAGTAGACCCAGAGTAAAGAAACAAAAAGAAAGAGGCCTCAACTCAGTTTTTCCTTTCACATAGGCATGTCTTTTCCCTTTATATTGCTCTAAGATTTCTGGCTGGATGAAAGAAAGGCAAGACAGAGGGTACATGGGGTCTAAACTGCAGATCAAAGAGTAGAGTTTTGGCTCTAAGCATAGCTTCAGCTCTTGCCTATTGCAAATGAGTGTCCTAATGGTCCCAAATTTCATTTGGGAGCATAGATTATATGGCATGCCTTAAATATACAAAAATATATCTTAAGTCTCAAAACTTTCTAATAGTTATTTGCTTTTAAATATTACTCCTATAAAGTACATCAGCAAGGAGCAGCTTAGCACCAGCCACAAGGCACAAGTCTGAAAAGAACAAAACATGTAAAAATTCTCTTGGCTCAGGAGCTGAGGATTTCAGTGGTCAAAAGTAGCTCTGCAATGTGAAACATTGCAAATTTATCTGAAGTCCTAGGCATGGGGGATGGACTAGGCAAAAAACCAAACCAAAACAAAAGAGCAGGCAAGCATGTTAACCCCCACAAGCAGTTGCCAAGTAAAGCAACTCTCAATTACAGCTCCGACGACAGTGAGACAGCTAAACTCAAGTAGTGAAATCAAGGCCTGGCTGAAGTCAGTGGGAATTTTAGAGTTGACTTCAGTGAGGTCAGGATTTAATCCAGAGAAACCAAGCAAAAAACAAAAAAGTCACTGTTTGGGCTGCCCAAGTCTAGCAGTCAGCCAAGTATGACCATGAGGTGTCCACAGGAGAAACAGGTCAACAAAGGCAGGGTGGGGAAAAGGGTTGTCTGTTATCAACCCAACCCATCCAGATGGAATTAGCAGACAAGTTCTCATCAGCAACAGTGGCTCTTTTGTGTATGTGTGTTCAAGACTCCCTCATAGCGTTAAGTTCAAAATAATGTGCATTCGAACTGAAACTGAAACATCCAATTTATAGTTAGAAACCTATTTTAAAGTAAGGGGAAAAATAATGTATTTCTTTTACCTAGTGTTCACCATAATCTGCCATAGGATATCCTTGAGATCCAGTGGATTTTCAACGTACAGACTTCAAGATGAGAGATTCACCAGTTTTGCACTTGAAACTTTTAACAATTTTAATATGAACAGCTTGTATGGTAAGTTCTGTCCTTTTGGTATAAAACTTATATTATCTGACCGTATTTTTACAAAATATACTGCTCAAAGCATGTGGATTGTATATTTTTAATATATTCCCCCAGAGGAATATAAGACCTATTTTCTAATAATGCATCCTTGCTGCTGCACTGCTATGTAGTCTACCAGCAGACAGTCTGGCAGGAAAATGGTCTCACCCATGGCAGCTTGTTTTTAAATTAAATTTTTTGGGAAATATTTGCTACTTAGTACTATCTCCTTCATCAGGCAGACAGAGATTTAGTGGCAATTTTCCTCAATTTTCACCTCCAGGGAGTTTTAAAACATTAGAAAGTGAGATTTTTTTTTTTGATGGAGACATTTTTGAATCAGATTTTTTTTTTTTTTGCCTGCTGAAAATCAGCACAGCCTCACAGATTCATCTGGGTTCCAGTAATCTGCATCAGCTGAAATTTAGATTTTTACATCCCAACGTAACCTCATGCACAGCTGGGGAACAGAGCCACGAACAAGTCACCAGGGCCTGGGCCTGTATCATGGAAGCCCTGAGATCTCTTTTCCCATTTCAGTGCTGTATTTTTGATGTCACCAACAAAAAAACTAAAAACCTAATCTACCTCTCCTCCTACCTCTTGTCCTGATCCCAAAATGGGTCCATCTTCTTGAGTACCTTTTAAGCTCTTTAATACACAAATTAAGCGTCACTTGTTCCAAGATGGGAAAATTAACAGTCCTCCACAATAAATGCTCTAGAGCACACCTGTCCCACTAAGCACTAACCCACGGGTCACATCAGCTTGATCTAAAATGCATTTACCTCAGGGATAAAACAGCACGGCCATGGTTTCTTACCATAGGAAGGGATTCCGTAGGGCTGGCCGGGCTGGGGGTAAGTGGCATAGGCTGTAGCTTGTTGCATTCCCGTTGTAAACTGTGTCTGCCCGTATGCAGCCATCGTTTGTGAGGACGGGGTAGGAAGAATATGTGGGTAGGGTCTGCTATTGATTACAAGTGACAGAAAATAGGACAGACACTGCATTAGATAGACATGCGTGTACTTATTTTTAGCCTTATTATAATCCTGCTGCTTTATTAACACATAATCATAGGCTGCGCTAGACAACAGAAACTTTAAAAGACAAAAAAATAAGAAATCAATAATAGAATAAGTGAAATAAGAACTCTACAAATATTTTCAAATACATTCTTAGCATTTAAAAAGAAATATATTTTTTTCCCTAGAAGCTGCTGCGGTTTAAATTATGGCTTAGCAGATGGACTCAATTATTATTTTAAATGAGGTTAAAATCTGCCTATTCCAGTTATTATTATTACTACTACTATTATTATTTTAAAAAGATATCATACTTGGAAGGGTAAATCTGTGGTGGGGAGAACTGGTGTGTTTGTCTTGGGCTGAAACCACTGCTTCCAATTGCTGCACCAAGGAGAAAAGAAAGCATACAGAAGTGTAAATACACACACCAAAGATAAATATTATTTTTCCTAATAGAATTTCAGAGTATTAACAAGATTTTAATTAAATTCAAGTATCATTGATACCTTAGATAGAAAATAATATTTTATGAGGAACTATACAGGAATGCTTAACATTAAAATCTTGATTGCAAATCTCAAATACTAAATTGCCCCTTTGTACAATTTCTGAGCCATAGTTTATTCTTTGGTTGCACACAGGCAACATTTTCAATGCAAACAACCTATTTCCTAATGGAAACATTTCCCTTCATATTTTCAAAGGATTGTTGATATCTCAAGTGCAACATTTTATTAACTTTTAGAATTTTTAAGACCCACATTTTATGAAGGAGCTTTATGCGTGCCTCGATTGAAAACACATGGCCCGCTTCAGAGCACGCGCCTCTTTTTTAACAAAAATAATTCCTAACACAGACTATGCATTACCTTACTACACTTTGATTTTCTTCCACCTTATCTGCTGTCTAAAATGCTGTCAGCCCTTCAGACCAGTACTGCATAAGGGTGTGCAAGGTGCAGATGCTGTTCGTGAAGCATGTGGGCAGAGGAGGCTGCACCGTGAGCAGCTCCCTGAGCAGCCCTGGCAGCGCTGCTGACAGGAGCCTCCCAGCAGCACGGCCCATTGCTGCCAGCATTTCTGGATGCTGCTCGGACCATGGCAGCTCTGCTGGCCTATTCTGCTCGGGGTAACATTTCTGGGAGCCCTTCCCTCTCTGGTTACTGTCTGGGTGTCACTTCTCCTCCAGGTCCCAAGGTGGGCTTGGAAGCCTTTGCCAGGAAAGGGTCAGCAGCAGGTTATGAGACTACTGTAAAATCAGACAGCCTGAGAAACAACAGGCCTTACTGCTAAGCACTTGGAAATAAACAAGGCACGCGTAATTACCCCTCACCAGCTACTCCTTTCCTGGCCAGCTACAGGGAAAATCCATCATCTTTACACTATGGGAGGGAAGCAGGGAGCCTCTTTCTGTGCCTTCTACACTCAATACTTTTTCTTTTCTGTGGCCTGTGAGACTGCAGATATGCCATTCTTTTCTGTGGCCTATGAGGCTGCAGATATGCCAAATGTTACTGTCCAACCTTTACTCAGATCATCACAGATGTATATAGCTACTATTAGGTACACACTGTATTTTATTCTTTCAGAGAAGTAAAATACTTCAGAAACCTTTGGGCCTTCAGGGTTGATGCTTTCATACTCAGCCTGTACAGAAAATGTGACAAGACTAGGAAAGGACTGGCTACCAGGAGTCTGACTGGTTGTGAGATGTCAAATTTTGCTACTACGAAAATGTAATCCCGCAATATATTATTAGATAATTCTCTGATTTGATTTTTACCATAAAACCAATGTGCTAGAAGTACCACAGTCGGTCCACAGGTGTGCAAAACTGAGACAACACCTTAGGTTGTTCTCACAGCTCTCACTGTGTCTCACAGTGTTTGTATCCTGTATGTGAGAAGCTAAGATGCATTTCGTTTCCTCTAAGAAAAGAAGCCTGGCAGAAGAATGCATTGGTAAAAATAAATTACAACAAGTAAGAAAGACATACCTCTCAATTAGAATAATAACCACAGAGGCATGTATGTTTACTCACACCAAACAAAAAGTAATTACTCTGGGCCAGAATATTCCCTAGTGAGACTACCACCAACGACACCAATGGACATTAATAAGCCTGATACTGTAATGCTCCTTACTTGGGGAAAACTCCTGTTGATTTACACTAAAATGAACAGAAATAGGCAAAGCTGGAAAGTACAAAAGGCTTTTTAATAGAGGTGCACAGGTTTAGACCACATGGTCTAAAATAATAATCGAAAAAAATGCTGAGCTTAAAACTTTTGTTTATTTCTTACCTGATCCTGAGAAATTGTCTAAAGACCCGTCTGTGGTAGTAGTAGTAGCGATCTCACCACTGTTCATTGGTTCTGTTTTAACTATAGAAATACAAACAGAAGATATTCTATATGCCCCTAATATTCTTGCAGGTGCATGCACACACTCACCACAAACACAAACTCAATAAACCAAAAATCTGCCAAAAATGTTCTAAATCACGGCTATCAATATTTTGCATTTTGTGTATTTGTGTATACAAACAATGCAAAATACTGACAGCTATAATTTACACATAAATATAAGATGATCAAGAGGGTTATTCCTGTCCCCAAGGAATAAGAGCCACTGTAACAAACCAGAAGTCCCCATGCAACTCTCTGCACCTGTCCTGATTCCTCTTAATCCTGCAGACCCAACAATAAGGATCCAGATTTAGATCAGGTCACACAGCATTTACAGGCTTGAAAGACAGAAAATTGAACAAGACAAAAGAGGAAATAATTTTTAAATGGTTTTTGCTGAGGCTGTTCAATTTTTTTTTCCAATTAAATAATTTCTTAGAAGAAAATTAAGAATTTGTGATGAAGTAAAAACTTTTCTCGTGGTGGAAACTTTTCTCCCCTCAAAATGAAAACCAACTTTAAATTCAACAACCCTGAATAAAAAAGGAGGACACAGTCTTCACCAAATACTTCAAAGAATGCTTTTACATTATAACCCTCTGCACCCACAACATAGCGCAGCTGTCTGAGAGTCAAAGAGACCAAGAGATTATTGCCTGGCTCATGCTGATTCATAATTACTAATCAATTAATGACTTTTAATAAAACCTCAAATAAATGAACAACTTCCCTTTCTGTCAGTCCAGTGCAAAGTCTGTAATTTTAAGATTAGGACAGTATCCTGATCCAAAGAGCAAGGATGGGGCTGACCTGGCATGAATGCAAAATAGGCACCAATAGCTATTCCCTATATAGTTTGTGTATATACATGTGTGCTCAGGAATTACAACCATCACTAGCAGAAACCTTTGGTACCACATTTGGAAAGGGTGAGGCAGACGGACTTCCCTCTTTTCACAAAAGACCTTTCCTGTCATTGCCAGTCCACATTATTATTTCTGCCTCTCTATTTCCTGCACCAAGCCTCCTCCATGGGATTTGTATGAAATCTCTCAAGATTTTTACTAAGCGTCCATTATTTTCTTTTGACTTCCCTGCAGGATTTTTGTCTGCTTACTTGGGAGGTCAATGCTTAGCTGCACACAAAACTCTCCTGTGTCTGCATTAACAAGCAATGCAATCCATATAGGAAAGTTTCATGAAGTGAAATGGTTGGGGCAGTGTCCAGAGGTTGGGTATTTTTGAGAGCGGTTATTCCATTTAAAAACATTAGCTGTGCTTTTGCAAAGCAGCTTTTTTTAAACAAGTGAAGTCCAAGAGACTCCCTAAGGGGAATTAAAGTGGTGAAAAGTTGGCCATGAGGTTCTCTCCAAAAGTGCACTCATGATCTGAACCATAACTCTTATATAAAGGTATTTCTTAAAAACACAGCATATAAGTTATTCACCATCCATTTAATGACTAAATAATGCAAGTCTAGATACAATTAAATAATTATTACAAAGTGTCTATCACAAGTATTTGTTCAGAAACTACCAGACTTCTACAGCATGTTCTACAGTTTGTCAATCTAGATATGAAAAATTATAGTATCAACATTATCTTTTGCTTTTTCTTAGAAGGTTATGACAGCTACATTTTACATTTTATGAGTCAGACTCATACTTCTCTCATAGACTACTCCAAGTTTCCCCAGAATTTGCAAGTCTTCTGAACCTGATTTCCACAATGCAGTTGTACTTTGGGAGTAACAATGAAAAATGCTTTCCTCTATAGCTGGTATCTGTGGTGGGGGAAAAAGAGAGGAAGATAAGACAGATTAACCTAACCTGGAGTAAATGGTGGGAATTTTCAGTATGTGCTTTCGCCAAACTCTTCCTCTTCTCTGTTGGAGAAACAATATTTCATATTCCTCATTTTTGGGTCACTGCAAATTAGCAGTGTGAGGACTACACTGAACTGCCTCATGCAATATAGAGAAATATAGTGTCAGTTGTTCTAGACAAAAAGCAGCGCTTCTGAAAAGGACTTGGGATTTCTGGTGGATGAGAAGTTAGGTGAGAGCTGGCAGTGTCCATTTGCAGAAAGCCCAACTGTATCCTGGGCTGCATCAAAACCAGTGCGGCCAGCAGGGCAAGGGAGGGGATTCTGCCCTCTGCTCTCTGGGACATGACCAGGAGTGCTGCATCCAGCACAGGAAGGACATGGACCTGTTGGAACAAGTCCAGAGGAAGAACATCAAGATGATTAGAAGGGTGGAGCACCTCCTGTGCAGGGAAAGGCTAAGAGATTTGGGATTGTTGAGCCTAGAAAAAGTTTTGTAGTGATCTAATTGTGGCCTTCCAGCACCTGAAGGAGGCCTACAAGAAAAAAGGAGATGAACCTTTTGCAAGAACACGTAGGGTCAGAAAAAGGAAGAATGGATCCAAAGGGAAAGATAGTAGGTTTAGATGAGGCACAGGAACAGGTTTCCCAGAGGAGCTGCGGCTGCCCCCTCACTTGAAATTTTCAAGGACAGGTTGGATGAGCCTCTGAGAACCTATTTGAATACTTGTTCAAGATACCATTTTCAGAAAAACATTATCAAAATGTAATTTCTGTCTCTATGACTAACAAGCAATACTTCTGTGCCACATAGTTTAAAACTGAATGCTGTTTACTACACATACTACTTTTGAAGATACAGGAAAACCTATGAAATACAATGCAGTCTTCATGGGAAGGAATTCTAGTTGCTGACTGAGGTGCTCACCAATTTTTCATAAAAACTTAATGTCTTCTCTTTCAGCTGTTTTATCTCCTGAATATTAAAAAAACCCCAGGATATGAGAAAGGATGTTCCCATTATTGCTGGATCCCTAGATCTGGATACCCATTACTAAGGTGATAATAAATATGCCCTAGAACACTGTCTTTAGAAACAACCACAACCTTAATAAGCCTTTGTGTTGCGGATAGTTGGGAATTTAATAAAGATGAATAGGTACTGAAAAACTCTCCATTCCCCAAGCATTTTAATCAAAATGCCTGAAAATTACTGCATATTTCCTTCTATCAGCATAAGCACATTTAAAAGGATGAAATCTTGCTATACAAAGAAATAAACTGAGAAGAACAGCCATGGGTTTACCTGTCGGAAATATTTACATGCATTCTTACTGCAAAGGAAGGTCTCTTGTTTGTTCAAGGCAAAACTGACCTGCCATGGAGCATATTTCACCCTGGAATCACAGGGAAAGAGAACTGGAAAGGGGCTGCCCAAGGAAAAAAGCCTCACAGTTTATGCCAGCAGCACATGAGTCATCCATTTCTATGATGAGAGACATATGGAGCTGTCCAAGGAAGCCAGGCTTTGGATGGGCACAGATCTGTCCTTGTCACATGCTGCTTACGGGTGCTCTGGATTTCAGCTCTTCACATTTTCCATGACAATTAACATTTCTGCGACACGTCCTAAGCTTTCACAAGATGACACTGGGAGATGACTGGGAATATTGCCACATCTAGACAACACACACTGCAAGCTTGCCACTAAGAGCCAACACCACGCTCAGTTGTGGCAGACACCGTGGAAAGGAACACAGGAAACTCTGCCTTTCTGCTGCTCCTTTATCAAAACTGACCTTTGCAGAGGTGCAGAATCATAGGACTTGAATTCTAGAGACAGACTCTGATTTAGCAATGTAGTACTAAGTTTTAGTGCCACCCAAACCATTCATGTAATAGATTATCAATAAGAAGTTCAGGAAGCAGACTAATGTCTTCTAAATCTGCTGCAAAAAGTCAATATTTATTTAAAACTAGTGATTTAGATTTGGTTTATCTGTCAAGGAGCTCAAGAAACTAGTTCAACAAAGATATTTTTTCTCCTTATTTTTTGTTTCTAGTCATTTATGAGATTCTAAAATGACTTAAAAAGAAACTTGTTGAAGTCAATCAAAACTCCTTGAGCTTTTATTTCATCATACAGTCCTATTGTTTTATATCCTTGCTTATCTGTATTCTTGCATTCTTCTATTCTGAGATCTGCTTTCACACAGCTTCTGAGAGTTTTCTACCTTTTCTATTACTCACAAAAATCTGTAAGAAAACACACAGAACAGTAGAAAAATAGGAGTAGCAGACAATAGCACAAATGCTAGCTTGGAGAAAAAAGAAAAAAAATTCAGAGGTATCACAACTGCTGATCTAATGTTACCTAGACTGTTAAGGTTTTTCTTCTAAAGGAACTCAGAGACTGCAAGTGCAATGTGCCCTGTTTTGTCAGCTGTATAGCAAAAGGTGGTTAAAAAATGACTTACATGGCAGTTTCTGAACTCTATTGAGAGAGAGAACTTCAGACCAGAACCCACAAGTTCATGTGGTTCATTGGCAAAGTAACAACTTTCTGAGTTCACAGCTTGTCATGCAGTTCCTGGTATATATATATCAGTTAAGAGGGTTACGAGGAATGAGATGCTGGCTATTTTAAATATGGATTTTGAGACCTAATATTTGGCTACTTCTGACACAGAAATTGCAGGAAGACCTCATAAAGATTTGCAGCTTCAAGCATGCAAAAAGTAAGGTTTTAAAATATCATTTAAAAATTGCTTTTATTGCATTAAATACATATTAGGCTTGCTCTACTAAACTCATCTGTGTTAACAGCTCTGCCAAATACATTAAATCAGAATAGAAATATTGCAAACATGCCTGACATTAAATTGGTTTTATTTTATGTAGTCTTAAGGTTGAATTAATACTATCATGTTATATTCTTTGTATTTAAAAACAAATAGGACAAAATGAAGTTATTCCTGGTTGACAGTTCTCAGTGTTCATGGGCTACAAGAGACTCAACAAAGTGTGGTGGTTAGTTTGTTTATAGACATACATGAAAACACAATCTCTTGCCCTATTTTGGCTGGTCTCATCTTCAAATAATAGTAGTAAGTAAACACCATGTAAATCTTGATCAAGTAATTTATGTACCAATTGCTGTTCACACACTGTTTTGCTTGACACCATCCTCTTTCTGTACTCACTATAGAAGCCCAAAGTTCACCTGGAAGCATAAAGATAATTTTTATTAACAATAAGATTCCACCTTGAACCTCTAAGCTGATGATACTTCCCATTATTTTATTCAAACAGTCCTCTGTTTGTAGTGAAGAATCTTGCAATTATAAAAAGGTTACAGGTTTACTCAATTATACTAATTCCTATCCAGGATATTAGTGTCTCTTTCTATCACAGATTATCAAATCATCAGCTTCTGACCATGAAGCCTGATAAACTTACTTGTTATTGCTTCTCAAAACAGAGAACTCTTTCTGAATCTCATTGTCTGGAAACTACCAGAAGGTAATTTCCAGCCTAAATTTTTGTACGGTTTTCAAAGAAAGTCCCTGCTCAAAGCAGCACATTCTAGTTCAAGCCCAGACTGTTCCTGCTTTCCCCTCCTCTGATGTGAGAGGCTTCAAAACTTCTCCAGTATTTGGGCTGTGGCTAACATTCAGGTTTTACCACATACAACCCCATGACCCTCATCTTCCTCTTATGTTATGCATTTCAGGTGAAAGAGCTAAACATCCTTGTACCTCCTCATGTAGCAGTAAAAACCTTAAACTTACAAAGAAGTGGTGTCACGGCTGTGGTGCAAAATCACAAAGAAAATTCAAAAACATGTGGATAGAGACAAGAGTGGACAGTATTTGTAGCTGCTAAGCAAGATTCAACTTGGATATTTATCTGACAAGTACAGTTACGGGTTAAAATTCACTGCAGCTGGGAGATGAGAGCATCTGAGTCCATCTAAGGTTCTTATCCCTTCACACTCACATGTCTAATTATACCAAATGTTTGTATCTCTCCTCTGCAAATGGAGGCAGCATATATCCAAACCCAATCCTCTCAGAAGTGTAATGGACTATTCTATTTCCTATTTTTTGTTCTCATCTTTTCAGTTGGGAATCTGACCATGCACATGTTTAACAATTTGAAGTGTTCACGAACAGTATTCATATTCTTAAACCAAAGCCAGACAGAATGACCACAAAACACCACAGGCCCAGCCCCTAAGGGCAAAGAAGGTTGGGAACATGGAGTGAACAAGAGAGCAGCACGGAGAAGTCAAGCCTGCTCTGCCATTTGGGTGTACAAGACACGAGACTGTCAAATGAGGACAAAAGCACAATGACAAAGCAGGGGGAACTTTTCATAAATGGGAAATAATATGCTCTGCATTTGGCCAGTGTCTGAACTCCAGGACTGACAGAATTAAAGCCAAATTCACCTGGACAAAGAGGGATAGTGCTAGCTTCCATTCCTCTCCAGCCAGCACCAGCAGCAGCAAATTCCCTAGCTTGCTTCATCAAACCTGGTGACACTGCTACTTCACTCACTCACTAAGGTTCAAATGACGTGGCTAACCCTGAAGTGTAGCCAAGTCTCATGCTTTTTTATCTACTTCAGACAAGCAAAATCCATCAGAAGATTATAAGATGCAAATGCAAATGCTAAATCATCAAGCCACAAGTCTTAAGTTGTTAAGACTCTTCAGATACTACCCTATTAAGGTGTGATCTTTGACTAAGATGTTCTACTTCTGCTCCTTCTGCAGGTGCACAGTGACAGCCGGTGCTGGATTTCCTTCTCATCTCTATTACTGGCCATGAATATGACATTTCATGTGACATTTTTGTGTGGAATTACACAATTGTACACACACGTGCATAACAGGCTGGTCCCACTGGAAAGACACCACCCCCAGACGGATTTGTTGTGGCTGGTTTTCAGTAAAGAAGTGGACATCCTCACAGGTCCTTGAAACACCACAGCCCATGCACAACCACTGTGCACGTGGAGCTCTGGGACCCTCACACACACTCAAGGGCGCTCTCACACTACCACGCTTCATCCACAGTCTGAAACAGCACGTGCTGTGAACATCTAGATGAGAAGCTTTCAAAAATAATGATAGTAAAATAATGGTGCTTCGAAGATTTTCCTTTTTTAAAAAAAGTAATTTTTCATTTGGATTATTGTATTTACCTCAAATGCCTGTGGAAAGAAGTACTAGTATTAACTCATCACTTAAATTATGTCCTTTCTTTCAGGAAAAACTTATGGAGGAAACTGAAATAGAGACTCCTTCAAAAATGGATGCATGTACATAGAGAAAAGACAGTAAGTACATAAATATGAATTAGCCAGTCTCCTCCCCAAGACCTTGCAACAGGAGTTGCTTGACTGAGTCAGCAGAGAAGTGAACAAGTCATTTCACTGGCCAAGTGCCTATGAAAGAGGAATAATAGAGCATTATGCTACATGTGCTCAGAACAGACAGAAGGACTCTTGGGGAAGCAGGAGAATAAAAGCACAGGTAAGACAAAGAATCTGGAAGAAAGCCAATGTAATACAGCAAGGAAAAAAAAGGTGAAGAGCAGGGAAGAATGGATAGTCCAAGCCAGCCCCTTGCCTTCACACAAATTGGCTGTATCTGATTTTTATCCTCCAGAAGTGAAATCAGGTGGAAGATTCTTACTAGCCTCTACAGACCCCCAGCTTGCTTTTGGGAGCCCAGGACTTCTGCAGTTTTTTGCCTCTGGCCAAAAAGTAGTCCTCTTGCACTTTTCTGGGATGAGTAAAGAAGTCAGTATCCATAACTCTTGATGCTAATACCTTACTGAAAGACAAATATTACATCTACCTTTAGTGTGCTATTATTTCAGAATGTCTAAATACAGAGGTACCAATTACAAGTTTCATACCATCAAGCTTGTTATTGCAAATAGAAGTATAGAATTTCCCCCATATGAGTAATTAAAAGGTACCAAAATCCAACCAGAATCACCAAAAGAAGCATCATTTTGTCTGATTACCATCACCTACCACAACTTTGCATCCCAAAGCGTATAAAAATACAAAAAATGTAAAAAAAATAGGAATAAATTAAAAATAATTCATTGCCAATGTGAATTGCTTAATTGCAATACTGAAAGACTATTTTGAATGCTACAAAACACAGCTAGAATTTCAAGGAATGAAATTTAGAGAAATATAATTTACTTAGAGAAATCTACACCACATGCCATAACAACAACCAGCTCTACCCTCTCTATAGATTTTAACATCTTACTCTCCCATTACTTTAGGAAACACTGAAAACAATTTTTTCTCCATTCTGTAATACTGCAACTTGACAGCAAACATACCACACAGTGCTGCCTTTTGAAACCCTGAAGATGGACTTATGTTCACCAGACTTAAAACAACCTTTTTAACGGCCACAAATCAGATAGTCTCGTAGTGGAGAGCTTTGACTGCCTTTGTGTCAGATCTCATTCTCATGTTGCAGCAGGTACTTAAAAGAATGAGAATCATTTTTTTTCCAAAGGATTTTTGATGTCCAACTCCCTTTGAAGACTCCCTTCCTATGTATCTTTGAAAATCTGATCTTCAATTTGTTATCCATTTTCCCTTCCCACTTGATATGACAATGCCTTCCCTCCTTCCATCTTGAACACTCTAATAAAAGGGCAGTAGCAGGTCTGTACTGCCTAAATGAATGAAGAGTAGTTGCTCAGAAAATAACAGCTCCTTCTCCCAGTCCTCATCTATTCTTTTCCATTCCAATTGCATAAAACATCATCATGATGGGCCACAGGCTTCTGTTTCTCACTCTATGCCATCCATCAGATTTGATTTACATTCTTAAGATAAAAGTAAAGATCACTGTAGGCAGAAACTGGATGCAGTTGTCTGCCATGGAAGACAGATTTCCTACTCCTTTCAAGTTTACTGATTACTCACGGCCTTTCCCCTCTAAAGGGTATCTACCAAAGTGGGCACTGTGTTGGAATAGCCACCAGCTGTCTGATAAAACTTAATGAATGGCAATTTTATGAGCTTCTGTTGTTATTGTTCCTTTAACTCCTTCAGTATCAACCCACCACGGCAATTCACTGATAAAGGAAGATTAGAGATAAGGCAAAACTATGAACATTTTGATCTCTATTCCAATAATTTTTTTAAAGAGATTTTCTTAGGCAAGTTATTACAAGGCCATAACTTTCATGGTGTCCAGCTCCTGCTCTTTTCTACAATAGAGGGTATGTTGTGGAAATACACTTAAAGATAACTTGAAAACCTCAAATACTGTAGTATTTATATAATCAGCATCACCTTGGAGTACTAGGACTGATTTTTCTGAGTGCCTTTAGCCAGACATTTTAGTCCTCTGCATTTGATGCTGGGAAATTTCTGTCTGGTCGAGGTCTATAATTTCCTTGTTACTTCCCCATCAGTGAAGACCATGCCGCCTGGCCAAGAGAGGAATTTTGTTCTACCAAAGTGAAACTAAGCACACAAAGAGTTATTATATATAAGCTGCATGTAGAGATTAAATTCAGACTCAATCGCACAACTAAATCCCCATTCAGTGCTTTGAAAACTTACAGCTAAGTGTGAAGCTAAAAATATTAGCTAACAAAGTGAGCTATCTTCCAACCACATCCTCTTGCAGAAAAACATCAATAGAAAACAAGTCTGAAAATGTGCCTTAGAGGAATTAATGAACATTTGTTTGAAATGCAACCATTTCACTTTGGGACAGGTATTTATTCTCCTTTTTCCTTCCCCTCCCCTCATCTAGTGAACATATCCTGTGCTTCAGGGTATGGAAACCTGTCAAAAATCACACCCATAGTCAAATAAAATTTAACATATCTTTACAAGATATTTATAACATGCAAATACCTAGAGGCCCTGCCTCTCGGTCACATGAAGATCTCTTATGCTAGAGAAGGAAGGCTCTTTCATGTTAGTGAGAATGTGTGCATAGTAGGCTAGAAGCTGGTTTCACATATTATATTTGACACATGAAGATTCAGCAACCCACATCTCCACTCCATGTGCAGCAAACAAGCAAACCACATTGCAGCACCTAGAAAGAGGTCTTTGGCCAGCCCTTACAACCGCATCCTTATAGTCAGCCACTTGTGTCTCAGCAGGTTTCTGCTTCAAGAATCCCAGAAAAAATAATTTTACTTCACCCTTAATTAAAAAAAATAGGAAACTTTTGCTTCATTCGCTCCACTCTTTCTTAAGTCTCTTTAGTGGCTCAAGGAGCCTAACAAAACATTTTCTCAAGATAAAACAGATTAGCAGTAAATATTCCACCTTTAGATTCTTAGGCATCTGCTTCACTCACAAATTTTGTCTCTTAGCACACATCTCATTCAGAAATAAATTATTCAACTAGTTTCTTTGAAAAACTTTTCCTTCTTTGTCACTTAAGAGCAATCAGAGACAGGAATTTTCAAATTAGAGAGCTCAGAGAAGAACAGCCAAGCACAAGCTATCTCTCGGGACACTTTTGGAACAACAATCCAAAACCGCATGCTGAGTGCCCACGCCTGCTGCGCCCACTGCAGCACCCAAACCTGCGGGGCTCTGTGTGCTAGGGCTGAGCAACCAGTCTGCAGTGCTGAGGAGGGTCATGTCACCTGAGGGAAAAGGGCAAACAAAAGAAAACCATTTGGCTTTGTCTCAGGAGGCAAACATGTATTGCAAGTCAGAGCTTTCTGGGTAGAATTCACTCCAAATTCTTTTAAACTGGCAAGTTCTAATGTCAAATAAGTACGTTACCATGGTTTAATTGACTTTTTTCAATAATCTCTGGTACCTACCTAGAAGTTGATATATTATTTTCTACCTGAGGTCAGGGCATTAATAGATAGACATAGTATATACCCTGTTTCCTGACAAAGTAATATTAAACACTTCTCAGAGTGTATTCAGACAGCACTACGTGTCGAACAAAAAGTCAAGTCAGATGACAAACACCTTTCAGTGTTTCAAGGAACACCCCCTATTTTCGTTCTACAAAAGAACCTTCAAGTTATATAGAAGGTAGAAAAGCTCATGAAATTTACAACAAAAGCCTCTGTGAGCTAGAGGAATTTTAATTTGAAAGGGCAATTTTATCCTGTACCAAAAGTGGTATATACCTGGTAATATGATATAAAACCATAATAACATACTTGTGTATTTTAAAGGAAGAAGACTCATTTATGGACATAAAATATTTTCCTGCTTAAACTACATGAGCACAGTAAGCACTTTATTTATCCTTTAAAAAGGTTTTTTTTTTTTCGAATGACTTAATATTTGATTGAAGTAATAGTTTTACAGCAATAGCAAAAAGTAAGTTACACACAAGTCTGGCACCAGTTCCTGTTAATCTGATGACCCATAAACTGTCCCCACTACCACGGACTCCAATTACAATGAACAACAGAGATATTTGGGGAATTGAGGAGGGGACAACATCTGTTTGATTGACATGTGCCTTTACTGGAAAAATGCAATGCATGTCCATAATGCTAAAGGGTCTGACAGCACTACTACAACCCAGTTCTTAGGGGAAAAAAAAAAAAAAATAAAAAGGCATGTCTACAGGAAAGAGCATTTTTTGCTGATTCTTGTATAAACCTCTCTGTGTTTCATTATATGTATTATTATATGTATTATAGATGTATTATATTACTGGCAAAGCTGTTAGGTTGTTCTGTTGTTAGTATTCTACTGAGAACAAACATAACTTAACAACTGCCTGACTGCTTCTTGAGAAATAGGTATCAGTTTACCCCATTGAATTACTACACCTGTTTGAATTTTGGCCACTCTGTCAGAGCAGCAAGCTAGCCTGAGGAACTTTCAACACTCAGTTTTATTAGCCTACTTGACAAAATTCTCATAGCCTTAGGAGCTTGCAAAAAGTGAGAATATAAAGAAATACCAAAATAGTAAAAAAGACTGAAAAATTACGTTTTGTACTATGGCAGTTGTAAACACCTACTTTTTTTTCTCTCATCATTAAACTTCCTTTTCAGTATTTAGACTTTTTTTTTTAATTTAAGCTCCGCACATACTACCTGTTCAGTCCATTCAAACTCCATGAAAGAAACATAAACCTGTAATGAAAGCTATTGCTGAAACTTGATAATAGTAACTACTGATAAACATTGAACATTGCCTTTATATACCATATGAATAAACACAGAACACCTAAAACAGTAAAACATTATATCGCTTGCTGAACACCAAAGCAACAAGGAGAAAAAATAAATTATGAAACACTAAGAAAAAAAAGGCTGGCTCACCTTCTGTGCCATTTGGTGTCATGGAATTATTATTTATATGGGAGTTATCAAGTTTTGGACCACTGGGGGATTCACTACTACCACTTAGTCTTCTATGTGGGCTGGCTAGATCCTGCATTTCCATAGACCTGAAAACAAGATGCAACTAGTTTTAGTGACATAAGTCAACACAAATTACAGAGGAACTGCATTTATGAGATGTAGCCTGCTATTTATCAACATCCCAGAAACACTTAGTAAAAAATTAACTACTTCTCCCAACTTGATACTTTCTAGTGCTTAACTCCTGCTGTAGCCCAACACATGACTGGCCAGCTCCTGTAATTATTTTTGCGGCTTGTAACTAAATAAAACTTAAATTCCAAGCACTGCACTTTAAAAATTGATGTAATCTTGTATTTTTAGAATATGTACAAAAATGGAATCACCACTATACAAAGACATACATTCTCTTAAAAACAAATTAACACTCTGCTTTTTCAAGATTTACCACTCAGTGGCAATATAATGGGCCTCCAAAACAAATAAAACACTTGAAGCAATTGTGGAAACCTATCATCTACTGACAGGGAATGAGATATTCCTGATGTATGTGTTTACTCTGGCAAACTACTTAATTGTTCCTCTGTTTCCTTTGAAACAAATGCAGCATTAAAACATTATTATGTCTGCTCACTTGTTTGCTTTGTGGATTACATAAAGCGTGCCCAATTGGAAAGGGATCTGACCGACATACAGTGAATCCATACAGGCATTGGTGTGCCTTAGCACTCTGCTGTGTCTCAGCAGCTGTCGCTTGGTCAGAATGAGAAAACAGCAATTCCCATCTAAAGCAAAAATTAAACGTTTAAGCAGCACAAAAGCAGCTGAATATTCAAGATTTGTGCTTTCAATAGCCTTATATTAACAGGCAAACAGTCATCATCACCATGACATATCCCTTGGTTGATGCTGGGGCTTATGACTGAAGTACCCTATCTTCTGTTCCTTTATACCTAAAACTTTTGATATTGTCATTTGATGTACTCATTCTAAGTAATTGCTCCCAGTAGAAACTTCACAGGTTACTGTGCCTCCAAGGCATATGAACCAGTATTTTTTCAATTTAAAAGAAATGCTTAGGCTCTTTTAAAGACTATTAAAATTATATATAAAATTACTCCTGCAGTCATGGTATAAACATCCTAAGTGTCATTTCAAGTATGAAGCTTTTGTATTTAAACCAAAATTTTATCACAGGTTCTAAACATAGATCATTAATTTAATATTTCTTTACCTAAAACAATCTACACAAAAAGAAGAAGATGATACTGCAATAAGTTCAAAACTCCAGCATCGAATATAAACTCAGACAATTTAGAGAAACAGTAACGTGCTCATGGTTTACAGACTTGGTTGCACACACATAAAAACTGCGCTCCAGCACTTACCTGCTTAGTGTGGGAAACAAGAATAAATATTTTAATTATCACCTGAGGTTAAAAAAATCCACAACAATAGAAGGCTTGCAAAAAAATTAGCAATTTTTCAGTCAAATCCTTACCTGCAGCTCGAGGAAACAGCAACATCTGAACTAGTCTGGGACTTCTGCACCTGTAAACCAGGGAAACAAACAGAAGCTTCTATTACTCCACTTTACTCTGAGGCCTTAATTTAAAGAAAGGATATCACTACGGATGACAATTCTGTCCTTTAAATCCAAAGGGAGAGGAGGAGGGTGCGGTGCCCCTGAAAGGCATATTGTCTTTAAATTGAAGGCTCAACTGTTGTTTCCCCGGCAGGTCTCTCTCCCTCCTCCCCGCGCCAGGGGACGGCAGCCAAGTGACGGGATAGTGATTCATCAGGGGCCCGTGACAGCTGCAGAGGGGCTCACTCCTCCCCCGGCACGGCTCGGCTCGGCTCGGCTCTGCCCGGCACCGCAAAGGTAACCCCGCCGCGCCGCCCGCCCAGGGCAGCGCCAGCTGCTCCTGCCCCGAGCCCCGCAGCATCCTCCGCTCCTCTCGCCTCCTCTCATCCCTCCTTTCTCCTTCCGTCTTGACACATCCTTGCCCTCATCATACTGCTTTTCTTCTTCATTTGCTCTCCGCCATCCTTCCTCTGTGCCTGGGCCACAGGGAACCCACCAGTGAAGCTCACCCTAAAGTGAGGATCCCCAACTTGACCATCCCCAAGCTGGAGATGGTGATGTTATTTTTTTGGGAGGAGGGGTAGAGAATAACAAGGGACAAGTCTACCTATGGTAAAGACCTTCATTACATAGCCAACAGCCTTACAGAACGATCTCTAAAAGAAGCCCGTCTCCAGTCAGGTCTAACCCCAATAAAAACTCCACATCTCCACATGTTATTGCATAGTCTTACTCCTAAAAATTCCAGTTGCTAACGAGATTTTGATAAAATTACTTAAAAGGACACTTCTGGCTAAATAAATGGGAGGAAGGTGTAGCATTTACCTCTGAGGTCACTCATGAAGAAAAGGAATCTTTTTCCACTGTGAAGCCTACCAATAATTTTTTTAGTTTAATCAAATTATTCCTTTTATAACTCAGGTGAGTAATAGTTTTCATATTCCATCAGAAAAACATTGTTGCATTACAAACAACTCCAGCTAGTAACAACCGTCAACAGGTCATAAAATTCAGGTGGAAATACACTGCAAGACACTGTGAGCTTAAAAGCACAGAAAAGCTTCTCTGGGCAAGGTATATATCCTCTTAATGTTTGCAGTGAGGATCCTTCTTGTGCATTTTCATTCAACCTGAACTGACATCTCTTAAATGATCACAGAGCAAAGACAAGGGAGATGAGGCATTTTAAGTGCCATAAAAATCATCCGAGCAAATCCTACTTATGTGTCTGTAGGGTGGGGTTTTTGTTATTTTTAATCACAGACAGAATTACTACTAGCAAGAGTAAACAACTGCTAGGGGCAGTCAGGCAAGGAAGAACATTACAAATGATGTCAAGAAGCATGCAATAATGCATGCTGAAAAACATCAATCTTTTTATAACTGGGTACTTAAAGTACTGCATAATACGCTTTTCAATACACTGTTGCATGCCAAATCAAACTAGACTAGCAGATACAGTCAAAACTGTGCATTTTGGTTTAAGGATTTTTTTCCCCTTAGTTCTTTACCCCAGAAACTGCTGCAGAGTGCCTTAGGATATGCTTCTGCTGTTACTTCTAAACACCTGGAAAAAATTATAGGTGAGAACTAAGTTTGCCTACAGAGCTATCTTCACTCCCTCTTGCACAGGATCTTTTAAAACCCATCTTTTATAATAGAAAAAAATTTCTTTTTCAAATGGATGCTTTAACTAACTGATATTTTCCAACATGCACTACACAATTATTCATACTTGATTAAAATAAAAAAATTGTAATCTCAGTATTTGAGGTACCAAATTTTTACAAAAACAGTAACTTCTGTACCTATGAAAATATATACATTATATACATATATATATGTTCATGTATGTGCATAGCAAGAAAGATCTTATTTATGTATTTGTGGGAAAGGGCAGAAAAAATACCCATCTCATTCAAAGTGAATTAAATATATACCTTAAATGTCCTCCAACATACTATGATTTGTGAAAGTTCATATCCACAATTTTCATTTTCATTAGACGTACTTTAGATATATTCCTTTGTGTCTCAAGGATTATTTAAACCATGTGTTGCACGTTACCAAATTTAAAAATGACTCTTTAATCAAAATAACTTTAAAACAACTAATCCTCACTTAGGCTGGTCAGCTGAATCCACAGAGTGGTCCAGGAAAAATAAATCTACTCTCAAGAATGCGAATGCAGACAACAATTAGACACAGATGTGAGTGAAATTAGTTACAGTTTACAAAATGCTACACTTCACATGCTTTCAGTTTTTTATGTGCAGTACAAAATTACAATGTAGTAAGGAACCACACTTATGACGACCAGTTAGTTCACAGAATAAAAACATTTCTGGGTGGTGTGTGCTTGTGCTTTCTCTCATATATTCCCATTTTGTCAACAGGTTTCTGGATAATTGAAGTTTGGCAACATAACTCACATATCAAATAAAAAGTGGGGCAAAAAATCCAAATGCTTGGCCTTGCCCGGACAGAAATGGGTCACATTAAAAAAAATAATAAGAAAAAGAGCTGTCACACCCCCTTCACACTCAGTGCTCTGCTTAAACTAAAAATGCCTTATATGCTAAATGGCATACATGTAGTTCTTAATACCTTAAAACATTAGTCTGTATAATTTGATTTTTGTCAGTAACATTCATTTCTTTCTCCTTAATACAGATTGCAGATTGGGCACCATGTAGTACATGGCAAGAAAAAAAAGGACAATGACAGCAAAGCTACTTAAAATTCATCCATTTAAGAATCTTAAATCAGTAACATCAAATTCTGATTAGTTAATGAGGTCTTTTAAGTTTGCCCTTTTTTCTAATTAAATTTATAATTCTTCACAGATGTAGGTTTTGTTGATGTTCAATTTGTCTCTCTCATTTTGTTAAACCTCACATAGTACTCCACCAATCCATTGAATAGCCACATTAAATCTGTTAATACCATGCTCTTCAACCCCAGAAATTATTTCCAGAAGGTAAACTTGCTTTGAGAGATCATCAAACAAGACTTAAGGTACACATTTTATCACATTTTCCCTACCACAGAGCTCAGGATGCAGAGGAAAATTCATGACTTCTGCACTGTTTATTATACTTTGCTAAATTACAAATCAAAAGCATCTGACAGAAGATCATGTATGAAGCCAAAAAGTTAATAATGTTCTGTGAAAAGTAAACTGTAAATGGGAAGAGATTCTAAATTTCAGCAGCATAGAGCAAATAAAATGTAGGTACTTGTCTAAATTACAGGTTTTCCACAGTATTTTTGCTTGCTAGGAGCAATTTTTTTAATGGCTATAATTTAAAACATTTTTCCAGCTGAAAAGAAATTTTCGAAGTGAAAATAAGAATTTAACCCAGAAAACTACAACCAGCACACACGTTTTCTCTTAAAATATAGTTCTACTTTAAAGAAGTAAATTTCAAAGAAAATGGTAGTTTTCAAACGAGGGTGTTCCTTTTTAGGAAAAAAAAAAATCTGTCATTTTTTAGGAAGGGGTGGAGGGAGAGAGAGAAAGGGACTTTTTTCCCAGCAGCACTCTTTACCTCCCTAAAAGAACGGCGCAGCCAGTATCTACCGACATAATGGCTTCAACAGCCAAAATGTTACAAAACTAAAACGCAAACTGGCTGCAGAAAGGCACCTTGCTGGCAACCCAGGAAACTTGGTAATACTTTCACTCTTCCAATAATCATATATTGCTGGGCTCCACAGGAAGAGGTTGGGCTTTTTCACTAGATATTCACATCAAAGACAAATTGTACTTATTAAAGCAAAAGCAGGTAATTGCAGTTATTTAATTTTTAATTACCAATTTAAATTCTTCTAAAGTGCTATCCTGTGTGCTCATTTCATACACTCATGAATGAAACATTTTGAAATCTCAACACTTTCTTCCCTTTAAGAAAGAAGTACTACAATGTGACAATGCTTCTATTATGACCAACCATTTAAGAACGCTTTTCCAAGATTTTTTTTGGCTCCTGAGAAATATTTCATACTTATTACAACTTATTCAAACAAAATGATTACTCATTCTTTTTTTCTCCTAAGGTGAAGCATGACTCAAACCGTCTGTCACTGTGCAGAACTGCTGAGAGGGGATGGCTGCTCATTTCCAGACCCTTCCAGGCCTTGTGAAAACTCTGACAGCAGTGAGGCGCTTGGCTGAAAACTGCATGTCTTGGGTTTGTGAGCAACATGAAAACGCTCTGTGTGTTTGTGTTTATACACCTAAAATTCAGTACTGTGTATACACACACATATATGTACTTTCACAGATGCATATCTGTATATATACTATTAATTTATTTGACACCTCAAACCAGTTAGTCTGTGTTCTGGCAGATGCTTTGCGAACCATCTCAGTATGGGTTGGAAAATAAAATAATCTTTATACATGATATCTAATGTTAAAAACGTCCAACGTTACACTACACCACATTTCCACTTCTTAGTCCAAATTTCCCCTGGTGCCGATTTTTAAATTTAAACAAACTACATGAAACACAACACACTATCATTTTTTTCCCCCGGAAAGCTTTTATCTCTTCCTCTTACCTCACTTTTGAATGTTTGCTTACAGAAGAAAGAAAAAAACACACCAAAACACAAGCACCTTCAAAAATACGTTTTAAAGTGCACTAACACCTTTACTTTTCCAGAAGCAATCTTGCACTGTAGGGCAATCCTTCCTCTTGGGGTTTGAAACACCGAGAGAATGTTTGGTGGGTCTTGGCTGCTCAAAAGCAAGACGCAAATTTAATGAGACTTCAGAAGGTCTTTAACTTCCTCGTTCTAAGACCACGCTTCTAAATAAGCCACCTAAAATCTCAATAAACGTCAAATATTTCAGTTGTGTAGATGTTTATTCTGTCATCTTGAAAAGTTCTCCTGTAGGGATCTGCAAGTTTTCCTTGGTGTTTGGAAAATCTAAACATATTAAGCAAAAGGATTTCCTGCTTCAGAAAGCACTGTCAAAATCTCTGTCAGGCATTCTTCCTCCCATTTTTTTTATCATTTTTCTCACGCTCTCATGTCTCTTTCAACAAGGTCTGCTGGTCGAGGTGCCTGTTTCTACCCCCCGTTTAACATCTCCCCATCACGTTACTCCTATCTGCCGAACCATTAGCATTCGAGGAAATCAAACAGGAGAATCCCCAAACCTGGCTGATCACAATAAACAGAACCTCCTAACATCTGTTTTGCGGGAAGCCTGCAAACCCCAGCCTGAACTACGGCCAAAATTAACTGCTGCACCCGGTGATTTATAATTGAGCGCCGCTCTCCTCCGGAGCGGCAGGACGCGCCGAAAGCAAAGCGCCTCTGGCCGCTGCCCCTGCGCGCCGCCCGTCCGGCGGGACCCCGCGCTCCCCGGCAGCCGGGCGGCGGCAGCGGCCGCCCTTTCCCGGTGCTGTCCCGCCCGTCCCGCCGCCCCGCGCCGCCC